>UELW01000089.1:1043450-1481948 GCA_900490495.1 Danionella dracula
CCTTATCCTTTTAGTGCTGTGGAATGCAGTATAGTGTTTGTGGTGTCCTACAGTTGTGGTCAGTGAAAAGCTGAGTTCAGGCTGATTTAGGGTCTGATGGGCAATACTGTGGTGGTATTTGATCCCTGTGCTGGCTACTTATCCTTTTGCCTGCTGACTAGACATGGCCACCTCCAGTGACACATCGACTACTTCTCCTGCCCTACTGGCAGCTCAGCAATCCCCGAATCCCTCACCAATATACCAAGTGACACGTGCAGAGATAGTATTAGCCTCTAAAGCCACTGGACAGACAAACACTTTCCTGATTTAGAATGACTTGCTTAAAGTATGTGACCTTTGCTGCCTTTTTTTCAAACAATAAACTAATTGCAGCTGTTTTAGTTTCTGTTTTAGTAAAGAAGTGGAGGATTACTCAGGAAATTAATTAAAAAACAACAGAAATCTAAATGTCACAATCGTACCACAAATAACAATTCACAACTGCCTAAAATCTCAAATGCTGAAATTCTGAAGGAATTATATGATATTATTTTTAAATGACTTTGGTTGAAAATTAGCCAGGCTATTAAGAAGTGGTTTTGATTTAAAGATGGTGCTCATTGGAAACGTCTGCTGTGACCTTGCAAATGGCGCCGCAGCATTTCATCACCAATGGGTGGTGCCTTAATCTCATAAATGAGCAGATGTTTAAAGTTAGTAAAACCGCAAAAGTTTAATGCAAAATGTAACAAAGTTTAAAATATGCTTAAGTTGTTTTCATACTAAGATTAATTTGATTTTGAATACTGCAACTATATGTTTATTTGTTGTTTTAATGTTTAATACATCCTTTACCTAATCTGCCATTCGCGTTGCAGTCTCTTTGCTCCATTTGAAGCAAACTGTGGTAACACGGATCACTTAAAATTACAGCAATAGATGCAGAAAGCAACGTGTTGTGTTTTCAAAGACAATTTGACTGGTCACCAACCGTATATGATTAAATTCAATATGAGTGTGACATTCCTGCAAAGTTTCTTTGCAACCTCATACAACACACCTGAGTCCACTGATTAAGCTTCTCTTGCATTATTTTAAGCTACTAGTGTGACTTGTGAAAGCCCTCGAGGGATGACTTTACCCACTCCTTATCTAAAGTGGTTGTTCAACTAAAAATATTTAATTCACTTGCAATAACATGCTTTTTCCTCCTCAGAGTAAGATTTATATTCATAAAAGTAGCTCATTGATGGTAGCTGTTCTATTCAAATAATTTGTCATTGCTTATTGGTGATGTTTTAGTCTTATACTTTAAATGAAATCGATTTCTATCAGTGCTAAAGGCATGCATTTAACAGCAATGTAATATAACATTAAAACAGGTTTTTTTTACATATTGGATCTAAGGTATATAGAAAACAAGCCAACTATATCTAGATGTACACCCACTTACAGTGTTCTCTCAGACTTTGTGTTCTTTTGAATAAGTACAAACATGCTTTCCAAATCTAAAATAGACGCGGTAGCAGTAGGAGGTATCTGGCCCTCTTTGCTTACTCTCGGCTCTTTCTGCAATTGTACTGTCCCAAGTGCTACTTGTGACAAGCTTTCTTCCCACAATGCCAGCTGCTACAATCTCAAGCCAGACAGACACCTCCTTTTTAACTGCAAAGTTGTCTAAATCTAATCCAACACTCACAGTTGTACCAATACCTTTAGAGCCAGGTAGGACATTCAGCTGTAAATGTTGTGTTGGAGCTTGCCCTAGATCTTTTTTCCCCCCACAAAACTAAAAGTTAATCTATCAGTCTGCAAAGACGTTGCAACCTTGAAATTATCTGTAACATATGCAAGCATGTGTTCATCTATTAAGGTGAGAAATCTTCATTTATTCTTTGTCATTTTCATTAATAATTGAGAGGTGAAATATTTAGCAGGGAGCATGTTTAAAGTCATACCCTGAGTTTTGTTCTTTTACCCTTCTGGTTGTGAGAATGCATATATTACAGCTATGATAGTAGATGATGTGGTGAATATTAATGCAATTTATGTACAGTTTAGCAAAATCAGGCCTCAAAAGCATACAGAAACCGGTTCTGAATTATGCTTTTGGCATACAAACGTAATCTTAAATTGCATAACCAAATTTGCAAAAAAAATCACAAACTCCTTTTTTTACATAAAAATACATTTATTTCAAAATGCTATGTGTAATTAAAAATGAAAAAGTCAGAAAGTGCCAGTCTGTGTGTGTGCGTGGCAAACCCAGTTTGAAGTTAACAGCACTGATGCGATACCTATGAGAGTGGCAAGCCAAGCTTCAAGAGATAAATCTTTAAATACTCTGTTATTGTGAAACACAACCACTTCCCAGAGCACATGGCGTGGCGGTAGCAGCTCAGCTGAAGGCATGGAGCTCAATTTGCTCTGATCTATTTTTGAATAGCGATTGAATGAACAGCTGCTAAATATTTCAGAAGAGAAAAGAGACCAGGTCATGGTACAGAAGACCAAAAAGGGGCCAATTTATTGAACCCACGCAGAGAGATGGATAGATACATGAAACCATAACAGGAAAGCACAGCGAGTCCTGTCCTTGGAGGGTGTGATTGGGCCAAGAGCAGGAAGTGATTCTATCAGGGCTTGTGTATCCTGTTTCTGCTGAACTGGAAATGGCAAAAGGTTGAATCCCTTCAATAACATCTAATATGTATTGAATTGAAGCTCAAAGGGCAGTGATGGCATCCATAGGCATATTTACTGCTTTTGACAGAGCATTTTAGTTATCTCTATACACATTTACAGTTTTCGCAGAATCAGATGTGATACCCAATGCGGCCAATCCAGCAACTGACACCATCGCTGCAACAGCTGAATTTGTCCTTCCAAAGGTTACTGATGCATTTACCTCATCCTCTGATGACATTACAACAACTCTCGATATGGTCATTCAAGCAATAACTTCAGCAACCATGGCAGCAACACCTTCTGCAACTTCTGATTCCACCATCCCTATGTTTTCCTTGTCCAATGGAGAAGCACCTGCTGAAGCTAGAACAGCTGTTCCTGCACTTGCACCTGCAGTCGATGTAGATGCTTCTGTAACTGCTACCTTGGCTCCTGGATCTGAAGAGTTTGCAGAAGTTACAAAGGTTTCAGGTGAAATAAAACCAGCTATTCGAGGTTCATTTGATGGTGATATAGTGGTTGAGGCAAGTGAGGAAGCAATCACAACTAATATAAACCCCTCTTCATCTGTTGCAATTATTTTGACAGGTGATGCCTCAGTCAAACCAGAGACTGAGATTAACCCTCCATCTGAAACAGGAGATAAGAGTAAAGATGCTGTTGTTGAAAACACTGAGGAAAAACCAGTAACTGATTTGGAGAAGAAAGATCAAGGCGATGTGAACTTGATACCTCCATATGAGGAGAATAGTAAGATTCCTCTCAATACAATCAAAAAGGAAGAACCAGCAACCGATCTAGAGAAGAAAGATCAAGAAGCTCAAGAGGTGAAACCTCCATCTGAAGAGACGAGTGATGTTCCTGTCAGTGAGACCAAAGATGAAACACCATCAAGTGATCTAGAGAAGAAAGATCAAGATGCTCTAGAGGTAAAACCTCCATCTGAAGAGAAGAGTGATGTTCCTAATAGTGAGACCAAAGAGGAAACACCATCTGATCTAGAGAAGAAAGGTCAAGAGCTGAAGCCTCCATCTGATGAGAAGACGGATGGTCCTATCAGTGAGACCAAAGAGGAAACACCATCCAATCTAGAGAAGAAAGATCAAGAGATGAAACTCCCATCTGAAGAGAAGAGTGATGTTCCTATCAGTGAGACCAAAGATGAAACACTATCCGAGCTAGAGAAGAAAGATCAAGAGCTGAAACCTCCATCTGAAGAGAAGACAGATCTTCCTATCAGTGAGACCAAAGAGGAAACACTATCTGATCTAGAGAAGAAAGATCAAGAGGTGAAACCTCCATCTGAAGAGAAGACGGATGTTACTATCAGTGAGACCAAAGAGGAAACACCATCCAATCTAGAGAAGAAAGATCAAGAGATGAAACTCCCATCTGAAGAGAAGAGTGATGTTCCTATCAGTGAGACCAAAGATGAAACACTATCCGAGCTAGAGAAGAAAGATCAAGAGGTGAAGCCTCCATCTGAAGAAAAGAGTGATGTTCCTATCAGTGAGACCAAAGATGAAACACTATCCAAGCTAGAGAAGAAAGATCAAGAGGTGAAGCCTCCATCTGAAGAGAAGACGGATGGTCCTATCAGTGAGACCAAAGATGAAACACTATCCGAGCAACAGAAGAAAGACCAAGAGGTAAAACCTCCATCTGAAGAGAAGAGTGATGTTCCAGTCAGTGAAGCCAAAGAGGAAACACCATCAACCAATCTTGGGAAGAAGGATCGAGGGGTGAAACCTCCATCTGAAGAGACAAGTGATGTTCCTGTCAGTGAGACAAAAGAGGAAACTCCATCCAATCTAGAGAAGAAAGACCAAGATGTGAAACCTTCATCTGAAGAGAAGAATGAAGTTTCTGTTAGTGAGGAAGAGAAGAAAGATTTTCCTGTTAGTGAGACTAAAGTTCAAACACCATTTAATCTAGAGAAGAAAGATCAAGACATTGAAGAGGTAAAACCTCAATCTGAAAAGACGAGTGATGTTTCCAACAGTGAGTCCAAAGACAAAAAACCAGCAACGGATCTTGAAAAGAAAGATCAAGACGTGAAACGTGAAGCAAACGAGAAGGGTAAAACCCCTCTCAGTGAGACCAAAGAAGAGAAACCAATAGGTGTGGAGAAAAAAGGTGAAAATTCTCAAGATATGAGATCTTCATCTGAAGGAGAAGAAAAGAGTAAAGCTCCGGTCATTGAGGCAAAAGAGGAAAAGCCAGCAGCTGGTGTGGAGAAAAAAGACCAGGATGCTCGTGAAAATCCGTCCCCGTCTGAGGCTCTAAACATGAATGAGGTTTCTCTTGAGATTAAAGAGGAAACACCATCAAAAAAGGTGGAGAGGAAAGATGAAAATCCTTCTGAAGGTAAACCTCCAACCAAAGAGGATAATGGTGAAGCTCCTTCAGTTGAAACCAAGAAGGAAAAGCAACCAACTAACTTTGAAAATAAAGAAGACGTGCCAAAAATTAAACCTTCACCTGAAGCAAAAGAGAACAAAGAAGCTACTCTTGGAGAAAGCAAGGAGGAAAAACCAACAACAACGTTGGAAAAGAAAGACGAAGAATCTATTGAGAGTAAATCTTCATCAAAAGAAGGCAAGAAAATTGAAGCTAGTTTTATTGAGAACAACGAAGAAAAATCTGAGAAGAAAGATAAAGATACATCTGAGGGTAAAACTCCATCCAAAGAGGGAGAAAAACGTGAAGAAACAAAACCAGATTCCAAGACAAAAGACACAGAAGCTTCAGGTAACCACAACAATACAAAAAGTGAATTATCTTACGAGGAAGGAGTACACGCAAATCAATTGCTTAAGTTCACGGCTAACTTTTCTCTATGGAACGCAACAGTTGATTTAACTGAATTTCATAAAAAATGTTTTGAAATATAACCAAGACCTCATACATCAAGACCATATAATTTGTTGACATCTTGACAATTTTGAACAACAAATAAAATAACCTGTTGAATACTCTAATGTGTTTTGTCTTCAACTCCTCCTCTTCCTGATACAACAGCACCTGGTGATATAAAAAATAACAAACTGGAGGAAACTGGAGAGGCTGAGAAAGGTGAAAAAAATAAAGAAAGCAAAGAGGAAAAAGAGACAAAGAAAAAGAAAGAAAAGGAGTTTGAAAAGAAAGATTACGAGAGAAAAGGTAAAAAGCTTCTTGTAATAACTGTGAGTAGTTAGACTAGGGAAAAACAGGTATTGCACTCATCTGACAAAGCATTTTGTTGCTTTAAAACGATTGTGGTCTGAAAAAGCATTTATGTTTAACTGAGTCAAATCCTTCCTGTAATTTTGTATTCAGATGAGATGGAGTATCTGTTCGAGAAGAACATTTAGAGTATTGATTGGTGAAGCTGCCCATATAAATCCATAGAAAGAAACCCTAAACCCCAGTTTCCTTTAGGTTTTGACTGCTCTGTTTTTAGCATCAGCTATCCTTAGAAATGTACCATCCTTTAAGTGGCCGTGCATTTTCAACCCTTACATTGTAGCTTTTACACACTGTAGTGGGACGTATGCTAGCTTTACAGTAGCATTAGCCAAAAACTTCTCATTATTGCTCTTATCCCAAAGTGGTCCAAAGGTTTTTAATCACCGGGGGGCCAAAAACGCAGTTGTCAAGAATAGCATACGTCAGATTTCAAGGTAAGACAATCCTCAAAAGTCAAGCATTCCTGTGAAGGAAATATTTATATGCATTCACTTTGCAGCAGGGAATGCTCATCAAGGGACAGTTTGGTTTTGATTTCTGTTTTTCTGAATGTGGACACTAATATGAAGCTGTGGAAAAATTGCTCTCTAAATGTTATTCATCTCCTTTTTTCCATCTTGCCCTTTTCCTTCTCTTTGTGCTCGCATGTGGTATTCTTTTGCTTTGTTTCATAAGGTAAGCTGCTTATGATCTATTGTGTTTGTTAGAAAACAGAAGGATCTCCCTCAGGCCAAATAATCAAAAGCATTTCTAGAAACTAGCTGCTTTGCATTTTTCACTCGGCGGCTGCTAGACAGCTGTCTCCAGAAGATGCAAGATCGTTTTTGAAGCTTTGCTCCATCCCTTCACCAATCTGGAGAGTAATTGAGCATTTATATTTAATTACCTGCTCTTGCCCCCTCATCCCACTGCTTAGCTGACTGTGTCACAGCAGGACCCCACGTCGCCAGCATCTTTAAAACATCACATCAATTATTCAAAGCTCCTAGTGTCCAAACAGCAAAGCGTCGAAAAGAACACAACTATAACTGCAGCTCATTAGCTGTGTTTATGGCTATGATAATAATGTCTGTTTCAATCCAGAGAAAAAAAGCCTACAAGATGGGCTATCAACCTTGCTTTTTTACTGTTTGCACAATCAAAGCGCTGCTATGATAATTAAAACACCTCATTAAATTCATATAAATACCATAAAAGTTTCAGGAACAACTGCTTAATTAGAGTCTAATGAAATTAGTTTAGAAGATCTTTAGCTTTAGCACATTGCACAGCCTAATAAGAATAACAAACAGGACTACACTGATCTCTTGATCCAGAGTTCACCCTTCCTCCCTCCACTTTAGTTATACGTTGTTGCTGACTCAGAATGGCTTTAGAGTCTCTCCCATGGGAATGTGCAGAAGATAAGCAGTACAATTATAAGGTTGAAAGTTGTAAAAACTGCAGAGTATATTGCCAACTCTGCTAAGAATATAGCAAAATATTTTTATTTGTATTATTTTTGGCAAAATCGTAAATGGAAATGGCCAATATTAGTAAAGTTAGTTTATTTTTATTTAATCTCCACCTTTATACAACAACTTTCAAAGATGCCACTTCATCCATTCAACCATTAAAATATATTAGATACCAATTCATAAAACAACTTTCATCTTGCAGTCGTTGAGCCTGGACAGAATACTTCTCGCCATGCTTTAGAGGCTGATACAATTGTCATTTGCTTATAGTGAAAGTAAAGTAAAAGGTTATTAAAGTGTTTGAAAGTCGCCAGTTGGCCAGATATAGAGTGGCCCATACCCGGAATTTGTGCTCTCAATTTAACCCATCCCAGTGTTCACACACAGCAGTGAACAAACACACCCGGAGCAGTGGGCAGCCATGGCTGTGGCACCCGGGGAGCAGTCTGGAAATTGGTGCCTTGCTCGAGGGCACCACAGCTGTGCTTGTTGAAGGTGGGAACTCTTCAACTCGGTGGATCTGGGGATCGAACCAGCAACCTTCTGATATCCAGTCGATTTCCTTACCCACCATGTCACATAAAACTGCCATAAAAGATGGAACGAAAAACCATGCTATCAAAGAGCCTTGCGGTATCATGTAGAGGCAAAAAATAATCGGACCAAGTATAGATCCTAGAGGGACACGAGCATTTACATGCAATGTCGAGGAAAAGGGGAAAACTCTATCCAGATATCAGTCTGATATGAACGAAACCACTGTAGAGCCTAACCCCAAAGTTCAGAGGAAAAAATGTAGGTGACAACAAAATTAAACGAAGAGCTAATAAACCCAAATCCGCAGACTGTCCAGTGTGAGGTGAGAGCATTTTATCACTATAACAATCAAAAACTAGATTGATTGTTGAAATTGTTGGAGAAGGAGGGAAGTTATGGAGCTTTGGGCAACTCAAATTCAGGCAACCTTACAGAAATCTGGTGCATCATTCCCAGCTTCATTCACTAGCTGAACAGGCCAACAGTCATCCCCATGCTCTTTCACTCATGAATCTCCCCCTCCACTCTTTCATCCCAACTCATGGACTAATAACACATATCTACTCTCTCTCCATCAGACTGCGAGTGCAACGGTCACTCAAACCGCTGCAGTTACATTGATTTCATCAACATTGTGACTTGTGTGAGCTGCAAACACAACACTAGAGGGCAGAACTGTCAGCACTGCCGCCTCGGATACTTCCGGAATGCTTCAACCGAGCTGGATGATGAGAATGTTTGCATAGGTCAGTCACATATCACTTCATACCAACCCCTCTGACTGTTCCCTCCACACAATAATACAGAAATTGTCCTCTCACCAAATGATATGCACAAGAAAGGTCTACGATTCTTTCCTAGAGTGCATAAACTTTAACATTTGGTTTGCCACCACCATGTCATACAGGGGACAATCTCTGAGCTTCGAAACGGAAAGCAGAAGTACGGCCTGCATGCATCTGACACAGACCTGCTCTGTTGCTCAAATCATTTGGGACGTTTGTATTGAATATGTGTTTTTAACGATGATACAGTGACATCTGCTGGAGAATCACTGTGTTTTGACTGACAGCTGCCTATAGGGACAAATTACACCCCTGTGAGGCGCAGAGCTGATTACACTGATCACATTTCACAAACATAGATGGATTCTCCAGTTTGCCCTCAGGCTGTACGGCAGTAGCTTTAGGCGAAAATGTTTTACTTTTGAGACGTTGCAGACTGGAAAACTATTTAAAGAGCCAAACATTTTCCTGGAGGTCGAATGAGGCTTTATTTATGCTCACAATTAAACTAGCACTTCTGTCTGCTGTGCTTCTGAGAATATATTTAAAAGCCTTAAATGTAGGGTAGCACTTCATAATAACTACACACTACTAATCATTAATTAAGCATTAGCAAATAATTAATTAATCATTCATAACCAGCTTTTAAATACAACTTTAAGTGCTTTCATCTTGTTTATAAACATCTATTTAATATGCTTAACAACACTGGTTTCATTCATCAGTTAATCTATTATAAATGAATGGTTTTCACTATTTAAAAAACATTTATTAGTTGTAAATGATTCATTAGATCATTTGGAACATGTTAATAAATTATTATTAAACTATTTTAAAGAACATTCATACATCCTATTATTCAGAAATATAGTAAAACTTACCCAGTGTGATAATGAATGTTTTATTAACACATAAGTTTTAAAGGCCCATTGAAATATTTAGTTTAATGTGTTGACGCTTTACAAGGCGAAAAATAGCCTTCACTTTAGATGGGCTCACAAAAACAGTTAACCGGCAGCTAGTAAATGTTTTATATATTAGTAAAATGCTTTAAAGCATTTATTATCACTCTGAGTAACTGTTATTCTTGTCATATAATATAGAATTAAATTAACATCATTAAATATGTTATATAGATGCTTCTAAAGGAAGAATAAAACCTTTAAAGTTATATTTTTAAATGGCTTAAAAATGTGTAGTAACATTGAACCAATGTTTTTTAAATTATTAATTAACTATTTATTAATGCTTAATTAATGATTAGTAGCGTGTAGTTATTATATAGTGCTACGAAATGTAGCATCATAATTTTTTTTACGGCTTCTTTTGGAATACCGTAAATAGTAGATTGAAACTGTGTTTTGAGAGCAGTTGATTGTAAAAAAAAAAGAAAGTTACATTTACTTTAGATATATTTATATATTAATATTCATGAAATTGTGAATTAATGCAGGACATCTAAGTAAAATATGTATTTTGCAAAGTCAGTGTTATTGGTAAGGAATTAATTGTTTAAAAAAAAATGTTAAACACAGTAAGTCAAGGGTTGCACAGTGGTGCAATATAATGTAAAATGTTTCCGCCTTTCTCCAAGCAGACAGTTTACATGTGCTCCTGGGTGCAGCTACTGAAGGCTCTTCCACAGGACACCATTGTTTACTCTCACCATTGAAAAACAAGGAATTGGGCGTGCTATACTGCCACCAGACGTGAACGTGTGGAAGTGACCGTGATGCACTGGCAGCCCGCCAAACATATGCTCCACATTTAGCCCAAGAAAAATTTTATACAAGCACCCACTCAGGACTAAGCTATCCTAATCCGAACTAACTCGTTAAAGAAATGTATTAGTGGCTGAATCTGAATTTTGAAAGCTAAAATCTGAGTAACATTCAGAATAAATAAAGCATTTCTTATAGTCTCTGAATGTTGTGAAAGGAGGACAGCTTTTTATCACTTCTTGAAAAAGTCCAGTTTGAATGATCAACAGTTGGTGAATACAATACGTTTCTTCCTAATGCAGAGTGTAACTGTAATCAGCTGGGTTCCTTGCATGCCCGCTGCAATGACACAGGGTTCTGCCAGTGTCGAGAAGGCACCGCCGGGCAGAAGTGTGAGGACTGCCTGCCTGGATTCACCTGGAAGCAGGGCTGCGTGCGTAAGTCACAGTTCTTTCATAATAGCTTTAAACACAGGGACCGGCTTTCAGGATGCGTTCTGGAAACAATGCCAATTTCACAAGAAAGCAAATGTTACCAACGAACAACATATGGGCATTTTCTCACCCAAACATATGGACAACTTTGATTCTCAGAGGTCTTTGTTTATGTGGATTAGACGCTTGTGTGGGACGGAACAAAGGCTAAAGCAGAGACATCTTGCTAGGATAGCTTATCAAAGATAATAGGATATATACACACACATTCGCGTTTGCACACTTTGTGCTATTTGCATACATTTCACGAGTTCGCTCCTGCTCATAATGTCCTAGTATCACAAGAATGGTTGGTGAGAAATGGAGAAGCGTGTGATTCCGGACCGTTGAGCAACCTGGGCCTAGAGAATCTTCCCCCCTCGCTTAGATCTCCAACTATTATTACCACAGTTTAAACAAGGTAAAGATCAAGACGATGTGAGAAGAGGTGAAAAATGCATGGTGAGTGGTGAAAGGGTGCAAGGAGGAATAGCTTGCACAATCAGTCAAGCTCCTCCTGAACTTATGTTAATCAGATGATTCACCTCATGTGTCAGAAAATACTTCACTGTTCAAAAGATGAAAAGATCATTTTTAAATATTATATTTTATATTAAACTATACATATAAATACATTTAACTGAGGGTAATATTTTTTTGTAAATGTACATTTATAAATCTTTATTTAATAAAAAATCCAAACAGTGCTTTTTGAACTAAATTTCCAACTGTCCAAAGACAGTCAAATAAAAAATATTTACAAAAAACGAAATAATAATAATAATAATATTTTATTAGAGAGTAGAGAGTTTCAAAAACACTTTCTGCCTTGAGAATTTGATCCAGGATGAACCTCTGAATACCAAATAACCTTTTTAAATACCAAATTACTTTTTGACATAGACATAAAGAATATCTATAGTTCTTTCCACTTATGTACCAAAGCTTTGGTTCAGATGAATGTGTTTCTTTTGAAGAGGCTTCAGCTAAAACTGCTTGTTGCAAAACAATCCCTTGCACAACTCTTACCACCCCTTTGGTGGTTCTTTCAACTATTAAATCTTTCTGCATCTTCTTAATGTGACTAATCTGTCACATGTAAAATTGTAAAATGAATTGCATGGTCTTTTCAAGAGATTTGGTTCATTTTCAGCAGTGCATACCGGTTAGATAAAAAAGCGCAAGACTGCTATAACATGCAAATCATTTACCATTTGTATTGTTTCAAAATAGCCACGGACAAGTTTTGCTTAAGAACTGAAGTAGAAAGCTACATGAAATCATTAGAAGAGTTGTGTTGTGATGAAGAGGAGACTTTTATTTTTTAGGTTGGAGCTCCTCTCCCTCATGTGCTGCAGCCAGATTATTTCCGTATGTTTGGAAGGACTCATAACTCTTTTTCAGACCCCTGCTTTACTCTTAAGTTTTATATTGCCATCTACTGCATTGGCATTGGAGTTTATTTGAATAACATTTTTCCGTTTAAAAGTTTGAGCGTAAGAACTGAAGCTAATTTCATTACGCGTCATCATTAATGTCCTCCTCTATCCCCAGCAAACGTGTGTGATGACGAGTTCCTCCTGTGTCAGAACGGGGGTTCCTGCATCCAGAACCAGAAGTGTGCGTGTCCGCCTAACTTCCGGGGTGTTCTGTGTGAGCAGTCTCGCTGCCATGGTGGGAAAGGGTGCAACGGTGCATCGGCCTTCTACCTCAGCACTCTGACCCTGCTGCTCTGCCTTCTAGCCAACAGCCTGCTTACAACCAGCACCTAGAAACCATCCTAGCTGACTAACATTCATCCTAGTCTAAGCAGGCCAAAGTCTGAAGCCAGCGGATGATGAGAAAGCGAGGAGAAGAGACAAAGTAGTCTGGATCCCGAATGGACCGGACTCATGGTGCTGAATTCTTTCTTGGAAAGGCGGTTTCTGTGCTGGGGTCAAGAGAAGCCTTCACGAGACACAACAGCTTGTTGCTCGTCTCTAAGCATCACTGATCGCCTGAACTTTAAACCAAAAACAGACAAGAAATGTTCAGCTCCACCTCACTCAACAGAACACTAGAAGAGCTTTCATTTAGATTGCGTTTTTAATTCTCTGTAGTTCCAACGCTCACAGATACAAGCACTGCACTTAGCAAGCGTGTTTTAAATAACGACGAACGGTCGGAATAACGGAAGCCTATTTATGCCAAGTTCTTCTCTCGAAGACTTTTTGCATTTCCTTTCATTGCTGCATTTTCTTGCATTTCTTGCCATTGAGGTCATAACAAGTAGATGAAACTGATGGAAAGATGTTTATTCTCTGTCCTGGTAGTGAGGAGAATGTCTCAATAGCTTGTGTTTGAGATCGCGTATGTTTCTGGAATGTAGAGAGAGAATTTAAATGGTTTCACTGAACAAATATATAGCAGTCTATCTGAAAGGAAATATAAAGTATTGTATATTATGATCATTACTTCACTATTTTTTTGTAGAAAAAAAATGTAAAAATGTTTGTTTTTTATTTTGAGTAAATGTTACCATCGTAAAAATATTGCAGCCTTTCTTGCAACAGAAACGACTTGACGCTATATTTGGAAATATCTTCATGCTCTAAAATAAATCAAATTCATAGCTTTAACTCTATGTAACACTTCAGCATTTGGTACAGGCATGTTCATCTGTGCTGATTTGATCATTCAGACAGTTTTTTGACATAATATTAGATACACATTCCCAGGATACAAACTCCAAACAAAGTATTTAAAGTTTAGTCAATAAACGGCATTCAGAAATAAAGCACACCATATTTCATGCAACAAGCTTTTTTTCAAATAATGCTGGTATATTTTTCTCGCGTGAGTCTTAAAGACATGCCAAAAACCTTTAGTGGCTCATGGGCTTTTTGATGTGTTTCATATTTACAGATGCTTCACGTTCACAACGAGCCAGGGTAAATCCAACTCTATATCCAATAAAACCTGACAATCAGAAAGCACAAAGACCCACGAGTAATTGTCTTTCTTTATTCCCTTCAAAGCATGAACAGTAGTCTCAAAGCTAGCAGCTAATGGTGACTACATTTTGGCCACTTTTATTTAATTAAAGGCTCTGCAAGGTGAATCTTTGCACAGTATACATTCTACACACAGGAACCTAAAGTGCTGAGACATTTGCATTGCTGAGATTTTACCACCTGCACTGAAATAAAAGTAAATCTTTCCTAGCACACGTCTTGAGTCAGCAGAGCTAGTGCCAGGTGGGGATTCAGCTTTCTGGGGAAAAAAAATAAATAAATATGATTGTGAAAATCCTGATCAAACAAAGCCACTGCACGTCCTTTACTGTTAACATAGAATGTGATTTCATTACTTTTTTTGTGTTTGTTTAAATAGTACAAAATAACAATTTTGTGTTTTTAACAGCATTTTCTACTAAACCAGCTACTGCTCAGTGATGCACATGGAAAGGGATTATTTGGCATTGTAAATTTGAGATAGCACTCAACTTAAACTTTTTTTAAGCTATTTTTATTTAAAGAGCAAGATGGAATCTTATTTCTCAAAATATTGTTTTTTTTAATTGTGCTACAAAACATCCTTTAAAGGCTTAATTTTTTCACTGATGATCGAAGTTTGATCAAGTGTGCAAACATTTACATTTGTAGAATTGCACAACAAACAGCAGAGCACATATTTATTTAAAAATGTTATATACTGCAATTTAAATACTTTTTTGCAAACGAAGTGATTTTAAGGGCCACAGTAAAATGCTAAACATACATTGCACTTTAAGTGTGGCCAGGGGGCGCTGTTAAGGGGGGTAACATGTAAATGATTCATGGGGCCCTATTTCAACTAATACGAAAAGTATTTCTTAAGATTTAGTAAAAGTTTTTTTAAATTCTGCCTTTAGATCGTCTTAACATCTGCTCATTTATAGGTCAAACTGAAGGTTTCCTAACAAACATGGTATTTAACAGGTATGTTATGTCATTTAAAGTGATTCAATTAATTTACAAATCCAAAAAGCACCCAAAAGTTCACTTTGAAAAAGTGCTAAATCTTTTTATGTTGGATAATGATACAATCTATATCTAAAGAGAATATTCTCTCCTAAATTGCATTATTTGCGAAACATAATTTTGTTCTGTCAGAATATCACATTTACCTTTTATTTTATTATTGGTATTTAAAGTTAATTAACAACTAAACATGATTAATTTGCAATCAACCCTTAAAATACATCAAATTTAAGCATTTAATCTAAAATTCCAGGACCACTGTGAAAGTTTGGTGGAACATAGGGCTCAAAATCATTTTCTTTCAGGGGTCTTAAAACTGTGAGCAACGCCCGTGAGTATGGTAAATTCTATTGAATATTTTTTGTACAATTGATATGAAATTAATTTTGTTATTGGTGGGTATAGGTTGTATAAACTTCAAGTAGATGATTGAGGATAGCAGGGCATTGAGACTCAAGTCCACTATGATGAAAAACACAGGATCACCAATTAAGGTTCCTTTAGCTTGTATGAAGGCAAGTTTATATCCATTCTCAAACAGAAAGGCTACAAAAACGTGTAACTTTATCCTGTCACTAGACTGTGATGATCTTTGCATTAACTTCATTAATTCATTAAGGCAAGATTTAAATACAGATTTCACTTACAGATGCAAAGTCAGAATATGATATAGTTCTTACAATTATACCGAACTGGGGGAAAAGGTTAGGTTTACAGGAGAAGTTAAACTAAATTAAATTTCAAACTCTTTAAAAACGTTATATGGTGTACTGTCTTTTTAAGAAAATGCGTGAGGTCATAACTTTGCGACTCAACTATTTTCATTCGAAGGCAACTGCTGCCGCCGGTGACAGTTCTCACATGGGTTGTGTAATTACAGCTTGGAAAACAACAATACTATCTGCCTTCTTCATTAAAATAACGTAATTATCCGCATTTAATAACAGCAAAAGATGCATCGTGTTTTTTGTTCTCGTTGGGTTGTCCCCGGGCTCTCGCTGACAGCTGGTATAGGCATCGGTGTCACCTTGACAGCAGCCAGGGATCGCCTAAGCGCTAGCCAGGAGCTGACCCTCAGAGCTGGGCTGCTGGATCGCATTCCGGTCATCCCCATCCCGTGTGTGGACGCAGCGTCGGAGATCAGCCCGTACCAGCCGGGACAGGTCGCGGTAAACCGATCCTCTGCAGCGATGAAGTACGGCTTCCCCTCCCTCTCCAACATCAAGAGCAGAGAGTCTTATGTCAGCTCCTACGACCCCAAAAACCGGACGGCGGTCTGGGTCATCGAGCAGCTCAACGCTGACACTTTAACCGGAAGCTCGGACAGAAAATACTGCGAGTTTCGAGAGGACGACTCGGTTCACGTTTATCACAGATCGACCAATGCGGATTATAGAGGCAGCGGCTTCGACCGGGGTCACCTGGCCGCAGCAGCCAATCACAAATGGAGCCAGAAAGCAATGGATGACACCTTCTACCTGAGCAATGTGGCACCACAGGTGAGGAAAAACGTAATGGGGGACAACATAACTAACTGTAAAGAAATTAAAGATGTTTATAGCATATACTACATTAATTAAAATAAACAATACATCCCCAGATATTCTTTCCCTAATTCTGCAGGATAGGATCAGCCAGTCCTGCCACTGACGGCTCACGTGAACGGCCAGTCCTGCCACTGACGGCTCACGTGAACGGCCAGTCCTGCCACTGACGGGTCACGTGACCGGCCAGTCTTGCCACTGACGGATTACGTGACCGGCCAGTCCTGCCACTGACGGCTCACGTGACCGGCCAGTCCTGCCACTGACGGCTCACGTGAACGGCCAGTCCTGCCACTGACGGCTCACGTGAACGGACAGTCCTGCCACTGACGGCTCACGTGACCGGCCAGTCCTGCCACTGACGGCTCACGTGACCGGCCAGTCCTGCCACTGACGGCTCACGTGACCGGCCAGTCCTGCCACTGACGGCTCACGTGACCGGCCAGTCCTGCCACTGACGGCTCACGTGACCGGCCAGTCCTGCCACTGACGGCTCACGTGACCGGCCAGTCCTGCCACTGACGGGTCACGTGACCGGCCAGTCTTGCCACTGACGGAGTACGTGACCGGCCAGTCCTGCCACTGACGGCTCACGTGACCGGCCAGTCCTGCCACTGACGGATTACGTGACCGGCCAGTCCTGCCACTGACGGCTCACGTGACCGGCCAGTCTTGCCACTGACGGATTACGTGACCGGCCAGTCTTGCCACTGACGGCTCACGTGACCGGCCAGTCCTGCCACTGACGGCTCACGTGACCGGCCAGTCTTGCCACTGAAGGCTCACGTGACCGGCCAGTCCTACCACTGATGGCTCACGTGACCAGCCAGTCCTGGCACTGATGGCTCACGTATCCAGCCACTGTCGGCTCATCTGGCTAGCGGTGGTTCTGTTTGTGAAATGCAAGCGTCTGTTTTAAATCTCATTTTGTGCCATATTACTGTTATTCATTTTGCTCAGCTGAACATTTTCAATAACTTTTTGTGTACAGTGCTGACTCCCACTGGCAGGTAAAGGAGTCATCCATCACAAGCTTAATATTATTGCGCATTCATTCACACTCTTGTCTGTTGATCTTTATTTCATAACCTATGATAAAAAGATGCCTTTTCATTGTTTATTTTATCATGTTTAGAGGGTTATAAAGTGTTATAAAAGTCATGATGTCCACTGGCAGGTGTCCGAACCAGCCACTCAGGATCAAGGGGTTTCAAAGCACATTATACCCTCTAAACATAAATCAAATGAAGCAAGTCTATAGACTTAAAGTCATCTTTTCATTATAGGTTATGAACTAAAGATCGACAAACATGAACGTGCAAAATGGTCTGTTGACAGATGACCTCTCACCTACCAGTCGAGATGATGGCTTTTAAAGCACTTTATAGCCTCTAAACTATCATCTGAGGTTAGGTTGTAAGGCGCTGCTTTTTGTCCTCTCACTTGTTTTTGTGTGCTTTTCTCACTTTAAAAGATCATTATAATGAGCTTTATGGTCCACAAACCCAAATAAATATAATATGATTTATATCTCATGAGGTGAATGCCAATCATAGCAAGAATTCATCACTATGGTGGACCTGGCGTGGTCACTCCCCAGGCTCTGTTGTCAACCCCAGGGTTACGATACTCACCAGCACTCACAATTCCGCTGAAAAGCCAAAGTGAACATGCAGATCCAAAATTATGTGATCAAACTGGAGTTTCTCTTTAATTATTTGCCTCTTATTAGGAGTAAATATAAGTATTTGTATGTAAACTCTAAATGATGTGCGAAAGTGCTTATTTGCTGGTAACTTGTCCAGGCCGTGAATCTTTTTTTTTTTTCAATAAAATGAAGATTTAAATAATTTACGGTGGCGCAATGGGTAGCACGGTCATCTCACAGCAAGAAGGTTGCTGGTTCGAGTCTCGGCTGGGTCAGTTGGCATTTCTGTGTGGAGTTTGCATGTTCTCCCCTTGATCCCGTGGGTTTACCTCGGGTGCTCCGGTTTCCTCCACAAAGTCCAAAAAAATGCGATATAAGTCAATTGGGTGAACAAAATTGTCCATAGTATGTGAATGAGTGTGTGTGGATGTCTCACAGCGATGGGTTGAGGCTGGAAGGGCGTCAGCTGCATAAAACATATTCCAGAAAAATTAGCGGCTCATATCGCTGTGGCGACCCCGAAAGGGAAGAATGCCAAGAAGATGATGGATGGATGGATGGATGAATGTATGACATTGTATTCTAATAGAAGATTAATGCAGATGAAATAGATTATTTTAGAAATAATAATAAATATCATACTAACAAACAAATGACACCACAAAAATTAGTGTTCATTTGAAGTGTTCTTTCTTACGTTTTCCTCACAGAATCCTCATCTAAACCAGAATGCTTGGAATAACCTGGAGAAATACTGCCGTTCTCTCACAAAGCATTACCTGAATGTCTTTGTGTGCTCTGGACCACTCTTTTTACCACGGTAAAAGTCTCTCAGCATACTCCAAAATTTCAGTTTGTAGTTTAAAAGTAAAGCAATCGATCCCCTAAATAAGATCTTAACACATAACACAATAAGATCATCTGCATAACAAATCTGTAATTGAACACATCAGTTTAAGGTCTATAATTAAGTGTACAAATAACATGTTTAAAGGTAAGCTTCATCAGAGAAAAATAATCTTCTTAAAAAAATATCGTTTTAATAGTTACTCATTGAAAAGAGAGCAAATGTTAATGTTAATTTAAATGAAACGCTCTCTTGCTCCTGCAGACAGGAGGCTGATGGGAAGATGTACGTGAAGTATCAGGTTTTGGGGAAGAACCATGTAGCCGTGCCGACGCACTTCTTTAAGGTGCTGATTCTGGAGAAGCAGAGAGGAGATGTGGAGCTGCGCTCGTATGTGATGCCTAACATGCCGGTCGATGAGAAGATTCCGCTGGAGCGCTTCCTGGTTCCTATCGAGAGCATCGAGAGGGCATCCGGACTGCTGTTCGTACCAAACATCATGAAGAGAACCAGCAGTCTGAAAGCAATCACTGCAGGGCCATGAGAAGACATAAATCCCCAAAACATTCACGTCCACCATCATAGATATACTACTGTAAATTGTTTGATTTTTAAAGAACTACTGACTGAGAAGAAATTCTCATATTATATTTTTGTAATAAGGATCATGTTTAAATCTCTGGCGTCATCATGCTGTTGCGCACCTGCAACTTTCTAACGTAATGAACATGTTAAATTAATTTATTTAATTGGAAATTAAAGACTGTGAAATCTTGAAGACTGTTTTACTGCTAGAAACTGGTCACCAACAGACTAAGCTCAATTCTAATCGGGATGAACTTGATCAGAAAGAAGTGTCTTGATCGTGCGTTTAATTCCCCAGAGTTGTTAATATTAAACTTTAAAGCTTTTAGAGCCAGCATCCTTGACACCACTGACCCATTACCTAAAATTCAATGCTATGCCACATGAACAGCAATTAACAGAAAAGTATTATCTGCAGAACTTAAATTTGTGCTGAATTTTAAATACAGTTTAGATTAAAAAGCAGATTTGAACAGGCTATGGTCCATTATATACAATTCATTGGGGTTTACTCTCCATGAAACAAACAGGTGGTTACCGTATATTTATGTCACATCTGCAAATTTTGTGGCATTAAAAAAAACATTCTTCTTTAATAACTTGAGTGAAGCACAACAACTCATAAAAGACCTCCACACTCCTTTTTTTTGAAATGGCAAATGCTGTTAGAAAAGCTACACCACAAGGTACATCATACACTTTCACTTGACAACCACCAGATGGCACTACTGTCTCAAACAGAAGTTATAGCCTTCGATGAATTTACAAAGCGCTTATTTCATAGAATTATATTAATAAAAATAAAACATAAATCCATCTTGTAAATTAAGTCAACATTTTACCTTTGAGTCAGAAAGGACACGCATGGACAAATATTGAGCTTTTATTTGGAATGGCACTAGGTGAAGTGTGCCCACCTTGACGATGGCATTCTACATGAATATATACAATCTGTCCATAATCCATAGCATTTACTTAGCTATACACAGGTGGAGCAATATATATTTTCTCAACAACAGCATTATTCATCTTGATTGTACAGTAAACTAACAAAGAACCTTGAAATAGCTAAATAAACCTTTAATAGATCTAAAGGCAATTGCACATGAACTGCACACAACAATTCTTCAACACAAATGACTTTTATACTGGGATGCCACACCAGCTTGCGTGTTCTGTACATGTGGAAACTCTGAAACAAAGACCAAAAGTAAGCTATTTTTCTTCAAATCAAGCAACAATAAACAGGAGCCCTTTAACTTCAATATCATTTAATAAAGGAGCTAAGAATTTAGCTGCACCATGCTGTAACCTTCAAAAGTGAGCACAGGTTCAGACCCGATTCATTACTTTTTTACATTTTATTCTAGTCTCACGTATTTGTATAAAGCTGGAGTGAAATTAGCAAAGTATCTGAATGTTTATTGATTAAAAAGGTCAAAGCTGTAATTAGAAAATGTAAGAAAATTCAAATGCTTTTTTCATTAACAAAGTCATGTGTCAAAAACAATCACCCTCTGATCACAGGAAAACAGATTGTATAGATTATTATTTATGTAAATTCACTGGAAATGCAAGATGTGACCATATCTTGTGTCTAATTTCTGAAGCAATTGCCTCAATGTGTTCTCAAATCCTATTGGTTACGTATCAAGGCAGTCCCTCCCATAACCTAACTCCATTGGCTGAGCATTGTGTCATTAAAAAATACCAGAAATCTAAATAGGACACTTTTCATCATACAACATACATAATTCCTTTATTTTTCAAGTGCTTTTATAATGTTTAATAATGGTTTTATTTAAACTGAGGACCCGTTATAACATATCCATATGTTTATACCTTTAACTTTTGATGCTGGGCAATTTAACATATATGCTCCTTATCCTTATAAAGAAATAATGTATGTTCAATTATTTAAATGCAAAAATATTTAACTCACGTTCTGAAAAGACTTCATTTAAGTACCTTGACTGGTGACCCTTTCCTAAAAAAAGAGACTATTCACACGTAACTCCGACATCTGAACTAGTATCTCAACCTTCATTGAGCCCTCAAAATGTTTGTGGTTGTAACAAAAGAAGTTTAAATAAATATTTTGTGAAACATAACTTAGTTACATTACATATAAATAAAAACATACTTCCTCTTAAACCAAAAGAACAAGAAAACATTCAGAAGATGCTCGATGTGAAATTCACAAAAAAGTGGTTTTCCCTGCAAACAATGACTGCCTTGAACAAACTGCTGTGAATGATCTGTACACCGATAGTCCTCTGGGTCTTCTCAACTGCAACCTGATTAGAATAAGGTTCGCTCAATCTAAATCTGAGCTCATCTGAGCCAGAGCAAAGCATCACTAGTGCTGTTTCAAAAGCTGTGCAACTGCTGTCCAAGACCGGATTCAGGATTGTTCGTTGGAACTACATTTGAGGAGCTGAAAACTTTAAAACACTTTAAAAAACCAGGCGTCATCTAAAACGTCAAACCTCTGACCTCCACTCCGAGTGTTCACTGCTGTATCTCTGCTCTTGCTACTCTGAACAGTTCCCAGAAGCAGGACTTGGTTACAGGGTGCAGTGTAGCAGACACATATTGAATGCACTGTAGGTATATTGTTGGCTATACAAGCAGAGTGAGGATGTGTGTATCCACGGCGTTGATTGTGAGCGTTCGCAGAAAGGGTAAAGTGTGTCTTCATGGTGGCTCTTTCTAGAAGCAGCACCTGAATATACAATCAGAGCTCATGTTTTTAATCTTCCTCTACCTACAGCAGACCTCAGCATGGGAAATACACACTGTACCAAAACAGAAAAAAAGGTTTCTCTGAAAAGCGCATTAAAAAACTATGTACACGTAGTCATCTCAGCTTAGGCTAGAATGTAATGTTGCTGCTGCACATACAAAAACGTATGCAACAAAATGCGATGCAATATAAAAATTGAATTAAGTGAGCTATTTGTGCTACTGCTGCCCTGGAATGAGGCAAGCAACCAACAAAAAAAGTGAAGTTTACATGAAATGTAGAGTAAAAAGGCGCAAATATTATAGTGTTATATAATAACATAAGGATGATCATCATGCTCGGTCCACTCAGAAGAAGGATGCACAGTTCAAATAGATATCATACAGAATGTCTGAGTGTGTTCACTCTTTACAGGTTTGGTTTGATGAGCGTAACTGTGGCTTGATGGCTCTGGGGTTGTGCTTCCTTTAAATATATATAGATATAATTTAAACTGAAAGCCTTGAAAAGTATTTACATACCCTTTAAATTGAGACACTGAAATCCTCTATCATCTAACCTGATTATTGCTAATTATGGTTGCAAGGTTAGCCGGGCCTTTGCAAGCTTCTCGCTGAGTTATGAACATATTGTCTGATGTAAATAGTGTTAAAAATAATGCCTTGTTCTTGTTGTTGCAAACAAAGAAACTTGAACCTTTGGAGTTATAATATAAGCTCTCCTTATAGAGAGCTTATATTATTAAGCCTAATGTTTAAACTTGTTAGAACTAATGAATTGTTCTAATGAAGCCTATTACAAAAATGACTGCAAGCAGGAAGTTGCTGTCCATGTGCGGTGTTGGATGGCTAATGGAATAAAATGTTCTTTATTTGAATCGAAATGAAACCTTGAGCGTTACGAGACAAAACGTCTGATATTTGAGCCTACGTATAAGCCAAAATAGCCCCGTTTCTGTTAATGAGTTTTATAGCAAGTACATTTGTTTTCTGAAGTAACTTGTAAAAGTTTTTCAAGTTATGTAATGTGTCTTGCACCTCTCAGCCACCATAAGTTATACTCCAAAAACATCACATTTCTTGTCACTTAAGATATTTTTGGAGTATAAGTAAATATTGGCAAAATTCATGACGCTCTCAAAACAGTTTAGATAATGTGGATAACCAGAGTCAGTGATAAATCCATAACTTTTCCTTTTAAATTTATGAATCAAGCAAACCAAACCAAAAGTGTGAACCCACCGAGTGGCTGTTGAAACTAGGTCTACGAATGAAGTAAGTAAATTTTTCATTAGACAACCATTAGCCTAATCATCTAAAACAATTCAAAAAGACACAATAGCTTTTAGAAGCGGAGCGAGAAAAGCAACCGGGTAACATTGTGCAACTCTAAAACAACACACTGTCTTTCTCCCCAAGTCTTTTCCACTTCCGCTACAGTGATGTTTTACCACCTTGTGAGAGAGTTCCTCATAGTAGCCCTTGTCCCTCACAGAGCTTGAAGATCTGTGTGTCTGAGTCCATGCTAGCAGTTGCTGCTGTTGCGGAATTCTCCGTTTTCGGTGATCTGCAGCTTAGTGGGGTTGGTGGGAGAGATCCCATTCCTGGTTTGCATGCTGTAGCGATCCTTCAGCTGAGACAGAGCGCTCATTAATCGAGCGTTTGCTGCGTCCAGGGACGTGATTCTCTTTTCCTGTGAGGAGGGAGCATTGCAGGAGATCAGATGAACAGAGTGGCATATTTAAAGGTCAGTTAAAGTCCTCTTGAAAATGGACCATGTAAACGTCCATTGGAGAAACAAAATATATGTATCAATGTATAAATGATGTAAAATAAATCCATGGACTTCAAACTTTTCTCAAAGGTGCATCTATGATCATCCAAATGTTTTTAGAAAACAAGATTTCCTATGGAGGAACACCCTTGTGTTTCGCATGCATCTAAACTAAGCACTAGAGGGCGCTGTGAGCTAGCACATGGCTGCTTGATACCGAAACTCAGAAACCTTGTCTCATTCCATGCACAATACATTCATTTAACGGTACAAAATTATACTTAAACAATGTGTTGGAAAATATAGGAAAGAAAAAATTAAATTGCACTATAAATCAATTTTGCAATATTGGTTAAAAATAATTGTAATTCAAATATTTTCAGCCCTAATTAATGAATAGTTCAGCCCTTGTATATTATACATGATGTTACATATGAAACTTTAAACATTGAACTAATATTTCTTCATTTTCAGTTGAATTAATAGTTTTACATTTGTAAGAGAAGTTTTTCCAGGAAGAATGATCTGGTAACTGATTAAGTCTTGGTATTATCAGTAAGGTGACAGAAAAACCATAGTACAATAAAAGTAAAATCAGACTAGATGATTAACAGTATTGTTACTAGGCAACAGAACCATTGCAGAGGCTGAACTAGTGTGTCCCAGAAGGCACACACTCTGCTGCTCTTTTCTGTTTTCCACTAATGGAGGTGGCACCAGAGACCAATTTGAAATGCACACCCTGATTTTGCAAAGTGATTGTTGTGCCGAGACCATCATTTCCAAAGATGGACCAAGAGCCATGTTTCCACCATCCACCCTTCTTAGGAAGATCAGATTTAAACTTGCACAGTGGTCTACTCTTCAAAGTCTAAGATTGGCTGGTGGAAATTGAGTCTATTTTTGCAACGACAGACTCGGGACAACCACCATTTGGTAAAATCAAGACATGTAAGCGTTAGAAACAGTCTGTTGTTCCTGAAATGCTACAATTCTTTTCCTGAAATTATGAATTATTACAAACACAGACTATGTTTCTCATTATTTAGGAGCCACCTCTCTCTTCTTGGAGAATCATTTTGTACTCTATTAGAACACAGAGCGAGCTTTGCAACACTTAAAATGACACCGGAACATTAAAGAAAGTGTATTTTATTTTTAGATATAAATATATGACATTTACTATTACTATTTACTATTTACATAAATACCAGTTCACATTTTCATAATAGGGAAATAGGTGCTTTGCTGTAAATAAATTAATTCTAATTTCTACATGAAACTCCATGCTGTTAAAAAATAAGCCACAAGCTGAGCATTCAGAGATAGCTTTGGATCATTAATAATTATGAATTAAACATTTTCATAAAAAACAAAAGGCAAATAACAACTAATAGGCTGTTTTTTTTTAATTACCTGGGCATCTATGATTTTCTGTTTGGAGTCGACAATAGCCTGCATGTCTGCATGGTCTTTCTTCAGCTCTTCTTCTACTGACATCAACCTGGAATTCAAGGAAAACCCAAAAATCTTTAGTTAATTACACACAAACTTCTGACAAGCTACATTCCGTTTTTGGTTGAGTAATATGTAACAGAGCAGTCCTGAAATTAAAGAGCCATATTCATTCACAATGTTAAATAGTCTATTATATATGTTATAAAATATACAAAAAGAAGCATCTCTGATTGATAATTATTAGTTTGACACACTTTAATATGCACTTTTGTGTTCAGTGCTACCTGACCTATTTGTATTAGGTCAGACCAAATATCATCTTTATTACATCTCTAGTTGTTATCTTTATAGCAGTTGAAATAAGCTATTAAATTTTACATAATTACAATCGCACTAACCATGTGGTGCTCCTCGCTGACCAACAGAGGGAGCTCACCTGAGCCCTTGCTTCAACCACGTCAGACTCAGCCCTATTCTCAATACGGCCAAGTTTTTTTAACTGTTATTAACTGGCTCAGTTCTAACCTTCATTCATGTGAAAGTCTTGTTTTACTCTACATACAAAAGTCGTAAAGCCTATTCTATTCTATTTCATGCTATTCTATTCTTTGTTCTATTTCATTTCTTCCATTCAATTTCATTCCATTCTAAGCTATGTTCCATTCCATTTTTTTTCTATTTAATTCATTTCCATTCCATGTTCCATTCCAATCTTTTTATTTAATTCCATTTCATTCTATTCTCCATTACATTGTTTCTATTTAATTTCATTCCATTCTATGTTCCATTCCGTTGTTTTCTATTTAATTCCATTCCATTCTATGTTCCATTCCATTGCTTTCTATTTAATTCCATTCCATGAAATGTTACATTCCATTCTAGTCTGTTCCATTCCATTCTTTTTATCTCATTACATTTCATTCTATTCTACATTCCATTGTTTCTATTTAGTTCCATTCCATTCTATGTTCCATTCCGTTGCTTTCTATTTAATTCTATTCCATTTTATGTATCATGACATTCTTATTTATTTAATTCCATTCCATTCTGTTTCATTCCATTGTTTTCTATTTATTTCCATTCCATTCTATGTTCCATTCCGTTGTTTTCTATCTAATTCCATTCCATTCTATGTTCCATTCTGCTGTTTTTTTATCTAATTCCATTTCATTATATGTTCCATTCCGTTCTTTTATATCTAATTCCATTCCATTCTATGTTCAATTCTATTCTATTAAATTATAGTATATTTCATTCCATTCCATTCTATGTTCCATTCCATTCTATGTTCCATTCCATTTTATGTTCCATTCCAATCTAGTCTATTTTCCATTCCATTCTTTTCTAGTTCATTCTATTCCATTGTATGTTCCATTCTGTTCTTTTCAAGTTCAATCCATTACATTCTATGTTCCATTCCATTTTATGTTCCATTCCAATCTAGTCTATTTTCCATTCCATTCTTTTTTAGTTAATTATATTCCATTGTATGTTCCATTCTTTCTATTCTATTCTTTTCAAGTTCAATCCATGACATTCTATGTTCCATTCCATTCAACTCTATGTTCCATTCCATTTTATGTTCCATTCCATCCTTTGTTCCATTCTGATCTATGTTGAATATAACAACTTTTACTGACCTGGTAATGATGCTCTTCATCTGTAGCTCTTTATCATCCTGCTGTTTGCGCAGCCGCTCCTCTGTGTCCTCCAGCCGAGCCTGGTACTCCAGCAGCATCTTCTGTGTTTGATCGTCCTGACTCTTCATGCGGGATTCATACTCTTCCAGCTTCTTGGCAGATAGACGTAGCTTCTCCTGCAGGATGGCTATCTCCTGCTGATACTCAGAAGCAAAGGAAGAAAGGAGAACTTTAGCTTCAATCACAGGTATTAATCAGGAGTTGTTTTCATGACCGAAGCTACATGTCTGGTAAGGGTTTGATTTATTCAATGATCATTCAATCTTCGTGACATTATGAGAAACATTCAAAGATTCATTTTGTTTGTGTCATTTGCTTTAAAATTAATACATTTTAAAAGGAGTGAATGTTGTTTTTCTGTTATGTAAAATACTGCTAACCTATGGATAAAACATAAAAAAATATTGTGTAAAAAGTACGATTTAAAGGCACATTTACATAAGGAGAATAAACAGAGAAGGATAAATTTGCTTAAGCAATGAGCTAAATATATAAATTAAATAAAAGACAAAACATTCAGTTAAACAAGAACTAACTACTTCAGAATAATCCATTAAAAAATCTTTAAGGTATAAAAAAAAAAGACAAAATACAAGCATATTTTTTGGCTAATCATTTAAAATCTGAATAGAGTCAACAATAGTTAGATTGTGCTCTTGTGTTGTGTATCAATAAAAAAAATGTTTTTACATAGCATTTTTTTTTTTAGCAAAGCAGCTTCACAAAAGAAATCTGAAAAACAATGTTATCCATTGCTTCAGTGCTGAAAAACGTTTTTAGAGCTTGTTAGTCCTCCTGCTGGTAACAGGATCTGAATGCTTAATAAATATGCTATGACTTGGAATAATAATTCTGGCTTCTGTGTTTTTCTCTCTTAAGATTCCGCTACTATACTCGAACAGCATTGTGCAATAAGCTCTCTTTCCATCAGAGGATTCCAGCAATCATCAGAGCATCACGTACATGAACATCTTGAACACAACACAGCCGCAGAGGGGTTTGGCTGAGGAGAATTGAGCTGTGGATGAACACACTCGAAGAACACTCCGGTGGTTCATTATTCATTAAGAGATGCAGACAGGTCTGAAGCGAAAAGTCTGAGGCTCTCTACTGTTTTAGTGCAGGGATCAGAGACTTCCTGCTTAAATTATAGCCCAAAAAAATTACTTTTGAATTTATTTTCTACACCCCCAACATCAGGATGTAGATATAAACTTAAAATACCCTCGTCTCAAAAATTCCTATATGAATATTTTTTGTGCCAATTTAAAGAGCTGATATTTTTAACGGCACTACTATTCAAAAAGCATAAATTTAATTTAATCCATGTCCAATATTTGAATTATTTAAATAATTCAGTTTTTAATAATGCCTCAACAAGTGAACCTAGATTTTGGACAACATGGCAGTCTTTTGACAAGTGGTTTAAACTTCTTCCTACTCCCATTCAAGCATGTAAAAGAACTGCAGTGCTGCATTGACTAAAAATACAATATAAGAACTTTTCATGGTAGTTTAAAGTTGTGATTGGCTTTTCCTTCTCATTTGGTATGGACTGGCGCT
Source organism: Danionella dracula (assembly GCA_900490495.1). Taxonomy (NCBI): domain Eukaryota; kingdom Metazoa; phylum Chordata; class Actinopteri; order Cypriniformes; family Danionidae; genus Danionella; species Danionella dracula. Next base: position 1,072,187 of record UELW01000089.1, read on the forward strand.
GCCCATCTTGTTTCATGGATTGTGCATTTAGTGTTTTGTATCTTTGTTTGTTTAGCTTTATTTTAACTTTACATGCTTGTAATGGCTGAAAACACACGCTTAGTTCTCTTGGCTTGCTCTCATTCAAAAAATGTTTTCTAGTTGTTTTGCAATCTCTAATGTAGAAATATTTAGTTTTTTTTTTGTCTTTTAAAATATCAATCACACTTTCCAAACACTGCATCCTCTGATGATTTACCATTCAGGACTAAAAGAAAACTTTTGCATAATAAAAAAAAAACAGAAGTCCGCGAATCGTTTATTTTTTACTGATACTAATGTGCCAGTTGTATTTTGAGTCTTTTTGGTCCTTTTCTACCCCTAAAAACAGCCTTCAAAATAATTGTGGACCTAACCAAACTCTGTTCATGTTGGTTCATATTGTTGCAAATCTAAACTTCTGCACCATTGCAAACATCCTGAAATCTTGAGGATCTTGTGTATATCTCGGTTTCTTATAACAGGGATACTTTTAATGTGTAATTATTCCAAAATATCACAATTTATTCAAAACAAATACGCCTCAGTGATCCTCAGTGAATGCATTTTCACAGAGAAGAATGGAGGTATCGATTACTTTTTCTGCTTCTATGTTGATTTTTCTCATATGTTGCAAGCTCAGACTTTTAAGATGGCAGACCGGCTGATCAGCTCTGTATGTACTAAAATGTGTGCCACAACAAAATGTTATAAGGTAACACTAGCACCCATTTCATGATAATTTGTAGTTATTGGAAAGCTGAGGAGCTTTTATTGATATGTTCTTTCAAATATTGCAATTTGTAAATTAGAAAAGGTGCCGTTCTAGTGCAATGTTTATGCTAAAGACATTGAACGACTCCTATAATTTAGGTAGGGCTGGGTGATATCGCCAAAATGATGTCAGTCAATATTGATAACTATCACAATATTGTCAAACCTTTATTTCTGGTAAAAAAAAAAAAATAAATAAATAAAAATGAACAAAACAAAACAAAAGCAGGCTTTGCTCTGGACACGAACAGTTTAAGGTAATATTATTATAAAATTAAAACCATTACCATGTAATATATTATATATAAGGGCCAGATTAATTATTTTTTTAAGGAGGGGAGATTCCTTCTTTCATTTGGTTTGGAGCCAGAATCAGATAAATTGTTATTAAAAATATATTCATAACCTGTAAAAATAACACAGATATCAAACATCAAGTAAGTATTTATTTGTATTTACTAATTACCAATTATTATTTGAGCCAGTTATATATGCAGTTATAAAATGAGTTCAAGAGATTTAAAAAACTTAAATATTGAAATATTTTTTTCCACTTTATTTTCTTTAACAAGAGCTAGTAATCATCTCATTATGTTTTGTTTCCTGCATCTTTATGAAGTGAAGGAACTGTATCTGAGCTCAAGAGAATGAGAAAAACAAGATTTTCGACTAAACTATGGAGCTAACGCCACTCCGCACGTTTATCTATTAGTGTTAGCGCGTGTCTCCATAGGTTAAAAAAAGATGAGCTAAACCAATCAGAAGCAAGAGTTTCCGCATCAACTTCCAGTCGACCGCATCATGCAACGCATCGATAGGAAGTGTTTAGGATGTGGGAACACGCTAAATGGACACAATATAGCTTTTGAAACAAAGCGTGAAAAAAAAGAGATAAAAATTATGTCGATTTTAATCTACGACGATGAATAGCCTCACATGACTCTGGAGACAATATAAACACGACAAGAACCCATGTTAGAAACGCACTGGTCAGGCCATTATCGAGCTCTCAATCGACCTCTCTATGTCGTCTTATCAACAAAAATGTATATTGCCGTTAATTATTGATATCGAATCATCGCCCAGCCCAAAAATAAGGTCTAAAATATTTGTCTTTCTGTATGGTTAGCTTGGGCGATTTTAACTAACCTAGTGTAAAGGTCTTTGTCCTGTTGTGTTTACATTTACATTTACGCATTTGGCAGATGCTTTTGTCCAAAGCGACTTACATTAAGTCAATGTGTAATTTGTTACACCGTCAAAGTCTATCTCAGCTTCTCATAATAGAAATTGTATCAACTAATCAATAAACCATCGCAGGAAGGAAAAAAGGAAGAAGATAAAGACAGAGGAGGAAAAACTGACAAAGGAGGAAAAAAGAAAGTTTTTTATATATCAGGTGTTTCCTGAAGAGAAGAGTTTTCAGCTGCTCTTTGAAAGCTGCTCTCCTGACTGGATCAGGGAGACTGCAGCCAGGGACAGTGAAAGAGAAGGTTCTGCTGAGAGATCTGTTTGGGTAGTAATAAACTTAGAAATACTGTGTATTCCATGCCATGCCACAGAAAGTCAGGCGCTTTCCATCATAGAGATTTTAAACTAATCTTCACCATCAACTAGCACTTCCTGTCTGAGCACCCCTGGGAGGCTCGTTTTGGAATCACTGACAGTAAGCCTGCTGTTTTTCTGCATGTGCAGCAGAATTTTGTGCTGCTGTTCTGCAGGATGAGCTCTCCTTATTACCTTTTCAGTGGGCGTGAGGTCCTCCTTGTTTGGAAAGTCTTCCCGGTGTCTAGAATCTGGGTCAATTCCCTCCTGTTCCAAATATTGCACATTCATGTTCAGGAGCCAGGCAGCTGTCCGGTCCAGAGCATTGGGATTTACAGGAGAAGGAGCCTGAACACACGCAGGTAACACACACATCTCATTCACAAACACATGTAGGTGCAAATGTAAAAACCACTTGGTTAGTTAGTAATGAAGATTTATTCATCACACTTCAAAGGTTTACTAAGGGTCATTTAATGACTAGTGCAGCGTCTGCAATTAATTCAGCTTGTCTGCTCCATCGCGTTCTCCTCTGATGGCGAGAGGTCTTCGTGGTCTTCTTAATCTAAGAGCTTCGTTTGATTCTACCGATGAATGGAAGGGCTCATTAAACCTCCAGAGATCTGAGTGTCAGGTTGTTTTAAGGGTATTACCTGAATGCAGAATAATTTAGGGCTTTAGGTTTTGGGAGACTCAGTGGATGTGCTTGGAGTTACAATGCTTGGAACTCTGAGAAGTAAACGGCGAAAGAAGTATTGGGTCCTTCTGTTTCTGAACGTTTGGCAATGAGCAAATAACATTCATCATTTCACAATGTTAACATATCCCATTTTGGTTGCGCTGTTTTAAAAAAATCTTTAATATATACTTAATAATTCCGTAAGGAATAAAAAAAACATTTGAATGTTAATAATGTAATTTACTGTTTGTAATACGTTTTTTACTGCAATAGATTTATCACGCATAACTAGGTCACATAGCTGAAATATTTGTAGTATTTAAAAAGCAAAAAGGTTTATCAGTAGTAAATTTGGTCTTCTAAAAAGCAGAGTAAAATTATGATTAAAATTACTAATAATTTACTGGAAACTAACACAGACATCATTTGTAAAATATTTGTATCCAAAGCTATTATACAATTTTAGTAAATTGAGCGTAAAGTACAACTTTTAAAGATTGACTTTTAATGTGTGTTTATTGCAGTCATTTACACATTTTAATGTGAATTGATAAGTTGTCAAATTACAACGAGAACAAAATTGCATGACTTTTCAAGAAAAGTCCAATATATATATATATATATATATATATATATATATATATATATATATATATATATATATATATATATATATATATTTAAATCAACTAAATAAATTGGTTGTTAAAATTTTTAACTACATTTGTGTGCTGTTTCCACATAATTATTTTAAAATCTTTACAAAGCTGAAATGTACTGTAAATAACACAATTAACATTTTTAGCAATTTAGACAATCAACATGAGCTAATGACCTATCCAGACAGTGTGTACTTCTGTCTTGTTCCCAGTGTGAGTAGTGAAAGGCATCAGTTGACTCATGAACCTAATTAAGAATCATTAAAAGAAAAAGAAGAAAAAGGTAGGAACGTTATCACAGTATTTTAAATCGGGACTCTAATAGACTGTCTGATCACCAGCGAACAGACACTTGCTTAATATCTATATATAGGATGATATCACCTATTCCTATACATTTATCTTTTAAGCCTTTTCTAAATCTTAATTAGGGTCATGGGGGTTATGTGAGAGAGTAATTTCCTACTCTGAAAGAACTTGCTTGAACTCACTTGCTTGTGTAGTGTGCGTTGCTTGGATTCAGGGCTGTCTCCTTTGGAGGATGAAGACTGCTGCCTCATTCTGGTGCCACTGCTTGGCCAATCAGGTGACGATGACATCATGCTACCACTAGAGGGCCGGGGATAGGGTGCAGTGTTGAGCATATTGGGTGGTGTGCGGCCTCTTGTGATGGCTGCAGGCGGAGGCTGATCGATTCGGCGCTGGGGGCCTGCACTGTTCTGTCGCGGGACATTGGTCTGGTGCTGCGTCTCAGTGAGGGACAGCTGTCTGCGGGTGAACTCTCCAGGACGCTGAATGAACTCGTCCCCGCTGCTACCCCCTCCACCACTCGCACCGGTGCTGGTTTGACTCATAAAGGGAGGCTTGGATCCAGGAGCGGCTGCTTCTTCTGCATTACTATGCGAGCTGATGGAGCTCTGGCCTTCGGATCCGGAATCAGCCACCGTACGAGGCGACAAGGGCAGTCCGGCGGCCATCTGGTACACAGGGTTCTGGAAGGAGAGCGGGGCGAGCAGCTGAGACCTTCCAGGGGCGCTCTCTGTCGGGGTGGTTGGGGTCTGGCCTGGCCTCCTCAGTGTTGGACCGCCAGGTATGTTTGCTTTCATGGTGCGGGTGGTCCACATTCCTGTGCCCTGGACCACAGAGGTCTGGCTGTCACTGATGGGGTCACTGAAGGATGTGTTGGGAGCACTTTCGAGGGAACGGCTGTCCTGCAGGTCCACCATTGACAAGCTCTTGCTGCCGTTGGGGATCTGAACATCTGGTTCATTGGCTTCTGAGTAACTGGAGCTGCGGGCCGGCGATGGCTGGATTACGGAATTCCGTGTGACGAAAAACAGATCCTTGTTTTCAGGGGTTGGTGAGGGCAGCCGAGTGAAATCCACCAATCTGATGATGTGGGAAAGGAATGTGTTGAAATCAAGGGTGTTTGTTTAGATTTTAATCAGTTTTAAAGTTCCTCTTTAGATAACGTAAACCCTGTTGTCTGCAGTGTATAAACACATTTTACTTCATAGGAGGTCTCAACACTTTGATATATGACATCTATATTAAAGTAACCCAGAGTGATACAATTTTAGCTTTCTTTAAAAAAAAGCTGGTCTTTTTTGATGTCCTATTCAAAGTCAAGCCAAAATTTTAAAATACGCACCATGATTTTGACACTGGCCAATCAATTTTATTTGCATAGGATAAAAAAATATATTTATTATATAAAAATCAAGTAAATTTTTTCTATATGATTAAAATATAAATAAAATTGCATTTAAAAATAGTTATGATACATATTTGAACAATTTTTTTTTTAATGTTCTCTTAAAATTTCATCCTTCAAATTCTGCTAATCACGTTGAGCTCCTTAAACATTACTTTTTAAAGTCTATTCAGCTATCCTCCATCAGAACTTTCCTGAAAATGAGCACCTGCTTCTTTTGGAAGTTTGATCTGCCATTATTCAAATCTGAAAATTATTCAGAAAGATTTATTTTACCCTGTAACCTCACTATCCATCACCATCTTCTGTAGGCCAGTGGACAGACTGGTGCTGGGCAGACTGGGGGAAGCCACGCGCTCTGTGGGAGAAGCCATAGGAGCTCCCGTGGGGTTTGTCAGGGCAGAATTCACATCCCTCAGGATTCGCGCAAGAGGGCCCAGCTTAGTGAGGGTACTCTACAAAAAGATATATACATTTGGTTTTATACATTTGTTTTATTGTAATTATCCAAAACATCCCATGTTTGCAGCTGAAAAGCATTTACACACCTGATCAAGCTGCGAGACAGCTTCAGAGAGGAGGGAATGCAGAGACGAGAGTTCCCGACCCAGGTCCACGTACCCCTCAAAGCCAGCTGTGTTTGAGATGGTCTCTGGGTTCGAGATCTCTAGCAGGAAGCGCTGCATGTTGGTCCATTCATGCTCCAAAAACTGGTTCATGAAAGACATGTACTCTTCCTTACTGCCAAATCTAATTCACAAAGCACAGGTAACAATTAGAGTTTGTGGAGATGAAACAGCCATAACTTATTAGCATATTCAAGGGAAAAATAGTGCATAATAAATCAAATTTAATTCATGTAAGATTATGCAAGCCTCATGTAAGATTAGATTTAATTAATGTAGGCTTTTCCAATTTTGGTAACTACAGTTTGCAAGCACCGAAAACACTAACTTGGCAAAGTTGGCGAGGTTTTGAGTGACTTTGGCGATGAGTGTGAGTGTGCGGGCGGTTCGGTCGTCGGGGTATTCCTGCATGAGGCTGAAGAGCGAAGGCGACATGATGGCAGGACACAGGAAGCGCAGGAAAAGAGACGCGCTGATCAGACGCTCACTGATGTCTGGCCGGCCTCGGTTACTGCACTCCTGCCGCCACGAAGCAAACACTTCCTTCAGCTCCCGAGGAAACACGCTGGAGTGGAAACAAAACATCCTCTTTTTCTTTAATGTTATACACGTAGATTATAGTTAAAGAAGGAATTTGCATGGGATCAAAGGATAAAAAAATCTAGCAAGCAAACTACACAGTAAATGTCTTGAGAACTTCAAGATAATGGTGCTCAAATTTATGTTTATTAATGATAAAATACATAAAACTAATTATAAGACAAAATACATATTATTTTTGAATATATTTTTCAGATTTGAAACGCAAAATATGGTATTATTAATATTTGTACTGTCTCCAGAAAGCTATACATAAAACAAAGTGTCAATCCCCCTAGATAACATTAAAAATGCGAAGATAAGACAGAATGCAACATATAGAGATATTTTTATTTATATCTATTATTTGTTTAGGCCAATTCAAACTTCTAAGTAATGGTCAAAGTCAGTTAACTTTCTTTAGTTTTTGTGTCAGTTATTATTTTCGACCATTAGTTTTACATGCCTAGCCTAAGATAAAAAAAATGGCAAAGTTTTAAATACTGCCAATTAGTTTTAGCCCAAAAAATCAAACGAGTGATCCTCGCATCGTTTTTGTCTCATCCACTCATTGATAGTGAAGATACAGGTGTTAGCAGGTGAAGCATGACTCATGTATAGCGATCATCCCAAAGATTTACTCTCTGCTCTCATTGGTATTTTTTAATTCCATTTTAGACCATGTGATCTGCGAGCTGCGAAAATCTTGTTTCGCACTGCACAGTAAAGGTTTTACAAAAAACAAACCCAGAACATACCAAACTCCCACTCATTCTGCATTCCCACATCGCCTCACAGCCACCATGTGTTTTTAATAAAGTGTTAGCGACAAGGGACACAACTCTAACCGATAAAGCCTCCTTAAACCTTTACAACCTCGCCGTGAGGACATCTCCTGCTGCGGCCTCCAGCTTGCAACAATCTGCTGCTCAACTTGCTCTTTTTAAAAAACATTTACACATAAAAATGACACACAACGAAGCCACAGACCCCTTTAAACACAGATATCAAGATTTGGGCTCAAAGATTCTGCTCAAAGGCAGAAAAAGAAAACATTTCTCCATAGGAATCTCTTGGTGCAAGATATTGCAGGAGGGATTAATTTCATTTCTCAGCATGGTTTTGCAGACATAGATGGTGACTAACAGTCTCCACAAAGGCAGATGGACACTTTTTTATCAGTCTTCATAAGCCTAACTGAGCTTTTTGGATGGATAAGACATTTCAATCAATATCTGACCTAACTGAGCACAAATGAGACAATATTCATTATACTAATAAAGAAAGTTATTATTTAAAAAGCAGTTTTCCTTAAAGTGCCAAACGCTGATAAGTGAGATTCATGAGCTGGAGTTACCAGTAGGAGTTGATGATCTTGCAGAAAGCCAGCTCACAGCACATCTTCAGGTTGCTCTGGTGCTCATGCAAGTCGCTGGAGGAGCACTTGGACGGGTCCACCTCACAGTTCTCATCTGACTCATACAGAGCTTTGATGAATTCACCTGGGACAGAGGAAGACAGGAATGCGGAAAACCTCATTTAGAACAGAGCAAGCCTGCTGCAGTACAGCTGAAACTCTAGGCTTTGCATTTTGACTTTGAATAAAACCTTAAAAATAGTTTACCAAAAGAACAAAACCTGATGAGGGCTTAATTATTTTGAGTGTAACATAACTGTACTGCAAAACCAAGACAACAGCTGAAAAATAATGTTTTTGCAAAAATTTACTGGAAGAACGGGTACCAAATGCAGAGAAGGGGTATTTTATCGAAACCACACTTTCAGCTGCATTGAGGCAGAGAATAAAATACACACCAACCAGGGCGATAAATCCTAAACTATTAACTATTAAACTATTACACTTTACTAACTATTAAAAAATATCAACCACAAGGTGATACAAATAGGAATGCGGGTAAAAGGAAACATAAACTAGATGAAATACTTCAAAGTAACATTTAGGAAAGCAATGGAACTGAGCAAGGAACTGAGCAAAACCAGAATAATATAAAGGGGAGATATTAGAGCATACGAGGGAAATACAGATAAAAGAACTGAAGAACGACTGAGAAAATAGACAAGAAGGAAGAAGACGAGAACGGAATCCAAAGAACTGTCCTTAGCAACCAAGTGCTAAGAATCCTTCGACATGGTAGAAATATCAACAGAAGCACAACGCATAACATCCAGTGAAACTAAAGAAGAAGACAACAGTTCCTGTCCGTGTGATCAGATGATAACCGCATCGTCATTAAAGTCAAACACTTTCACACGTCGGGGGATCTTTTTCAGACCCCATGACAGATGACAGAAAAGCAGACATAAGATGAAAGGAGTGCACTAAGAGTAACATTTAATACACACCCGACACAGGCAGATGAGAAAGAGCTCTGTGAAAATGAAAGTGAGCAGTTGACCAGACATGGAGTGACCCATACCTGGAATTGGTGCTCTGCATTTAACCCATCCAGTGTACACACACAGCAGTGAACAAACACACCGTGAACACACACCCGGAGCAGTGGGAGCCATGGCTGCAACGCACGAGGAGCAGTCGGGGAACTCAAGCGCTCCACAGCTGTGATTGTTGAAGATGGGAGAGCAAGTATTTCATCCCTCACACCAACTTCAACTCGGTGCATCTGGGGATCGAACCTGCGACCTTCTGATCACAAGTCGATCTGCTTATCCACCGGACCACAACAGCCCTTGATGTCGGACCACAACAGCCCCTTAATATCGGACCACAACTGCCCTTAATGTCGACTAATGTGACAGAACCCTGACAATTTTGGTAAAAAGTAACCTACTAAACACAGTAAAACCACAAAATAAAAATTTTCATAAATTTTTTACATTTGCACACCAAATATGTTTTGGGGATCCTTTCTGCAGACAGCTTGTACTTAGTATACTTACTGCATTTCCCAAACACATTTTCATACTAAGCCGCGTGAAACTTCAGTAACTGAGAGAGAATTATTGCAATGTTTTGAATCCAATTGTATTTGAAAATTAAAGCACACCAATCGTTTATACCTAAGGCGTCCTGAAGGTACTTCTGTCCCACCAGTTTCAGGTACTCTTCTATAGCTTTAGTGGCCAGTGTGTTCTCACGAAATATGAGGTGCTCATTATCTCCACAGCGATCCACCTCCGACATCATCAGGTCTGTCAGAAAGTCCTGAGGAGCACAAAACATCAAGATGCATTCACTGATGGTGAACATCTCTAAACTCAAGGAGAAGACACTTTCACTATATAAGTAAAACAATTCAGTTATTCAGTTTCAGCAATTCAGTTCATGTTATTTGTTCAAGGAGACAATCTCTCTAAAGTCTTTAATTATGAGACCAGAGATAGATTGTTGATTTGGCAGATTTCACTCTCTTATACACAAGCAGATGTTTGTTAGTAAATATATGAAATAAACTGGGTTTGAAATTAGGATTGGTTGGTTATCCAATATGTGTGCATTAGAAAAGGTGTAAACCAAACCTCCTGCACCTCCCTCTTTCCCCCAGTATGTGTAATAAGTGATGACTGAAAACTGACTACTTGAGGCTGACTCCAGAAGGGACAACCTCCATTGACTCCCATGTAAAAACTTCCCAATACATTTAAACCCTTGTTTGATTAATTTTATCACAAATTTTGACCTTCTTGACCACTCAGAGCAGGGTAAATCATGACATATTATGGGCGGGCAACAGTCTCTGACATTATTGTGCCTTTAGTTCATCTTTAGTCTACAAAGTAAACAGCTGACCACACCAGCTATGAGGCTCTGGCACTCTTTTTGTCTCAGGTTTGAGTGAAAAAAGTTAATGAAACTAGACACTTTTTGTTTTAAACTCAATCTCTGGGACCCCTGCAGCTGTGAATTCCTCATCCAACCTCTGATTACTTTCTGAAGACAAATCACAATTTTTTTAAGGACCAACCTGCGAATAAGAAGCTAATAGCTGAACCAAAAGCTGTTATATTTGAATTATTTCAGAAGTGTGGAAGTATCAGTATCATCAGAGTCAATCCAAGGGTGTGTTAGACTCGGTTGGATAGATGACTCATTCTCACTGATGCTATTGATTGTGGCTAAATGAATGTTCAGCTCAATGAGATTTACCCTGCATTTTTCTGTAATGCTTTTCCCTCACTTCCTGTTTATCCTCTTTTCTGATGTGTATCCTGTGTCTCAGCTCCGCCTTCTGTGCCTCTATAATCACTTTCAGCTGAGAGTGCTGAGCCCATGAATAAACATGCTAATGATTTCTCCCATGAGGCCGAGCGAGAGGCCCTTGCTGCTCGTAAGGCTTAGTACCAGTTGACAAGTCCCTACTTGTGCAGTCTAAAAATAAAAAAGTTATTCACAAATCATTTTTTTTACCATATTTCATTCTTTTCTTATAACTTTAAGATGCCATGTTTTGTCATCTGTATGCAAATAACCTCTTTTTCTCATAAAAATGTATTTGTGAAAATGTATAAAAACGAAGTGCAGTTGTACACGTGATTTCACATAGAACACAAATATTAAGGGGATACAGTTTTGAGTCATTAAACTATTATCTGCTGCATATAACAATACAATATAGAATACATGCAAAACATAATATACAATAATAAAAGTAAAATTGCACCTTTAAATATTATCTTTATCTTTACCAAAAAAGGTGATAAAGGAACATTCTTTTATCCTTCCCTGTTAAAGACACCGTGCAATTGCTTTAGAGAGCCGAGAAAAAAAAACAAAAAACTGGTAACCCAAAATTATTAGTAATGTGGATTCAACTTTTGCTGATTAGCTAAAAATGTGTGTTTCGGTTATGAGAAGCTCTGCCTTTTAAATTTAATTACAAAAGAGTATCATCAATTTATGAAACTAACACCATGCTGCTAAGGGCAGTTAATCCTTTCTATTACAAACAGGATGCACACATCAACAACCTACATCAAAAACATCATCTGCCAACAATGTAAGTCATGGAAGAGCCGCGAAACATCAATGAGAGAGGAGCTGTGCTGCATATGTCAGCAGAATCTTCGTAAAGGACAAGCGCGTGTATGTGTTTGAAGCGAGCCATGGTTTCTGCTGATGCACTGGCATACGATCAATGATCTGCAGCAGACCTAAGGCTGTGTTCTCAGAGATAGAGTCTGTGTTATCAAACATCTCTGCACACAGTCTCCTCTGCTGGTGCCTGACACATCCAGTCACATTGGGATTTCTGGGGCTACTGACCTCTGCTCGGACCTGGATACAATATTGTTGTGATAAACAGTTATTCACGAGGTTGCTCCACTTCACATTTTTAGTTTGATTATACTACTGTATTTGTTTAAAAAAAGATTAAATATGATGTAATCCTGATACAGTAGGTGATCAAGTGGACGGTGGATTGTTAAGTCATCAAACAGGTTTGGAGAAAATCTTAATGATATAACAAAAGTATTACCATAATTGTTTACCAATTATTAGTCTCAGCCTGAGACCTCACGCAGTTGTCTAAAGATCGAATGGGTCTCTGAAGTCGAGATCTGATTGGTTGAATTTGTCCGGATCTCCAGGAGAAGCGAGTGTTGCCTTTGTTTTCATTCCATAGATTGTTGTTCTTTTCTTGCAACTTTGCCTTAACTCTTGTCTTCTGTGATTTCCCCCGAAGCTAACTTGTTGCATGTCGATTAGTTGATGTGTGACATTTTCATGCTCTGTAACATGATGCTATGTGAAACTACAAGGGATTGGTTGTTTGTCATGTCAGTCAAAGGCCTTATGGGCGGGTCTTGACCAAAAAAAGGGCCAAACCCTCAAACGTTCCCTGAAGGTCTGGCTACGTAACACTAACCAATTATTGCCATTATATTAATACTATAAAGATAAAGATACTCCATTAAGTTGGGACTGATATGCGTTGTCCCAACATATATGAGACATCAATTTTCACATGTATATGACATCTTTTGGTTCAGAATTAGATATATAGATGTACGGTGCTGATAGGTGTTATTTTCTATTTAAATCTGGCAACATCCGTAATTGTTTGTTGCAGCGAAAGTAGGTTTGATGACAGAATTCAATCTGCTGGCAACACAGCTAGTCAGGAGCTATTTATTAAAGACGACCTGTCCCTCCCTGAGTAATGAAAGGGTTATTAATATTTAATGCATGCAAGACAGAGAACGAGACGACACGGCAGGAAGCATGTCTGGTTTAACGACTGGTTCATGTCTTCTGTTGTCAGCATGAAATCGCTTCCAAGACTGACAAATTGAGAGATGGCAGGCTGAATTTTTATATGTGGTGCATCCCTAACCATGCCTTGTATAAGACTCATGATACCACATCAAGCTCCCTCACTCATGGTTGGTGGCACCACATCCAAGCTGTTCATGTCCTCGCCAACCAAGAGCTTCATTGTGATTCTGACTCTGGGAGGATCAACCAAGAGCCAGTTTCTGGAGAAGGTCTGTGTCTCTGGCAGGAGCCTTAGCACACTCTCTTCAATTAGGACAAGAGAGCTTAACACAGCGAGCAGCACTCAGAGTTTGCTCCCTGATGAGAATCATTTCTATTCTCACTAATCAGGCGCCAGAGACTGCAGCACATCTTTCTGCTATTGACTGTCGCGGCCCATCTTGCCTGCATGAAAAATTCGAGCAGATGCCATGTGCAAGAAAAAGTGGAGCAAACAGTATTTGGAGCTTTAGAAGATGTTCTTATATAGACTGTAATCAAATTATTTATTAATAGTGGTATAAGATGAAAGATGTATAGAGGATGGTGCTAGCTTTTAACAAAACGGAAAATGACAATTTTGTGTCAAATTATTTAAATGTACAATTTATACAAAAGTCAAGGCCAGACTGAATTTGCCGTTTTATTGGTGATTTCTGAGGAGAATTTTTGTGAAATTAGGAAGTGTAAGTGAAGTGAAGTGTACTGAAAGTGGCCAATTGGCCTGATATGGAGTGATATGGACTGGAATTTATGCACTGCATTTAACCCATCCCAGTGTACACACACAGCAGTGAACACTCACCCGGAGCAGTGGGCAGCCATGGCTGCGGCGCTCAGGGTGCAGTCAGGAAACTGGTGCCTTGCTCGAGGGCACCACAGCTGTGCTTGTTGAAGATGGAGAGTAAGTGTTTCATCACTCACACCACCTTCAACTTCTGGGGATCGAACCGGTGATCTTCCGATCACAAGTCAGTCTCCTTATCCAACATACCAAGTCTCAATATTAATTAATAACATTATGTGGAACTCAGTGAAAAACTGGAAATAATTCTAGATCTGATAGTAGAACTGAGAGTGTTAAAGCTTTTCAACACTCAAATTCTTCTGATTTCAGCTTTAATATCTTGTATTAGTACTCATTAGTACTCGGCCATAGGCACTATACTTCACAGAATTTTGTAGCGTTCTCTGTGGAAATTTACGTTAACAATAAAAGCGAGCTTTTGTTTCAGTGCTGTACGCGGGTTGATGTTTGTCATGCCATTCGTCTCATGAACGCACCACACGCTGTGCTGTCTGCTACAGTCAGTCCACATTTGACTCTAACCGTATAATTAATAGCTTTGATTCTTCGTCGAGAGAGAGTGTATACAACCACAACATCACAGCAACTCCATCATTTTCACTGTTTTATTAAAGTAAGTAATTGGCCTATCGCTTGTTACTGTTGATGACAAGCTAGCAGAGCTTCTCACTGTTTTACTTGTGCAATGTACACATTTTCACCACAAAATGAACAGCTATAATCAAAAAACACTGTCAGTTAGTGATGTCATCTGTCTTTATAGTAGATATGCTAACTACTCTTCAAGAAAATGACCAACCACACAACATTATTACCCTTCATTTATTATAATTTTTTTATATTTAAGAAAATAAACAACGGTGCTAAGCCTATTTTAGCAATTAATATCTCTTCGAATTCCTTATATCTGTAAAACAGGTTTACTATTTTTGTTTAAAAAAACTTGAAATATGAGTGAGAACTCTGGATTGAAGAATTTCTATATAGCAGAAGATTATAATTTTTTTTATAATTAATTTAAAATAATTTAGCGGAATGCTTTAACGGTTTATGATTTTCTCATGAAGGTTTGGGTTTTAGTAACAGGCCAATTACGCAAAACTTTATTTTTTTTTTTACTGTAATTCATTTTTCTCAATGCATTGCACTCTATCCCAAATCATTTGTTGAGCACCTGAACAGGATCTGTTCAGTTTGCTGTGAAGCCTGACATAAATAATTCAATATAGTTTTGTGTTATTTTTGCTCATTATTCTTCATAACCATAAAAAGCGTTAGAAAGGAAACCTTCCAGAGGCCAGGCAGTCAATATGACAGTTATCCATGTTCCCTATATCTCCATTCACCTATGGAGGGATCGTTAACATTCTAGTTCAGCTTCCTGCGTACAGCAGCTTGTGGCTGGCATGAATAAGTAAGCGCTGGCTTGTTAAAATGGCAGTGTGTGCTTCCAGGAGTCCCATTCATCCTTTGGGCAATTCACTAATGACCCGTCCCAGTAGCCTTGCCTCTTCAGCACCCCACCATCCTACTGATAAAGAACCCTTCAGACATTCCCATTATGGCCCCATTCTTAACTCGGTGTGTTCACGTGAGCCCATTCGGCTCTTAATGTCGCTGGTGAATTAATAAAAGCTGATTAGCATGAGGCCTGACACTTGGAATTTCCCTCGAGACAAACACAGAGTGGACACTGTCTCTTTGTGTGGGGTGTGAATCATGAATGTTTCCCCATCGACCCACACACTCAAACAGTTTCATCAATACTACCTGCAATGACCGATGGGAGCGGGGTCACAGAAGTAGCCCCACATAACCTCTATTTGTTTTCTAAAATAGTCTATAGGATTTTTATTCCTACAACTAGACCAACTTTTTAAGCTATAAAAACATTACATAATTACTTATAATAATGTACAAAAATATTTAAAGAATCAATCCATAAAATTTTTATTAAAAAAGACATTTATTTATCTGTATGTTTTTCAAATTGGAATTAGACAAATTGACTTTGTACAAAGACATTGCTCTCCAAAATTGCAGGTCTTGTGTTTATCTGTTCAACAGTCTATTCCGTTTGTGTATGCTATTCAATTATGCACATTTAAAATATAAGTTATATGTAAATATTTTAACATATTTGTCAAAAAGAATTAGTAAGAATATTTTAGAGGCAAATATTCAGAGAAAACAAAAGAGAAGCAAGTTGGTTTTAACCTGGTTGAAATACAAATCATACACATGTTTTGCTGTTTCATGCCGGTCCTCCACAGGATTGTACAAAGATGCAAGTACAACAGACTGGGTTGGTTTACATTTGGAAATTGAATTTCAAATGTATTATAAATTGATTTTTTCCCCACAATGTTGGAGTAGTCAAGGTTTAATATTCAATAGCCCACACAGAGGAAGTGGAGGAATTGAACCTTATCTCAATTGTCAAAACAATTAGAACATTATCAAGCTATTCTCTTCACAAACGTGAATTAATGTGGGTCAGAAAAGAAAACACAGGAAGCTGAGAAATGAGGGAGTCACTCAGTGAACTATAGTTTATCCGGAAAAGTTTTATCAAACTTTATCCGATGAAAGACAATGGTTGACCTGCTCTGACCTTGAATAATGAGAAACAATGCCCCAATCTCCACTGTATTGAAAGATACAAATGTATTTGATAATGAAAGACTAGGCACTTTCATGTTGTGATAAAAAAAGATCCAAAAATGTCAGTTTAGACCTTACAAAAAAACTTTGGTAGAAAGAGAAATGCTGAAAGAGAAATTCCTATGAGCTGCTGAAAAGGTCTGGTTTGTCGTATACAACCCAAAGAAATAGTAGCACAATTAGCACAACAGAACATAGCAATATCAGAATAAAAATAGACTCAACTATTCAGATCAGAGCAAATAAACTACACGGCTTACACTGCTAACATCAGCCCAAACCGAAGTGTCTGAAACTCATATTCCTGGACTAGCCACTCAAGGTTAATCCCAAAAAGAAAGCATAGAGGCACTATGCTAAAGTGCTCAGAATTATAGCAGACAAAGAAACTAGGCATACTTTAGTCAATCAACTGTGATAAATTGAGTAATACGTTTGATTTTGCCAACTCATTTCTCAACATTTTTGTACATTTTTATTATTTCTGAGAAGAAAACGGCTGATTAAAATTTTTCAAACTTTATTTCACAATCATTTTAAAGCACTATCAGAACCCAACAACTGTACTTATTAACACTGCATAAAAAACAACTATACACAAAATAACACAAGAGTGTAGTATTGTAGTAACGAGCTAAACGTTGTGCTAAACGTAACATCACCAAACAGTTAACCTGAGATGTTTTTTATACATGAATTTGGTTGATAATGCATTTTTATTTTAATATGTAACGTATCCTTAAATGCAACACATAATATAAAGCACAAATGGTTCAAATGGATACATTGATAAGAGTTAAAAGTTAAAAAACTAATTTGCAAACATATTTTGTCCTGTTACTCTGCTACTCCTTTTGTGTCTATTTTATTACATTTACAAGGTATTGTTAAAACATCACAGAAAGTATACGTTAAAAAGCAAAAACTGCACAGTAGCAAAATTTTTTGTACAAATTGTCTCTAAGAATGCAAAAATGTCCTTAAAAAGCACTGCAAATGTTGATTTGATAAATATGATGATATAGTTTCTTTAATAAATTGTAATTTTAAACTGTTTCACGAGAACAACTACTAATAACATTTTTTAAATCATAAATGTAAAATAAAATACTTAAACGATACTTTAAACAGTTTCCTACAAGTAAATCAATACACAAGAAAAAAAAATCCTTTTTAGAATCTACCATTTGGTATATTACTGTAAATTAATTTAGCCTTTTTACAGTGTATGAGTTTGAATTGCTTGACCATTAAAAGCGAAGGGCTGTGGAACACAATATAAACAATTCTTTATTCAATACCAGCTGCAATGCTAATCGCCAAAAGCAAAAAAACCATCGCACAAGCGTGACTAAACACGAAACCAAATGTGCTTTAGGCTTGAGTTATTGGATTGCCGAGACATAAATACCAAAATAACCCCGGAGTGGCACTCAACAATAATGCCATGACAGATTTCAGCAGATTGCTGTGCTGGTTTATTGTGATGTAACAATGCTTTGGTTTAAAGCCAGAGTGCTGGAGCAGAAAACCAATCAGAAAACAACTCAATCTCCCAGCAGTTCATCAATGGCGACAGATGATTGACGGCCAGCTTTGCTGGGTGATGTCATCTGATTCACAGCAGATTTATGTGGAATATCAGAACGGTTTGTGCTCAAACTAATGAGAGCAATCACTGAGCTCAGCACTCCTTTGATTAAACGAGACCAGGGAAGGCAAGCCATGCCTCTATTGTTCCAGTCTGTCTACTACGCGCACCCTTATTGCAAGGCCGAGAACATTCTGTGCTCTCAAAGTTAAGAACTCTTTAACATAACTGTATGGTCAAAAATTTTGTCTAAATACTTTTGACAAAAAGCAGTATTTGAAAACCAACACAAATATTCCACAGTAAACCTCTGCAAAACGAAACCCTCCTGAAACCAAATTGGTATTATTAAATTTTTTATTTATTAAGTGATTTTCTGTGCTAAAGTCATGAAAGGACTCCAGATTGAAGGTGTAAGAACACAAGCATGCACATTAATGTTCTTACCTTAGCTTTGCCTGTGCTTTGTAAGATGTGGACCAGCGCGCAGGCCATCTCCTCTTTGTTCTTCACACTGAGCGCTGGCTCCAGGAGTGAGCACATCAGCATGTAGTTATTTGTGATGTACTCTGCAAACTCCTTGTACTGTTCCATGGGCAGTATGCTCATGCTCTGGTACCGTGACTTCATTCGTACCATGGGACCGGGAGTCTTGCCTTTGTTTGGATTCGGCGTGCTCACCGTATACCATTTTTCCACAAACTGGCGTCCAGACACTGTAATGATGGGAATATTGACAAGACCCACATAATTATTTTTGTCCTTCTTTTTCTTTTTATCCGTTTCCTTGTAGAGGTGGACGGTGATGCTCTTAACCGAGGGCAGGTTGTTAAACTCAAAATGTTCGCCCCAAAAAACATTGTCCGTTTTGAGCTTGCAGGTAGTCCGAGCATACAACGTGTCATCCAGACAGAGTTCACAGAAGTATTTTTTCTTTGCTGGTAAGTCCTTGGCTTCGATAATCCAACATTTTAACATATTTTCCACTCGACGAGTGTTATCCTGTGGAAACAAGAAGGGTTATATGTTTAAAGCAGAATTTGATCCTTTTGCTTTATGGCTATCAAACGAAAACACTAGGTGTTACACAGAAGTGCAAGATTTCACTAAAAATATTTACCAGCAAATTAGTATCTTAATCATACTTACACGCAGCGAGTTTGTAAATATGATGAAGGGGTCAAGGAAATACTAATTATTGGAATATCATTTTCTTTCATCAATGTCTTTGTTCAAGTATGGATGAAAAAAAAAGTAAAAATAATTCATACTCTACTCATCTAAGTAATGCTTTGTAATCATTTCACTTGATAACTTTTATCTAGAAAATGTCTACCCAATAAATTGTCAAAATATGACTATCGAATGCACACAATATGGAAAGCTCACAAATATTTAGCAGTGAAATGTCTAAGCCTGTATAGAAGCTTTTGTTCTGCTCTTCATGGTATGTGCTTATTTGCTGCCATGATGCATAAAAGCAAAATAATATCTCACTTATTGTGAGGTACTCTACTTCTGATGATGTTGATGAAAATGCAAGTTTGTCTTCTTACTGTAGATGTGTACTTGTATTATGTTCCATATACTGCCGAAAATCTCTTGTTTAATCAAGAGTTGAGTGAATCATGCAGACTGCTCAACAATAATATCTAAAAACAGGTTGGTAAAATGTGATTCACTGTTTAGGAAGATAATCTTCCTCTTTTCCATGGAGACATCACAACTTGTCACCGTAATGCGTTTAAAACCTGAAAATCTCTTTTTGATGCGGTTTCATTCCTTTCGATAGATTAAGGACAATAGGTTGGTTAAAAGGAATGGGTGGCTTTTGTTTAACAAAAATTATTTACAATATGCATCATTATGTGAATTTAGGCGTGTACATGTAATGATTAAATCACATTTCAAAAGCATTTAAAGGATTTTAGCATCTAATAGTAATGTCAAGGGGTTTTATTTTTATAATCAAGATGAATTGCATATTAATTGCGTGATTAGTTACCGTATCTCAAATACTGACATTTCAAGAAGCAAGTCTTTTCGTTTACTATTGCATTCACTTCTTTGAATGTCCAGGAAAGTGATTTATAAATGTACTGAATTTTAAGCGCTATCCCCAACTGAACCCAAACCTTTAAATTAAGTTATTGTTCACAGCAATCACAAAGTATTAACGTAATTAATTACTTCAATTCTCAGCCCTTGTATCCAATCAAGAATCTGTGCATCTCACCTTGTTGGGATGCACAGCACGTCTCAGATTCTCCATCCATTTGTCTCTCTCGGCCGCTGACCGACATGAGAAGCATTTGCTTCCCGTTGAAGTTGTTACCTGCAATCGCAGATCACAATTATCAGATTAATCTATTAGCTAGATGACCTTTTAGCAGACGGGACCTTTTAAAAAAGTCACTGAAATGCATTAGAAACATTTTTGGATTTTCTGTGAAAAGGGATTTCTATGATAGAAGAACTATGTCATTAAAAATATATATAAGTTATACGCACACATACTGTTATATGTGTGACATGTATATATTCTTTCACATCACTCAGCTGATGGAAAGTAAATTAATTTATGGTATAGGTTCTCCATGAATATGTATAAAAGTTAAATGTAAATAACGAATAAATATTTATTTGCAATCATTTGCACATCAATACAAATGCATAAATGTTATTTCAATTAACTTTTATATAAATGTGAGAATATTTTTGAATGAAATACAATTTTATTGTAATACTTTTATATATTATAAATGAAGGCAAGTAAAAAGTTCATGCAGGAAACTTCGTGAGAGAGAATGAGAGAATCCTCTAAAAAACAAACTCTAAAAATCCAAACAATTCATGGGCATTGTTCTGAGGCATTTTGGACATTGACTATTAATTTTGGTATGTAATACAGCTTGTGACTCCAGAAGATGGTGGAAAGCTGAGCGGACTGACTTCGAAACAGAAATCCTGTCCCAGGATGCTGCTGTGCACCGGCTTGATGAGCACTTCCTCCTCCATTCTGAGATCGAGAGCTTCGACTGCACTGCTGGGGCTGAGTAACGACTCGTGTGAGCGTGACTCCTTCAGTCTGGGCATCAGATGGGATCTGCTGTAAAGAGAGAGGAACATCTCCATCAAGATCTGACTGACGTTTGAGGATGATTAGAAGCGAAAAGAAAAAGGCTTACACAGAAAAAGAAAGATGAAAATGTTGTGTTAGATTTATACTTGGGAAGCAACCGTCTTCATTTAAAAAATGTTATTATTATTTTATACTTAAGGAGGCATTCAAATTCATCGTTGAGACTTTTTCTTATAAATGTAAGTAACAAAAAACATCAAAATAAATAGCTGAAGGGAAAACGAGTATGTCGCCATGCTCTAAAAACACAATAATGGAGTTGTGAAGGAGGGACGGGCTTTATTACTTAATTTGCTTACATTTAATGACTCATGTTCATGAGCTTTCATCTCTTTAGCATGAGTTTAGATGCATATTTGAAGCAGAGGTGCATTTGTATATTAAGTTTGATCTTGTTTTTGTTGAGAATCCTATTTGATGTCTTTGCTTTTGAGTTCATTTAACAATATCTTTCAACCAAACCATAACGCCATTGTATTTCAAAGAAACACAAAAGGCAAAGTTTGCAGCTTCATCTTGACATTTAGGATGAAGATTAGAGCTGCTATGAGTGTTATGTAACTGGAAGCAAGGTGTGTTTCACAGACAGAGCGCAAAGCAAGGTTTGCCCTGCAGGTTTCTGACCTTCACTTAGATGGAGCTGTTTGAACACACCACAGAGGGTTTGAGGAATGAAAATCTGGAAAAAGTATGAAAAATAAATGCACTGAAAAGTGTGGAGGAGGAAGTGTTAACAGAAAGTGTGACTCATCACCTCTTTCGAGAGAAAGTCTTGTTAATTTCTGGTGTTAGTGTCAATTGGATTAACAGTGAGTAAATAAACCAAAACAAAAAGATAAAAATTAGAAAAGGTTCTGCTTATTGTTTCAAATAAGCCACTATGACTTTGACTATGACTATGACTATGTTTATATATGTTTGGATATACATAAATATCAAAATCTTGAGAGCAGATTGTATTGGGTTCTTCTCTGGAAAAATACACAAATTCTGTTAAAATATCAACAAACCAATTTGTCACTGAAAACTTTATTAATGTTTGCTTTTTTGCTATACAAAACTCACAAGTTTTTTTTTTTTTTACTTAAAAATTCACATTTTAATTCTATATAGAGAAGGACTAAACAGACTCAGAACAGAATTCAACTCTAGATTATGCTAAGAATAGATTTTTAACCTGGAAAAATTCCAAAATTAGCCACTTCATATTATGACTTACAGGGCTCAAATAAGAGAGAAAAGTACCTGAAATAACGATTATGAAATAGCTGTCATAATGTTTAATGTTTATATTGTTAATTTGGAGCGTCACGGTGGCGCAGTGGTTAGCACGGTCATCTCACAGCAAGAAGGTTGCTGGTTCGAGTCTCGGCTGGATCAGTTGGTACCTCTGTGTGGAGTTTGCATGTTCTCCCTGTGATCGCGTGGGTTTTCTCCGGGTGCTCCGGTTTCCCCCACAAGAACAAAGACATGCGGTATAAGTGAATTGAGTAAGAACGATTGTCCATAGTGTTACAGAGTGAATGTGTGTGAATGTTTCCCAGCGATGGGTTGCGTCTGGAAGGGCATCCGCTGCGTAAAACATATGCCAGAGAGTTGGAGGTTCATTCCTCTGTGGAGACCCCGAAAGGGAAGAAAGCCGACATGAAGATGAATGAATGTGTTCTATTGGCTGACATGGTTGGCAATGTCAAGTACCCAGTTCAAATATTAACACCTTTTTATGTTGTGGGAGGAACAAAACCAGAGCTTGGAGTAAAAACACATGAGAAGAACAAGAACTCCCGCAGAGAGAATTCCACCAGTGAGGTGTATGCAGGGGGTGCATGTTAGAATTCTCAATCAACACAAAACAACTTCTATCACAAAGTTTAGTCCTATTCATTAAACCACCAACTGGCACAGGTAAGGAGAAATCAGAGAAGTTTATGCAAAATTATTTCTGTGAACTGTGAACAGATGGTGGAAATCAAACACCTTTTAAGACAGAGATTAAACTAGCCGACTGAACAGAGAAAGGGCGCAAAAATCTGCCAAAAAACTAATATGAAATATATACCTTTTATATCCACGAGTTCCAAGAAATGAGACACCTTTCAGAAATTACTCAACCATCACAATAGCTCTTCTGATGTCCTGCACTTCTCTCACATTTTTCCAACATACAACTAAAGAAAGTCAAGCCGCTGTTCTGCTGAATCTCTGTGTATTATTTGACTGAGAAACAACTTATTCTGTAAACTAAGGCAAAGAATTGAGATGCATACACTGAGCGACTGACATTGCTCTCAGCAAATCCACAGAACCCTTCAGGCCAACATATGCTCCAAACACAGACTGCTATAACAAGGATGCATCATTTTGTGATAAGAGACAAACTCACAGCAACACAGTATGTTGATTGTGATGGTGCTGACAGCTAAAAGAAACACAATGTTTGTTTGCATCACAATGCAAACAATAACATGTGTTTTTACTTAACATATTTGAAAAATTTAACAAGTTGTTATTTTGTACTGAAAGAAATCTATTTCTAATATTATGATAAAATAATTTCTATTATGAGAAGCTGAGATAGACTTTGACGGTGTAACAGATAGCATATTGTCTCTCCCCTAGTGTAAGTCGCTTTGGACATAAATGGCATAAATGTAAATGTAAAAGTAAAATCAAATTTCCATCCCTCTGCTTGTGTTAACCCTATGAGCTACCACTTAAGTACAATGTTGATTTCTATTTAAGTATTCTTTCTGGAATAAAAGGCACTTAAACTTGCATACAAAGATACAATTGAGAGCTTGAGACCGTTAAATAATGCAAAGTTGAAGCAGACAGCTGCCTGGGCACTGGACACAGACCGGCTCTAGCTCTGCATGCATGAGTTTTTTCATCAGAGAGCTGCTGATGACTCATGGGGAATGAGCTGCAGAGCTCTGATAAAGACTGAGCTTGGGAAAATGACTGGCTTGTTTCTTGCAGCTAAAAAACAATTACACTTTTTAACTGTTTACATCAATAATGGCAGATTTTAATAAAATATGATATTTACTCTATATATTCTGAGAAATTACAGAATGTGTGCTGAGGAGGGTACTATGGTAAAGGTTGATTTCTTTTAAAATGTAAAAATGATTTAAGGAAGAAGTAGTTTTATTATACTTTAGAACTAGACAGCCAAAATATTATATATAAAATATATTTAAAGAAAAAGAAAATGTAAGGGTGGTGGGCGTCACGGTTAGCACGGTCGTCTCACAGCAAGAAGGTCTCTGGTTCGAGCCTCGGCTGGGTCAGTTGGTACCTCTGTGTGGAGTTTGCATGTTCTCCTCGTGATCGCGTGGGTTTACTCCGGGTGCTCCGGTTTCCCCACAAGAACAAAGACATGCAATATAAGTGAATTGAGAAAAAACTATTGTCCATAGAGTATGAGTGTGAATGAGTGTGTGTGAATGTTTCCCAGCGATAAGTTGCGGCTGGAAAAGCATCTGCCGTATAAAACACATGCTGGAATAGTTGCCGGTTCATTCCTCTGTGGCAATCCCGAAAGGGAAAAAGCCAACCAGATAATGGATGGATGGAAAATGTATGGGATATACAATGGCTGCGCATGCATTATTCAGTTTTAAATACACAACATGGAGGTGAAGAACTTTTTTTTATACTAGACAAGTGGACAGTCTCTCCATGCTCTCTCTAGCTTTTGTTCTCCATCATCGATCCTCGTGCCACCAACTAATGCATGAATGCAAGGATACATAGAGTGATCAAACTGACTGGGACTACATGTGCTTTTTTGAGAAAAAGACAACAGCTGCCAGCCAACCAGAATCGAGTATTCAGACAGACAGCAGCATAATACCATTTACGCCAACACTTGTTAAATCCTTATTATTATTTTTTTTCTCCTAGAAACTGTTACAGTATGAAACATTAGTCAATAAGACCCATGCAAGTGTAAAAAGGTGATAATTGTAATGTCAAAATATGTTTTGAAAATCAAATACTTCTCATTAAACTCATATAATACTCAATAAATATAATATATTTATTATATTATATATTTATTATATAATACTTCTCAATAAAACTCATAGGCTTTATCAAAAACAAATACGTAGCAACTCTGTGTGGAAGTCCAAACACAATTATGAGCATCTTTTTAGAAAAACTACTATTGAATCTTTACAAAAGTTCAAAACTTATTTTATGCATTGTGTTCAAATTCCACTCAAAAACCACTAGAACAAAGCTACAGTCAGGCTAAACGTTATATAACAAGGAGAACATGTTGCCACGTTTTCAACTAAAGCAACTAGCTTACAGTACATGATGCACCACACAACTCTCAAACATTCAGCTAATCAGTTAATCCCAGCAAACTCTGGGTCAACAATGGGACCTTTCACCAAAACAGAGCCTTTGAGATGAGAAAAGCAGGAAGACGTAGCATTTCCCAAACTTACATTTTACTGTTGTGGTGCGGCATACTTCCAGCAAAGCTACATTGCTAAAAACGATGAAACAAATTCTTATTTGATCTAAGAACAGTCCTTTGTGCTACAGTGTGCTCACTGTACAGCGGTGTGCTGAAAGCATTACGACCGAGGGAGGGCTGTACTTTAGACTCAAAACTCTCACAGGAACAATCTGTTGCATCTTGAACACACCCAAATCCATTTACAAGGATTCTGTATAGAAAAAAGCATCGAAGAGTTACTGCACTTCCTATTGGAAATGTTTTGGTCCATTATTTAATGTTAGACCAGGGGTAGGCAAGACCCATATTCAACCAAAAAAAACAAAAAACAAATAGGTCTGGAGCCGCAAAAAATTTAAAGCCTTGTATAAGCCTTATAATGAAGGCAACACATGCTGTATGTATCTATATTAGCCTACTATAAAAATGACTACGTTGGCTACAAATACATAATGAGCCTTTATGATTAAATGTTTATTTTCCCTGCAGTGCATCCTGTAGAGAACGACGCAGCACGCAACTACTCTGTTGTACGATGCCGCCTCAAGTTTAACTTCATTACAATATTAATGAATTATGTTTCATTGCTTTGATGAAATTAGAGAAATGAAATAAAGAAATCAGATTTTTGATGTAATTTTTATTTTGAGGATTCCCAAAAATAACATCAAAATGGAACGTGCATAACGTGCCCCTTAACTGGGCAACTTCTTCTTCTTCTTTCGGCTGTTCCCAGTTTAGGGGTCGCCACAGCAAATCATCTGTTTCCACCTAACTCTGGCCTCAGTATCCTCTACTCTTGCACCAATTACCTTCATGTCCTCCTTCAGCACACCCATATAACTTGTCTTTGGCCTTCCTCTTGCCCTCTTGCCTGGCAGCTCCATCTCCAACATCCTTCTACCAATATAACTACTATCCCTTCTCTGCACATGTCCAAACCATCGCAATCTGGCTTCTCTGACTTTGTCTCCAAAACAACCAACCTGAGCTGTTCCTCTGATGTGCTCGTTCCTAATCTTGTCCATCCTTGTCACTCCTAAACTGAACCTCAACATCCTCATCTCTGCTACTTCCATCTCTGCCTCGTGTCTCTTCCTCACTGCTACAGTCTCTAACCCATACATCATAGCTGCTCTCACTACTGTTCTGTACACCTTTCCTTTGATTCTTGCTGACACTCTTCTTTCACTCTTCTCAGAGCAAAAATTGCATCAGTAGTGCTCTTCCTGGGCATGAAGCCATACTGCTGCTCGCAAATATCCACTTCCCTTCTTAACCTAGCTTCCACTACTCTTTCCCAGAGTTTCATTGTGTGGCTCATCAACTTTATACCTCTGTAGTTGTTACAACTCTGCACATCACCCTTGTTCTTAAAGATTGGCACTAGGACACTTCTCCTCCATTCCTCAGGCATCTTCTCACTCTCTAGAATCCTGTTGAATAATCTAGATAGGAACTCCACTGCTGTCTCTCCTAGACACTTCCACACCTCCACAGGGATGTCATCTGGACCAACAGCCTTTCCACTCTTCATTCTCCTCAGAGCCTTCCTCACCTCATCCTTTCTAATCTTTTCAACTTCCTGCTCTACAATGTTCACCTCTTCCCCCCTTCTTTCCCTCTCATTCTCCTCATTCATCAACTCCTCAAAATACTCCTTCCATCTTCTCTGCACACTCTCCTCACTTGTTAGAACCCTTCCATCTCTATCTTTAATCACCCTTATCTGTTGCACATCCTTCCCATCTCTGTCTCTCTGTCTCGCTAATCTGTACAATTCCTTTTCACCTTCCCTCACGTCTAACCTGGCATACAACTCATCATATGCCTTCTGTTTGGCCTTTGCCATCTCCCTCTTCACCCTGCGCTTTGATTCCTTGTAGTCCTGTCTACTTTCTTCAGTCCTTTCGATGTCCCACTTCTTTTTAGCTAGCCTCTTCCTCTGGATGATGTCCTGTACTTCCTCATTCCACCACCATGTTTCCTTATCTTCTTTCCTTCTTCCTGCTGACACACCTAGCACCTTCCTACCTGTCTCCCTGATCACTTCTGCTGTAGTTTCCCAATACTCTGGAAGCTCTTCCTGGCCACCCAAAGCCAGTCTCAGCTTCTATTTGAATTCCTCACAACCGTCTTCCTTTTTCAACTTCCACCACTTGGTCTTCTTTTCCATCTTTTCTCCCCTCTTCTTCCTGACCACCAGAAACATCCTACACATCACCATCCGACGCTGTCTGGCTACACTCTCTCCTACCACTACTTTGCAGTCAGTGATCTCTCTCAGATTGGCTCGTCTACTTAGGATGTAGTCCACCTGCGTACTCCTACCAACACTCTTGTAGGTAACTCTAAGTGTTAACTACAGCCATTTCCATCCACTTGGCAAAGTCCACCACCATCTGTCCTTCTGGATTCCTTTCCTTAACACCAAACCTGCCCATCACTTCCTCATCACCTCTGTTGCCCTCGCCAACATGACCGTTGAAGTCTGCTCCCACCACTACTCTCTCCCCTCTGGGAATACTCTCCATCACCTCATCTAACTCACTCCAGAATCTCTCCTTTTCTTCCAGCTTACAGCCTACCTGTGGAGCATAACCACTCACTACATTCAATAACACCCCTTCAATCTCTAACTTCAAACTGATCACCCTGTCAGACACTCTTTTCACCTCTAAAACATTCCTCACAAACTCCTCTTTCAGGATCACTCCTACCCCATTTCTCCTATCCTCACCATAGTAAAACAGTTTGTATCCCCCTCCAATACTACGCGCTTTGCTACCCTTCCACCTGGTCTCCTGCACACACAGAATATCTACCTTCCTTCTCTCCATCATGTCCGCCAGCTCTCTACCTTTCCCGGTCATTGTACCAACGTTGAGAGTCCCTATTCTCAGACCTATACTCTTGGCTTTCCTCTTCTCTCTCTGCCTACGAATCCTTCTCCCTCCTCTCCTTCTTTGACCAACAGTAGTCCAATTTCCACCGGCACCCTGTAAGTCAACAGTCGTTGTTAACCCGGGCCTCGACCGATCCGGTATGGAAATTGAATTGATGACTTGCATATTTGGTTTAGGCATGTTTTACGCCGGATGCCCTTCCTGACGCAACCCTCTCTATTTATCCGGGCTTGGGACCGGCACAGAAGTCACTGGCTAGAAACCCCTGTGGCTTGGGCAACAAACAATGCAAAAACAACGCCGCATACATTTATAAAAAAATAAAAGAGCAGCCTTTTGAAAAGAAGTATATAAAATCACAGCCACTTTTTTACTAAATACATGCATGCCTACTCCACGTTACTTTTGTTATTAGACATTCAGGTGATCCTTCCGCATCGGCACTGAATGCAAACGATTCGATCCAAGAACCGTTGAATCCTCTGTTCTCCTCCGTTATGTTTCTCTTTTCTCTTTGGGGCCCAGGGCCCACCACACAGCCGCCGGTTTATTTACAGCAGCCCCCTACCTGGCATCCCGCCCCGCTGATAGAAATGTGTGTCTCGGGTGATGGCAAATCTTCATTGACAGAAATGTTGAAATTAAATATTTATTCTACACTCTTTTACAGCATTGGAAAATGTTAAGAATGTTTGTCCTCCTATAGAAACCACATTAAACAAAAAAAATATATTTACCTTTTTTACATTTTTGAAAAAGCTCCAGGGAGCCACTAGGGCAGCGCTAAAGAGCCGCATGTGGCTCCAGAGCCGCGGGTTGCCGTCCCCTGTGTTAGACCAACAAGCAGTTTACGATGTTCATGAGAGTTTGTTAGTTTGTCACATTTAAGGCATCTCCAAACTTAAATCAACCCTCCACAGTTTAATGGGTCAGATACGCCATGAAAAAAATCCATTCACTTGGATGAGATTGTATGCAATGTGAACCTGGTGTTTCACCTACAACCTTCATGAGCTTAATAAAATCTAATTTAAAATGAGGTTTTATTTTTTAGGAATTAAGTTTTAATGTAATGTTGACCAGAGGGAATTCTGCTGCTGTTTGGATCATTTATATTTTGAGTTATGTATTTTTAAAACATTTTTTGTGGGTGGGTTCTTAACTGTCACATGACTATAGGGCCATGGAGCTCTTTCACGAGATCACTTAGGTAGAATTAGGCCAGAAAAGCTGTCCATGGAAGGGCCTCGGGGCTGAGAGATGTGGAGATAAGGGTGGAGGGGGGAGTTTTGGATTTTAATCGTCAAGTTGGAGGTGAAGTGGTTAGGGTTTTATATCTTTGGGAGTGCATAGAAGAATCAAAAACATCCGTATATTGTTCGCTAATTATATGATCGTTTCTACCAAAATTGTGTTCGCGGAACTTCACCAAAAGTCAACGTGATCAGCCCATTCGCTTCAACCTTAAAAATTACTTGATAAAGGTAATTATGTTTGTATTGTATTGCTATATTATGTTTATTCCTTGTGGTTTATTTGAAGATATATAAGTATAAAATACTAAAGCAGAGTGGAAACTAAAATGGACCAAAACTGTAAACCTTTCAAATGTAAGTAAACAGTTAAACAAAATGCCTTAGAACATAATTGGGTAGAAATTAAAATCCCTTAATTTGATTTGTTTTGTTTTTACTCTCATAATCGGCAAGAAAGCCACTGAAAAGAGTAGCAGATTGTGGAATCTGCAGAGCTCTTTGCTGTAATTAAATTCATGTTGTGGAGCGGAGCCTGCCGTCTGGTTTGAGTGTGTGTTCTCTCTCTATGTTCAGAGAGTGAGCATGAGGCAGGCCTTGCTCCCTCAAGAGCTCGATTTGGTACAGTGAAACAACATGAGGGTGAGTATATCCATAAGAAGATTGCGTTTAAAAAGAATTTTATCTGAAGATTTTACCTGCAATATTGTGGTATACTTGCTTTTAATATTATATTATCTTTTTTATTTATATATATATATATATATATATATATATGTATGTATGCTAAGGCTCAAAACTGAGCATCAGAATAGCGAAGAAAGGGGGTCGGAAAGTTAAATAGTTTAGTATCTTAGCCATATTTAAATTTTTCAATGGTCAGAGGTGAATGTAAAATGAGCAGACTGTACAGATATTGCAGACTGGATGGCAGCCCTGAACGTGCATCTTGTTTAATCCTGTGAGTAATTCAGGAAACAAAAGGAAGATCCTATACAGCACTTCAAAGTGTACCTAATAAAGTGGCCAGTGAGTGTATATGGACGTGATACTTCTTAATTTGTGTTAATTTTGTGTTATTTTTGTTTATTTCACCATCGACCATAAGGTGAATGTTTAGTTAACACAGTAAACTAATACAATAAAACATCTGTAAATGTGTAGCATAATACTAAATTGAAAAAGCTCAGAAAACAAAGATATTATTCAGCATTCGTCAAATCCCTGTTAGAAATCTTATTAGTGGATTTTAACAGCTGTATTTGTGGTCACAGTTAGTAGAGTTAGTTAGTATAGCTACACAATCAGAGCACTATTGATGGGGTCAGAGGAAAAACTAGTCCCCAGTTAAAGAAGTCTACATTGTTTATTCTTTGGATTGAAGGATCATACATTTTCTTTCTTGAAATTAAAACAAAATTAACAGAAGACATGGAATGGAAAATAAAGATGTTTTAATTATGTTTTTAAAGCACTACAAACAATTCATTTAAAGAAAACATTCTCTTTTATTTGCCGCCCACTCATTTAGACCCTGCACATGTTAGCGTTTATTTCTTAATTTGGATGTGAAATAAATAAAAAAGTCAACATTGAAAAGGGTAATGAATAGCATGAAAAAACGGACTGACTGCATGTTCACACCAATACTGTAAGTTGGTTAATTTGTGAGTGTTTTACATGTTAAGTAATTGGTAAGCTCGAGCTTGGTATGGATCACTCAATTCGTCATCCTACAGATGCAGATGAAGGTTTTTTTAGAACTTTTTTGGAGAATTTAGCTGGGCTTCTTAGGAGCTTCTTAGAGTAGTCAAGTGAGGGAAACCCAGAAACCAGCAGAGCTCTCCTACGGTAGACAATTTCTTGCGCCCATTCAGGAATGCTCCAAAAGGTTAATTTTATGTGTTGTTTTTAATCGTGGAATGTATTTCAAATGCATAAATATGAAATAAACATTAGGAAACCTTTTCCTGTTGTATACAGTAATACAAGTGCAGTATATTTACATCTTTCATGGCATTTGACACACTAAATAACAAATAAATCTAGATATTTAGAGTTGAATATCAAATATACACTTCAAAAGCTTATTAAAACCTAAATTTTTGATCTGGTCTGTTTACAAGGCCGTTTTAAATAGACATGAGTTCTGAGGGGACATTTAATTCTTTACGCAGGCCCTCATTATGGTTTAGACTATCTAGTATGAAATAAGAATTAAAATGACATACTCAACATTCCTTAACAAGCTATAAACAGATATCTGTGATGAAAAGGTCATGAATATTCATTATGTCTTCAACATTTGGCATCTGCTTAATAAAAGACGCTCTATGAAAAACATTTTTTTCATCTTTAAGTATTACATTTCAGTAATATAATAATTTGGAACAGTTTTCTATGGATTTCCCGCCAAAATATAATGAACTGTTAACACTTTCATTGATACAATTGGCATACACTTTATTTGAAGTATACAAATTTGATTTTGGATTCTATATTAACATCCAACATGCTACATAGGTTGATGTTTTCTTTGTCATATATACAGATATTTACTGAAATGTTATGTTTCAGTAGAGCTCAGTCAAGCTTATTTCACCACTGCTTACTTAATTATTCACCCTACCCTTCAGACTTGTCTTCATGAATAGTGAAAGTGAATAGTGAAAACATCTATGACTATCATCAAATCAAGCCATCTTTATAAGAAGAAGAAGAAGAATCTTAAGGTCAAATCTTGCTAGCCTGGTGGTCATGGTCCTTGTTCTGTATGTAAAATATAAAACAACATATATGTAAAAATCTTCTGAAAACAATAGTTTTACCCTCAACAAGTTGTAACAGTCCTTTAAACATTAAAAAAATATTAGTCAGTTTTAAAATTGTTTAGATAAAGTTTAAAAAAATAGTATAATTACTGGACGAACCTGAATGTTAATATAATTTATATTCAGTTATAAAATATTATTGTCATAAAATAATAACAACTGATTATTATATCATTTTCCATACGTTGCGAACCTGAGATGATTTCCAGACTTTGAACAAATTCAGAATATTTGAAAAAACATTCATAGTCATAGACTTCTCTCCAAATATATATATTTTCAAGTCTAGAGTAAGAATCTACCATTCTTCTAAATATCTTCTTTAATTTCAAAACAGGAAAGAAACTTCAAAAAGAAGTAGGAAGGAAGGAAGGAAGGAAGGAAGGAAGAAAAAGGTAAAGACAAATCAAAAACATCAAAGAATGTTTGAAGCATTTTTAAACTGACAAAATCATGCTTTTAGAGGAGTTGAAATGTGGCTATTAGTGCGAGAGCAAATACCTCCTAAAATGATCAAATTTCATCCAGGCATTGGTTTAATAACAAATCATTAGCCTCTAAAACAGTCCTCTTTCCATCCAATTCTTTCTAATTACTATTAACACACCCATCGTACCTCATCTCTGTCTCTCTAAAGTAACCTTATTGTTGTTACAGACCTCTACAAATAACTTAAAGAATGATTTCAACTTGTGAGATATAGGCAGCGGATGTCCTATTTAAAGTTACATTAATAAGCTCCACAGGCCCAAAGAGCATCGATCTCAACTAACGATACAAGCCCAATGAGGAACAAGCGGAGTGGCCTGATGTCAGATGGAGGGTGACAGATGTAAGTTAATTTAGATAATGGTTAAAGATAAAAGCAAACCTCATAGACAATCTTTACATGCACTGAGAACTACCCTCCAATCTCCAGAATACCCTCCAATCTCCAGCCGAGAATCCCAACATCACAACAAATGAGTAACTACTCATGCTATATTTGAGTGAGAACTAAGGTTAATGCTGTTATCAATTTGAACAATTCAAGCACAAAGCTCTTTGTCAAGAGATGAGGTCCAGAAAGCCTAAAGGAGGCTTCTGAATGGTGAGAAAAGAGCAGTGAGTATGTGACAGGAGAATTAAAACTGCAAAACTGTATTTTATTAGATATAAAGCATGCATTTACACCACATTAACATTTATGCATTTGACAGACGCTTTTGTTCAAAGCGACTTACAGAAGAGGAAATCACCAATGCCCCAATGGTGAGATGCTGGGGATTGATCCCAGGACCTCTTACATGCAACGCATGCGCTCTACCACTGAGCTACATCCCACCCCCTTCATTAGCTGAGAAATATAAGTTTGTTACAGATGTTAAAACAAAATTATAATAGAGTGAATTTATAAATAAAAAAGACAATATGCAAATCCTTGGTCAGAGTTAAATGCCTCACATTTAAAAGCAAAATAATCTTCTTTTAATATACACCTTGCTGAAGCACATACTACACGGTATATTAGAAATACCTCATATGTGAAAATGAAATAGGCAAAATTCTCTTTAAATTACAAGAGGGGCCTTTACATTCAAAAATATGGATCAACTCCATTAGTTGAAAGAATAAAACTGCTGTTTTTGGCACCAAAAATGTTTCTTTTCCATGACAACACTGAAAAAATGTATGCAATCCCTATTCTCTCTGAGCATCTGTACAAACACAGGCTCCGATCTGCTTGTCCAGCTCGTCAGAGAGAATGGAGGGCTGCCAAGCAGCATGTGCAGCCATCCTTTCAGAAACAGGGTGGAACAGTGTCCCTCGTTGAATCAATACACAAGCTCACAGTAGTTTTTAATGGAATAACCATCCTCCCTGACCTCCATCATCCACCTGGCCGCAAGTCATGGGGTGTGCTGTATTCTTCCCTTAGCTAATGTTTCCATACATCTGCTCTCACACAAAAGAAGGAAACAGTAAAAGTGAGCACAGCCTAAACCCTGATCCTTTCAGAGAGATCGGGCACCTCAGTTAGCGTCCACAATCCCTGCTGACAACAGCAGTGGGCTTTTCACCATCGATTACTGCCCCGATAGCACCAACAAAAGCCTGGGTGAGCACTGTGACTTGTCCCTCATCCCTTTCTCTCTCCCTCTCTCGTCCTTTTTCATTCTTTCAGCATGGAAGCTCCATAATGAGATGCCATTCAAGCACAATGCGGGGCTGCCGACACACACTCTGTCTATTCAAATCAGGATCGACAGCGTCTGCCGGGGATTTTGGGATCAAACACTCACCAGGGATGCCATCCAGATCCATGCTCCCCTGCTGATGAAGACCTGGATGAGGAAGAAGCTCACAGCACCATCTTGCTTCCTGTGCTGCAGCTCAGAGCCACTGGGAAAACCAAACGCGCAGAGCCGGCTCACACACCGAATGAGAGTTACGCCTCTATTTTGTCTCACCCCGGCTGCCTTGTTTCAGCTGTCACACACGCACAGAGGAGCTGCTGTAAACCCCCCTCTCATATTTAAAGTGGGCCACTGATTCCCAAGCAGAACGTGGGCTGTGCCTCTCTCTCTCTCTCTCTCTCTCTCTCTCTCTCTCTCCCTTCCTCTCTCTCCCTCGCTAGACTGCTGCTCTGTGTAACGAAAGCAGTGTGAGTCGGCCCTGCCCCCTTTCCAGTGTGCAGGATTGTGCATGCGTGCGTGTGTGCGTGTGTGTGTGTGTGTGTGTGTGTGGCCTTTGTCCGGTGGCTTTGTGATATCCCAAACTGGGAAAAACCACATTAAAGAGTAAAGACAATTTAACCCAGCATGCCTGTTTGCAGGAAAATTTATGTTTTGGAGGATATGTGGGTGTGTATAGTTAGAAGACCTTGACCTGAGTGGTGTACATTCAGAAACAATTACATCGTGCGTGACTATTACACAATTGCTTATACTTAGTGTTAATCTAGTTGGTTTTACTTCATCAAAGATTTTTCAATTTCAGATTCATGGTGATTCAACACACACTCACACGCGAACAGCATAATATCATGATGCTCTCTCTTAAGGGACGCTTAAGAGAAATATATTTAACCATTTAGGTAGTTTAATAAATACTAACATTGTTGTTATGATGCCACGAATAATAAAGCTAGTCTGTAAGATTTAAACGTCCGTTGTATGAACTAATGTAGGAAGTAAGCAACCTTGCTAACCTTGTATAATATATGTCTACTACAAAACTAGACAACCAAAAATAGCAAATCAAATTTCCAAAAATGTGAGGTTCACATATGAACTCGCTTCTGTTACCATAGCAACTGACAGTCTGTAACCCATTAGCAAAGTGCTAGCAGACGTCAATTCAAACATAAAGACGTTATCCTGAATTTAAAAACCTCTTCACTCAATAGTATTTTAGTCATTTTATCTCATTTTAAATGTCTGATATTTTTTTAACAGTAAATGTAAAGGCCATATTGTTCACTGGCAGAGCTTCTGTACAATCTACTTCTAAACACGACGACTGTCAAAGATTGAAAATACAATAAAAGTGTGGAGAAAAACACATTTAGTAAATGGCACATCCTCAGTTCTATTGCATTTCACGTGATCTGATGTTGTTCAGTCATCACACAAGACTTGTTCAGAAGTTGATTTAAATGTAGATTTTCTTCGCAGGGCTTATAAGGCCAGACTTTGTTGAGTAAGGCAATGTAGACTCATGGTATTCTGGACACATGGAGCAGTTGATTTATTATATATCGCTCTGGGGAACAAAGACAAGCCAGGTTGTGCTTCACATCGCCGGGGAGGGTCTTACGAACTTGATTGCTTGATTGATGTGCTTTGACACACAATTTCCCGATTACCATGAGTGCTCACGGTAATCCGGACAAAAGGAAATTTCCACTCACGGTATTCCGGACAAAATGGTAAAATCTTTAATCTTGGTTAATTAATATATATTTGAAAAGTCACTAAATAATCTTCAACAACCCTCTTTGTCAAAAAATCTTCCCCACCCCAGCAGCCGCCTCGAAGCGCGCGCTCTCGGTAAACTAACTCCGATATCTCACGAATGAAACGCCTGTCTGATGGTCGTGAATGAAAAGGAACAAACGAAAGAAAACCAGAAAATACTTCTGAGCTCTGACATGTTACCATTTATTTCTAAAATTGACATTAAATTAATTCCTGATCAAATTTAGTGGTTTTGGTTTAGTGGTCTAGTCATCTAATAACAATATTTTGGCTTTTCATGAATAAAATTCCTCCAAGTTTCATGTTACATTCTTTTATTACATGTTACAAATCGTGGTCATGTGATGCATCTATAGTGTCAGTCATTGGCTGATGATACACACGCGCACACGCACACACATCGGCAATCCTGACACCATCCTGCCGATGACAAAAAAACTATGGGTGCTGTTTTTTTTTTAATGTGACCTGAAGAAATGTTACACATATTATGTATGTATTGACTAATGTATTGTATTAATAATTTTATGTTTAAATGTATTCAATAAGAATTATTAAATACCAATAATAATAAAAACAACAACAAAAAACACATTTTAATGACACATTTGGACCTTTACACAGAAGCTTGCATCTGAAAAAAATAATTCTTGTTCACAAAAAATATATATTTAGTGTTAGTAAATCATGTTCATGTATGGATTACACATTAATAGATGTTGTAGTCTTTATTAACAGTCCAAATAGATCAGCCTTAGTTATTGGAACCAAACATTTAATACATATTACATTTAATATTTAAAAACATTGAAAATCTTTTAATCTTAGAGCTAATTAGGGCTATTATGTAGTAACTGACTAAATGTTATAATTAACAAATCCGTAGATGCAATAATATGTAAACAAAAACACTACCTTCATAAAAAAAAAAATATATATATATATATATATATATATATATACAGTGGTGTGAAAAACTATTTGCCCCCTTCTTGACTTTTTATTCTTTTGCATGTTTGTCACACAAAATGTTTCTGATCATATTAATATTAGTGAAAGATAACACAAGTAAACACAAAATGCAGTTTTTAAATGAATGTTTTTATTATTTAGGGAGAAAAAAATCCAAACCCACATAGCCCTGTGTGAAAAAGTAATTGCCCCTGCACCTAATAACTGGTTGGGCCACCCTTAGCAGCAATAACTGCAATCAAACGTTTGCGATAACTTGCAACAAGTCTTTTACAGCGCTCTGGAGGAATTTTGGCCCACTCATCTTTGCAGAATTGTTGTAATTCAGCTTTATTTGAGGGTTTTCTAGCATGAACCGCCTTCTTAAGGTCATGCCACAGAATCTCAATGGGATTAAGGTCAGGACTTTGACTAGGCCACTCCAAAGTCTTCTTTTTGTTTTTTTTCAGCCATTCAGAGGTGGATTTGCTGGTGTGTTTTGGGTCATTGTCCTGCTGCAGCAACCAAGATCGCTTTAGCTTAAGTTGACGAACAGATGGCCGGACATTCTCCTTCAGCATTTTTTGGTAGACAGTAGAATTCATGCTTCCATCTATCACAGCAAGCCTTCCAGGTCCTGAAGCAGCAAAACAACCCCAGACCATCACACTACCACCACCATATTTTACTGTTGGTATGATGTTCTTTTTGTGAAACGCTGTGTTACTTTTACACCAGATGTAACGGGACACGCACCTTCCAAAAAGTTCAACTTTTGTATCGTCAGTCCACAAGATATTTTCACAAAAGTCTTGGCAGTCATCCAGATGTTTTTTAGCTAAATTAAGATGAGCCTTAATGTTCTTTTTGGTTAATAGTGGTTTGCGTCTTGGAACTCTGCCATGCAGGCCGTTTTTGCCCAGTCTCTTTCTTATGGTGGAGTCGTGAACACTGACCTTAATTGAGGTAAGTGAGGCCTGCAGTTCTTTGGATGTTGCCCTGGGATCTTTTCTGACCTCTCGGATGAGTTGTCTCTGCGCTCTTGGGGTAAATATGGGCGGCCGGCCACTCCTGGGAAGGTTCACCACTGTTCCATGTTCTTGCCATTTGTGAATAATGGCTCTCAGTGTGGTTCGCTGGAGTCCCAAAGCTTTAGAAATGGCTTTATAACCTTTACCAGACTGATAGATCTCAATTACTTGGATCTTGGCATGCCGTCTAGCTTTTGAGGTGCTTTTGGTCTACTTCTCTGTGTCAGGTAGCTTCTGTTTAAGTGATTTCTTGATTGAAACAGGTGTGGCAGTAATCAGGCCTGAGGGCGGCTACAGAAATTGAACTCAGGTGTGTTAAACCACAGTTAAGTTATGTTTTAACAAGAGGGGCAATCACTTTTTCACACAGGGCTATGTGGGTTTGGATTTTTTTTCTCCCTAAAT
The DNA here is from genome assembly GCA_900490495.1 of Danionella dracula. NCBI lineage: Eukaryota > Metazoa > Chordata > Actinopteri > Cypriniformes > Danionidae > Danionella > Danionella dracula. The sequence goes on from UELW01000089.1 coordinate 1,111,034, forward strand.
AATAAACACATTCATTTAAAAACTGCATTTTGTGTTTACTTGTGTTATCTTTGACTCATATTAAAATGTGTTCGATGATCAGAAACATTTTGTGTGAGAAACATGCAAAAGAATAAAAAGTCAGGAAGGGGCAAATAGTTTTTCACACCACTGTATATTTGTATATATATATATATATTCATTATCTTGTCGGTTTTTTTCCCTTTCGGGGTCTCCACAGCGGAATGAACCACCAACTCTTCTGGCATATGTTTTATGCGGCGGATGCCCTTCCAGCCACAACCCATCACTATGAAACATTCCCACACACTCAAACTCTATGGACAATTTTGTTCACCCAATTGACTTATAACGCATGTCTTTGGACTTCTGGAGCAAACCGGAGAAAATGTCAACTGACTCAGCCGAGGCTCGAACCAGCGACCATCTTGCTGTGAGACGACCGTGCTACCCACTGCACCACCGTGACGCCCTCATATTTATTAATGTATTATTTCTGATATTTTACAAATCCACTGTTTGTACTGTACATGCATCCTTGGCCTAAAACAGCATCTGTCTTTTAACATATTTCCCTGTGGAGGTATGAGAAAGACCTATTCTTTCTGCAGCTATTGAGTAGACTAGATAATCCAAGAGTCTATTCACATGTAAAGCTTTTCCTCCATTAAACATGCTAATGAACACAAGTCAATGAATGCTCTGACTTCAAGGTCTGCTCTTTAGGCACAAACAATCCATTGAGCTAGTTTGTCAGTGTTCTCACTACGCATTTTAAGGCTTTTAAAGATGGACTAAGTGACGTGGGTTCTATGCCCTTCAGGGCTGAAACAATGAGGTCAAGCTTTTGTTAGACACTGGAGACAGAAGTATGTTGTGACAGCTTACTCTCAGTGGGCAAAGACACATTTGGAGTAATCTTCGTCAGGAAATAAATGCCTTTAATTACCTAAAACTGCAAAAAGTTCACTAACAAGTATCTTGCAGCAAACGAACAGCTGTTAAATGTCAGACTATTATGAAGAAGGTCATGTTAAATGTTAATAGGTCCCTCCTAAATACTTGCCCAGCTCATACTCAGTTTTCTAAAGCATTCTGTGCTACAACTAATTTAAAAATATATGTTCATTCTGATTGGTGGTTAGTACATTAGTTGCAAATATTAGTGTTGTCGAACAATTACAAAAATACATAGAATTACAAAACAATCACATTGCCCTCTAAATACGAATCGTGACTAACCACAAAATAAGCTATTATAAAAAAAATAACACGTTTCACATGATTTTTCTAAATAACTATGTGTTTATGTGAAGAAACTTGTTTCAGAATAAAAACAGAAGAATGCAACTTGAAGAAAAGTCTGTCCTTTAATTTAGTCAGTTTTTACAAACCACTTTTTAAACAACATCTGGGGACATTGTTGCTCTATTCTTTGGGATGGTGTAAGAAGAGAGTGAAACCCGTCCTGATCTGTCAAGAATCAGTCTAGTACAATCTTGTCTTTAGTTGGCAGATCACTAACAGTCCTTCCTTCGTTTTTTGGTTTTACCTGGTTTTCTGTTTTTCACCGTTTGTTTATTCTGTTTCCTTTTTTCTTTGCCTCTTCTAGTCACAGTGCAGACCACATGACTGAGGGTGGTCATCTTTTATTTGTTTTGTCAATGTTTGGAGCACATGATCTTTTGTTGTTTTCCTACATTTCCCATTTTTCTAGTTCCCAAGCCAGTCGAGCCTGACAGAAAACATCTCATAACAAGGCACTGATTTTGATAGCAGTGGTTAAGCAAAGGTATTTATACCATTTAGACTATATTTTGCCTAGTTTGGTCACTACGTTTTTAAAGGGCGGTCCGTGTAAGGCTCTGTCTGCTGCTCCAAAAAGCTATAGAAGAAGTGCAGGTCAATATACAGTCTATAATTATATTATATACAGTCACTCCTGGGTTATTACAGTGTTCTGTAAATGCATGCACACCCTCTGTATTGAACTACAACTGGTTTTTACGTGCCACTAGAGGTGCAAACAAATCGTTTGTGTAAAATAAAAAAATACATCTATCTCCAAAAATTTACCAAATGCATTACAGCTTTAATTAACTGGCCCAAAAAGTCACCAACTTGATTTTACTAAGCAAATAGGTTGGCCAATTATTGTTCAGTTGCCAACGGTGCATCAAAAACAGTGCAACGAGTTGCTTCACATTTCTTTAAACAACCATGTCAAAAAACACATTACGTGGTTGTGGAAAATATGTTGAAAATAGTTTGAGAAGGGTCAAATCACTGGCGTGCTTCAAGCAGAGAAAACATCATCAAAGGAGACTGCAAAAACTGAGTCCACACCTTAACCCCATTGAGAATCTGGGATGTGCAGAAGTCAGACAGCTGGATGTACTGCAGAAGCCACAGCAGTCAGACATGATTTCTAAACTGTGTTGCACAAATCGCTTTTTAGTAAAGAAATTACATTTACTAATAATTCCCTGGTATTACAAAAGTTGTTTTGTGGATTATAGGTGTGTGGACTGTGAGCTGTCTGAGCAGGGACTTGAGTCCAGGAGGGACTCTTAAGGAGTTGTGAATAGGATGAGGTGGGGCGAGATGTTTTTGTTTGCGTTTCGCTTATATCCTGGACCAGTTAGTGATCTTACGATTGCAAGCTGTTGAGGAAAGTCAGTTATCTGTCAGGTTCTTCCCAAACCTAGTTTATCGATGACCATTCTGAATGGTTCAGGTTGAAAGAAAACATCACCCCAGAGAGCAAGCACAACCTGATCACGTTATGGTGACATTTTTTACAGTTGGCTAAATGTCAGTTTCAACCTTTCATTAGGCTGCCAGATCTGAACCAACAGCACATATAGTGGGTTTTTTGTATAGTGGCTTTTGTGTCATTTTGTGTTAAGGGTTTGTCCAAGACTGTATGGAATTTATAAAAGATGCATTAATCTAATGAAAATGTGTCATCTGTAGACATGCACTGAAACAACTGAACGAATGGTAAGTCAGTTTTTTTTAATTGTAGGTAACACCCTGAATGATCTAATAGGTGGAAATGTTTGCATGTTTCAATTTTAAAAATGAGCCTGGTTTGTGCGCTCCAGGAAAACACCTCTTTCAAGCAAGAACATACTGCAAAGAAAAAAGGGACTGCAAAACAGGAAAGAAGAATAACCTATCAGCCTCTCTACTCTCCTGCAATCGTAACCTTTAGAATAAGATATCGAGAGCGCGAATCTCCTGGAAGACAAATTAATGACACATGCTCAAGCCATTTTCCTGCAGGCATGGCTTTCGTCTACAGCGAGACTGTGATTCATTTCACTGTCATTCTCTCCTCTCTACACACATGTATGTGCGTGTAAGTGTCTGTGTGTTAGAGAGAGAAAGCTAAGAGTAATTACTTGTCAACTGTCCGCTTCACCTAATGCTTCCCCACCTGCCTTATAGGTGCGAAAGTCTTTTAATATTAATTCCTATTGCACAAGTATAAAATCACTGGAGCATTTAAGCAGAATGGAAAGTGTGGTAACTGGTACAGTGTGCAATGTTACGATGTAGCTGCCTTTCACATCTATCATGTAAGCACACTTCGTATCTGTGTATATTGTGACAGGAGCTCATTGCAGACTTGCTGAATGTCCAAAAGCATGCTTTCTGAATGGCAGTCTAACCTCAAAAAAAAGAGATTTGTAAAGGAAAAAAAGGTATAATTGAATTCTAAAAACAATCATTATAAGTCCATGTTGTTGTCTTAAACATAAAAAGGTTAACCCATGCTCAGGCTTATGTATTTTAATTTTAATGCACAATGTGGAGCTAAAGAACTGTCCAATTTTTAGCAGGGTGAAACAAAGGTTATGTGCAAAACTTTTTATTTTATCTTTTAGATTTTTATCTTTAACTGAAACTTAACCAGGCATGTCCAAGTGACAGGAGACCACGAGGTTTGATATCACATCATGTAAAAAGGACACATAATAGGTGTAGAGTTGAATTTAGAAAGCGTATTCCTTATGTCAGCGAGCCTGTGACCTCTAACATTCCCTTCAGTGTTGTTAACATTCTCCTGCAAATGCTTCCGGCTCCATTAACTAGAACCACAGGCCACTGAACACAACAGCAAAAAAAAAAAAGCCCAACCCCATTTCCCTTTTCGCTCTTTGGAATTATGATGCAAAATATTGACCTACATTTGCAGTAACTAGACAAACAAATTGCTAGGAGAACGTCACTCCAAAACCAGAAGTTTATCATGGTGTTCCTCTCGATAAAAACTCAGTCACAGCTCTAACAAAGCTCTGTTTGCGGAGGGTCATGTGGAATCCATCAGCGCTATACTCTGCACTTGATTTAAAAGCCTAAATGTGGCATCAAAAGTACACAGCTTGGATGTCCTTTGACTAAAGTGAATGCAAAGCCAGACAGGACAAATTGCTTATTGAGTTGTACTTAATATTTATCTTTGTTACTATGGCAACACCAGAGGGTAAGATTAGCTAGACCCAGCGACTGGCTGCTTTCATAACTGCAGCAATTTCCCTCAGTGGGCATCAAGTTGTTGACACAAATTACTTTGTCATTAAAAGATGATGACTGGAAAGCTGTTTTGAGGCACTGCAATCCATAATTGTGTACACTGTTTACAGTCTGGTGCATCTGAAAAGACGTTATAATGAAACGACTTTCATAAATGACATTCTAAAAAGTGACACTAGTTTTGTTTAAACTGACAATGCTAATCTAAACGGAATGTGATTCTTTTGCTTTCAGAATGAAAAGTGACATCAGTCAGAATAACGGGTCAAACTGATTATTCAGAAGGCTAAGTGTGGTTAAACATTCTGTAAAACAAACATGAAGACATGTAAACAGGTGACTCTAAGTATTTAAAACATTCATGAATGATGCATCATGTGTCAGAAGAGTTTATATGTCATGTAAACACATGCGTGATCACCGTGAACATTTAAATTCCATCCAGTTTAGCCTGATTTTAAAACATCTAATGAAATCTAACAGAGACAATAAGAAAAGAACGATCCCTTGAAATTAAAATTAAAATAATCAAAAATTGCAAGTGGCATGGGTTATAAATGTTTAAAAAAAAATCATTCAATACTGTAGCATAAAGCAGCCAGCAAATGAAGTCCTTCAAAAACAATTTGTAAAATGATAACTAGATTTTAATGTTTGGAACACAAATTTGAGGTTTGCTTGATCAAGAGTATTATGAAAAAGCTGATAAGTTTAGATAGCATGAGCCATAAAAAACCCAGTCTCAGGATTCAAAGACTAAAATGTAGGCTATTGTATCACAAAAACCAACTCCCATGTCTTTGAGAGTTTCGCAAGCTGAGAAAGAGAAAGGCGATACGGTTGCTAAGATAAACATTCTGGTTGCTACACAGAGACTGCTGGCATCCTCTATTGTTGTTAATATGAGTTTTATAATTCAAGAATTTTATCCTACCTTTTATAACCCAACATATAAAGCAGCAGCAGATACAATGTATTAGAACAAGTGCTTTTTTTATTGTTAATTAGTGTAATTAGGGATTAATCCCTGAACTAGACTTTCCAGGGCAGAGCCTGACAGAGGTATTTGGAATTACTCTTCACATTGTTTGTGAAAAAGAGGGATCACATTTTCAAAATAAGGTCAAAATATAATTTAAAATAGCAAACATCAGGATTCCTTGAAGTTAATAATGCCACAACAAACCATTACTATTTTATACCAATAATCTTTTGAGTTTAGCTTTTCTTCATCAGATAGCTGACACATTTTTCTCAGATCTTATCATCTTGGCAACTTCTGCATTATTCTGAAAACTGGAAAATAATGCAGATCTGAAGGGCTTAAAACCCATGTCATTGTGTTTAATTTTACTGCAATTGTTTTTGGCACATTTAACTGTCAGAAAAAGTAATAATGGATTCTGTAACTGGCTATAATACTGTTTCCTTCAGAAGCAAACTGAAAATCCAAGTATGATTCTGAAATAAGATTATCATTTGATTTGCTTTCCACACTTCATAGCAAATAGCACAGAGATAAAAGCTCTCATCTAGACATATTTAAGCCATGGTTAAAGTGCAATACTTCAGCTTGGGCTGAATGTAGAACTAAAGTGAAATGACTAGCTCCAATCACAGATCCTGACGATAAATCTTGATTGACAACAGAACATTCCTTGAACTGCACCCAAGCATTCAGCCATGTCCAAATTTCAATTCAGAATCCATTCAGCAGGAAGTTTTTTTATCTGGAAGGTTATTATGTGGCTGAGGTATTGCTTTATATCATAACAATGAGGTTCAGGGATTCATATGAATACAGATCTCAGGCAGAGAGGGGTCACTGTCCTTGACCTTGATGAAAAACTGCTTGGCTTGCAAAATTTATTATATATTATGCATCATCTACTGATCTGTTTTTTATATTTCAGCTATTGAAAATAAGAACAGCATGATGCCAATGCAGAAATATAGTAAACCAGCAGGTCAAAAAAAAAATTTAAAGATATATTTGACAGATTTATAAAAATACAACAGCCTTAGAAATTATAAAATAAAAGTAAAATAAAAAGCAACAGATTTGAAACTAAGATTTGAGTATAAAATATAGCTGTTATTATATGATTTTACTAAATGATTACTTCCATGACCAGCTCTATTAAATATTTAGTTTGAAAGGATAGTTTGTTTAAGAAATGGAAAAATAAGTACAGGTGCATATTAATCGTAAATAGTACTAGATTTTGACAGTAAAATTGCTTATTTGATATTTATGTTTGCTTTTAATAAAAAATGACTTATATAAAAATACATTGTTGTCTCTGCATTTAGAGGTTGAAAGCTTCAAAGACTTTCCTGGAAAACATATCAATTTAATTTACAGCTAATTTACCAGTTAAGTAAATGCAATAAAGTTTAGTGAAGGCATGTGCGGGGAAAAAGTGAAAAAGAGCCCTTTAACTGAAACAGATATTAGTTTGACTGTTAATGAGCAAATAAAAAAGTAACTAAGATAACCACAAGTCCCACATGCAGAGTCTTTACATGCCACAGAACATGTAGCAGGTTACTAACGCTATGGTTAAAAAAAAATCATAGGATTACAGAGAGAAGTAAGCCTCGAAGCTTGCTCAGGCTGCCTTTAATTGCAGACCTTGAGAGATAAAAACATGAATTCAATAACCAGTCCTTGTCCAATTATGTGCTCCAGGGGCTGGGCAGTCTTATTCATCGCTGATATCAGAGGTTGCCAAAGGGTCAACAACAGAAATATAGTGCAGGTTTTAGTGAAGTACAGGCAGAGGACAGCAATAAAAAGAAGATGGAGAGATAGACAGCCTGTCAGGTAGATGAAGCACCAGGGGAAAGACGGAGATGAAGCGAGAGAGATAGCTGGTATGCAGTAGTATGGGGTTGACATAGAGCTTTTTTGGAGAGTAATGAGGCTAATCCATTATGGGCAAAGTGCCCCATCCCTCAAATCACACATGCCTACAAAACAAGCTCATGTGGTACCCAATGCTTGCTAATTTTGCCCCTTCCCCAAACTCTTGCAGGACTTCCATCTTTAATGGGGACTTCTTTAATCAATATCAACAATCACAATGACTTGATTTATTAAGAGAATGGGGTTTCTGTAAAATCAACAGAAGATGTGTTTGCAAAAAGTGAAGGTTGGAAGTTATGGCAGTAATGACAGTATTGGGTTATGACTAATTTATTCTAAGGACAGTAAGACAAAAAGGATAAAACTAAAGCTATTTCCCAGCATAGAAGTGACATTAAAATGCATGGGTTTAGTTAAAATATTAACAGAGGTAAACTAATGTAGCCTCTATAGAAAATATGTGCTAAATCTAATATGTAATACAACTTTCACTACAACTTTGATGAAAATTAAAATCAACTAGGGAACCTCAAACACCAATTTAAACGACAGACATGATCCATCTATCCATCTTCTTGTTGGCTTTGTCCCTTTCGGGGTCGCTACAGCAGAATGAACTGCAAACTTATATGTTATATGCAGTGGACGCCCACCGGGAAACATCCACACACACTCATACATTATGCAGAACTGTTAATACGCAATTTTCTTATTCTGCATGTCTTTGGAAAACGGAGAAGCCGGTGTAAACCCACATGATTACAAGGAGAACATGCAAACTCCACACAGAAATGCCAACTGTCCCAGCTGAGGCTCGAACCCGCAACCTTCTTACTGTGAGACTACTGTGTTACCCACTGCGCCACCGTGACGCTTAGTCATAAGTCTAAAAAGAGGATTCTAAAAACTAAAAGGATTCTAAAAACTACAAGAGCCTGTCAGAATGGAATATCAGGAGACCTCAAATGATTTATAAATTACCTCCGGGCAATTGTGGTTTATTTCATAAATAATAATAATAATAATAAAACCTGGTGTTCTTACTCATCTATTTGAATTTACTCAAAGCCTGATATTGCACAACAAATCATTTGAAACCTGTCCCACTTGAGCATCATTCTGCTAGACTCAAAAAGTATTTATATTATGTTATCAATCTTTAAGACTGTCAGCTATCATAAACAGATAAACATCAGGTGTTGCAATAGTGTCATCAAGTATTTTCAAATTGATTTTTCAGCTAGCATGGGGTTTGAGAGATGTCTCAATCTGTCCTTCAAGTCATCGCTACAAAGAGACACAATTGTAAAAACTTCTCTTTGTAAATAAAATACCTTTGGAAAGTTTCACAGTAAATGCAGAATGACATATTGACATGGGACTCATTTCACCTCAAGACTACATAATTTAGAAAAAACAGCAGGTAATTTAAGGGAGATATAGTATCCACCAATTGACAAGGTCATGGTTCTTTCACACTCGCACAGAGGACCTCAGTACAAATGAAAAACCATCCAAGGTCACATGAGTCGAGAGAGCAAAACAGAAAACGATCTCAAGAGACTAACAAAATTTACTGAGGTTAAAAAATCAATTGCCATTAGTTTGGGAGGTATATAAGCACAAAACAACAGGTTACCATCAATAGTTGAGCAGGCTATCCCACCTTCCACCCCTTCTCCACACCGTGAAGGGGGTTATGTCCTTTTTTAGACAGTTTCCCAAGTATGCTTCTCAATTACTTACAACTGTGCTTGTGATACTAGGATATGAGAACTAGTGAAAGAAAGAGAGAGAAAAAACAGACAATGATGTTGCAAACAACAACAGACTGACATTATTTTTTATTTCAGTCACATTAGGGAGGAGAAGGAGAACGAGGTGGCTGACTAAAACAACATTGAAGTAGGTGACAGCATTAGAATTTGCTTCAAAGTTTTTTGCAAATTTCAACTTCAATATAAATTGGAGTCTATGGTTTTTTTCTATGTTTATATATAAACTGGTCTTTACCTTCTACCGTTCTGGAATAAACATATTTCTTTTTTTGGAATACCATCTAGTCTGGTTTCCTGTTGAGATTAAACAGATATCTCTTCCAGGAGTCTATTTTTAAGTCTGTTTTATCTGCCACTTTTTCAGTAGCTGTATCTTCAGTTGCTTGCAAAAATGTTTCCGGACAGATGTCAGAATGAATTTCTGATCACTACACCTTTTTAATGTTTTAAATACATTTTTCAGCATGTACAGAGATTTGATAAGAGGGCCCTTCACAGATAACTCAATGTGCTTGCTCTGGATGATTTCACCCTTTTAGCTGTGCTCTTTTGGTTCGGTTGTTTATTGCGGTTATATAATACATGTGATCAAACACAAACACTCAAACGAAAATGCAAGCAGCTTTTATCCATTTCTATAACAATACATAGCAAACAGCCAAAAACTCAGCCAGGTTCATTAGGTAGAGTACAGTTTATGTTTTTTTTTTTTACAGCTAAGAGTTTAAACTGAGTCAAAGAAGCACACACCATACACACAACACAAAAAGAAAGTACATTCCTACAACTGCCTACACAATGGCACTGAGATTATCTAGTATACTTGTGCATTTTGTTCTATTGATTAAATCATGAACTCCTCTTGTAACAAGTTTAGATTCTTCTGATCAATACTGCAAGCTTTTCTCAATCAAACTGCACCAGCCTTCTCCTACAAACACACCAACACCATGCACTATTTCAAAAGAATTGCACTGGAGTCTCTTTCAACAGAAGGAAAGATGCCAAGATTGAAACCGCTCAACTTGCAATATCAAAGATTTCACACATCAATGGTGAGCGAGAGACGTCAACAGTGGTAGACTTAACAGGTCACTAAATAAACAGAATAACATAACAACTCCTGATTTCTCCATTAGTCCATGAATAGAAAAATGACAAAGCCCCCCCTCCAGGCAAACACATAGGCAATAATCTGAGGCAGAGGGGGCTCACGACTAACATGCCTTGGGCGAGCCTGTCTCTTGCTATTAGTAGAACACAGTAATGCTATGTATTCTCTCTGTTACATGAGTCCTAGGTCTGTAATTAAGTAGAACAAAGAATAACAGCGAGGAGAGACACTGATGTGGAAAAGACAGTAAGATCCAAATGGAAGATGATAATATTCTTTCACAAACATCTCAACCTAGTGTAGATATGCTCCAACTAACAAGATAAATGTCCAGAAGAGCTAGTCTTCTGAGGTCAAGTAGATGGCCTTCATGTGATGAAAAACATTATCCATCCCTCAGCTTAGACAAAGATGTCTTCTTTATTTCTTTCAATTAGATCAGGATTTCTACAGGTGCGTGTTATGGGGGGGAAAAGGTTGAATCGATATTGTTGTACAAAAGTTCTCTGAATCAATCTAAAAAGGCTGAATCTCTTAATAAAAGACCTTTGTTTCACTCAAATATGATTTACCATCATCTGTTCTTGCTGGTGACTGTTTAGACTTTTAGTTAATAAGGCATACACTATTAAATGATTTATTACAAACAGATTCTTCTCATATTTAAATAGGGTAAGTAACGGCATTTCGTTATTAAAATTTCATTAAAAAAATAAACTACACACAAATATTTCCTCAATTACAATAGATGCTATATACTCAAATCAACTAAAAAAGAAAAAGAAAATAACAATAGTTTTTTTAGTTTTTTAATTCCGTAATGCTTAAATCAAATCTCACAACAGCATATAATGGCAGAACTGATCATTTATCAGACCAGACTATAATTTGAAGCACCACAAACTAAAGAAAAACAATTATCGCTGAGCTCCTCCATGAAACTCTCCAGCTCCTTCCATTTAGACCAAACTCTTGGAATGGCACAATTTATAGTTTAGGCATTTCTGGCTTTGACTCTAAGTTAAACCACATCTGGCAGAGGTTTGGAGCTTTCGGTGTTTTGTGAAAAGATGTTCCAATCACAGGTTTAAAGGCAAAAATAGCAATAATGCAATCTGAGTATCATTTCTCTAGTGAGTACCTCTTCCCAGGTGAGTTGCTAGAATCACAGGTAGGGCTGTGAGAGTCTACACATGGCCATTTCTGATGTGAAACTTTTTTTGGAAAGTTTTTTTTTTTTGTTAACTTGCATAGTTTTTGTGCAGTCTAAGACAGATTAAAAAAATGTTTCGGATCAGAAAAAGTGATCACATGTGGCAGCTACCTTCTACGATTACCACATAAGGTTTTTTAGACATTTAGAGGGGGAAAATTACTTCTGAGTGCAGAGCACCTTTGAAAGCAATCCCTAAATATAAAAAGAAGAATCTCAAAGCTTTTAAAGATGTAAAGACTGCAGTACAGTATATGAAGCAAAGGTAAATGTTGAGAACTAAGGGAGTTATATTGAAAATGGGAAAGACTTAACAATGCTGAAAAAATGATGTTTCAGTTTATTATTTAACAGAAGATTTTCTACAACAGTAAAGCTGACTGACCCAATCTGAACTACATTGACTCTGGCTCTGTAGGTGTCAAGTCCAGTCAGGCTGAACAGGAACGTCAGGGGAAATTACTCATAATTTACTGTGACTGGCGGTCTCCTGTTGGGATAGAGTCTGGCAAAGCTTCTAAAAGCAGTTTGTAGGTGTTGCATAGCTATGCACACTTTGGTGCCACCAAGCTGATGATCTCTTTCCCAAGATAACACGCCCTCTAATGAGGCATAGCATTTCAGGACAGCTAGGACATTTTCTCTAAAACCACAACAACACAAAAGTATTGGAACCGAGGAACTGTTTGCTATAAAAACAACATAGAGAGTGAAAAATGCCCTTGCTTCTCAGCCATCTTTATTTCAGTCAAATGTACAATTAATTAATTCAAAAAATGGCAGCACATTGGAATTACATTGAAATATGTAAAACTAAATGAACCTGGAGCTTAAGTGTCTAGTGGCTAATGACAATTTAGAGAAATTAACTGAATATTTAAGGAAAAATTAGACAGCAGCTTCTAAATTACACTTGTCACATGGCTTTACATGAGAGATTTTCTTCAAAGGTCATTGGTCCCCATTCCACCTCATACCAACATGCCTTTTCAATGACCCGAGCACAAGCGGTCAGACTAAACAAACAACCATTTTCCTCTGGGGTTAGACTGAGGTCTCTCGAGTCCACTTGTGCAGGGATTTTGTCAGGATTGTGTTCACTCATTCAGCTCTCTGTCGCTTTGTGTTGTTGTGTTCAATTAAATGTACAAGTGCTATTCAATAAATGGCACCAGGTGTAGAGGTGAAGATATTTCCCCAAAACTGAGTCGGCCCATCAGTGTCTTGTTCAACAGATAGAGGCTGGAAACACAAGTGTTTTTGTAGGATCTCGGCCAGTGGAGTGGTGACATGGTTTCCAGGAGAAGACTTATTTAAGCCTTTTTTGAACTTCTTAGCAGCAGCTGTATTTGTTTGATCTAGTTGGTAAGTAAATATTCATAACCAATCATAAAGCATAACATATGTTTAACAAGTTCAAACTTGACCATGTTTATTGTTGCCATGCCAACCTCAGGTTTAAAAGCACACGAAGACAAACCAAGTACGTTCATGTCTGGTTGGCTTAGGCTTTTAAACAAAGTCCAGCTCTGGTTCAGATTTCAGTTGAATTTTAGGATTTTTAAGGTCCAATAACAGCACTGGTCAGGTTATATTTCCTTCATGTTAAAATGTTAAAATTAGAAAATAATTGAACAACAATTAAATTATGATGAACAAATTAAATGATGATGAAGGCAAAAAAACTTCACTGATGATTCCTGTAAATGTGAAGAAGGTTCTTAAAAATCTGAACACAAGAAGTCAGAAAACCAAATTGACAACCCAAAGAAACCAAAAAAGAGAAAATTGAGAAGTGTATTGACCAACAAGTAAAATGTATTGCTACATGAGGTCTTCCATTTTTCATCCAAGCAACATGCGGCAACCCAAGCCAGGAAAAGAAATTGCTCTGTGTGTTTAGGTCACAGTTTTAAAGTCTAAATCAAAATACCATATGGACTCAGCATCCCAGAGTGTGATATTTCTTCTCCAGACAACCCAAATAACACACAGGGAGCCGAAAATTTCACAAGTCTCTCTCACAAACTAAACAGAGGCCAGAGAATTTATATTGCAGCACACAATCCAGTTCATTCCTCACTCTGTGATCTCTATTCATCGGGGAGGAAGATGACTCAGACATTTTAACACCGCAATAAGTGACTCCAAACAACCCTAATAGATATGAATAGAGCAGACAGCTCAGAAGGCCAAATGATGAATATTTGAAAATCCAGCTATTTAAAAGTCATAATAGGTTTCACCATGGTAACCAATCAGATCACACTTAAATTGACAATTTACAGCTGTGTTTAAAACAACATTTGAATAGCTACACAAAGATAAGAAAAACAAAACCCATGAACAGAGGTTCTAAATAGATTAAGTGATGTAAACGGTTTCACCTTACCCATCATTCTCGGTGCTTTTGAAGCCCGGTAAGATGTTCCTGAAGCTGCTGTGGCGGTCAAGCTTCGGCTGGCTTTTGGTGCGTTTAATGGAACCCTTTAGTCGCCGACTCAAGAAGCCCTAAACAAGAAGTCAACGAAAAGGACACAATGACAGTCAAAGACTGATTAATCACTGGGGCAGCCGCATGTAGATAACCAGGCTTGGCTTTTCACTTGCATTTGCTCTCAGTCTCCTCTCATCCCTAGCGTTCGGTTGAGCTGTGCATAGCTGTACGATTGGTGCTGTACACACATCTGCTCACTGCTCTGGGCTGCAGGAGATTCAGTGATGTGATACACCCCTCAAAGCTGCTGTTACCATGGAAACTGTTGGCTGGTATGGAAAGGGGGGAAAATTCTGGTGCACTGCAAGTTCATCAAGTCAAAACTGAGCTGGTGCTTTTTTCACACCATGCAGATTAAGATTCTGAAATGTTTGAGATAGGTGCTTAAACACGGAACGTTTTAAATGTCTAATTCACAGCTAGCAAATTAAGTTACTGACATTGATAAATCCCTTCTTTTCCAGCATTCCAAAACAGCCTCTTAAGAGGTCAATCAACTAAAAAGTTGTTAAAATGTAAAAGGAGATGAATAAATGCATTCTTGTTTAGGGTATATGTGAAATGTATAGAAAGCCTACGTAAGAAATGTGTTTTCTTTATTTTTAAACTCCCTTAATCAAAATAAGTTCAGTTCATAATATCCTTACCCCACATCGGCCCCTTCTCTGCCCTGACTAATCAGAAACCTCCTTCTCGATGCTCTGCGCTTTTAACCCTTGTATGGTGTTCAGATATGTGGGACCTGTTTTCAGTTTTCACAAACGAAAAATTATACAAGCAAATATTAATTGAACCTGAGATTCACTGGCTGTGGCTCATTTTCTGGAAAACATATATCAGAACCAATTTCTACTGACCCCACACTAAATACCCCCTACTTATTTATATTACACATAGGAAGTTCTGGTCTATGCGGCTGGAAGGGCATCCGTCGCATAAAACATATACCAGAGAGTTGGCGGTTCATTTCTCTGTGGCGACCCCGAAATGGAAGAAAGCTGACATGAAAATGGATGGATGGATGGAGTTCTGGTCTACTGAACACGGGACACGTTAAAGTTAGAAAATTGTAGATTCTGTACCTTTATTCTGTCTTCCCACACAAACATTTAACATTTTAGTACAAAAAAGTATGATTGTGTGAATTAAAAGCACCATAATGCAATGGGGTCATAATGCAACCTGCCACTCCTGTCTGAGTAACAATAATGAGAAATGTGAAGAAATAATGTTAAAGTTTGATTTTACATCACTTTTTTCTTGGCTAAGGTAAATATCTTTTAAGTACTTTAACATAAAAATGACTTGATCGGGTAGATTAAAATCCCCAAAAGGCAATGAGTTCACCAGACCCCCAAACACTGTCTGAGTAACAATAATGTCAAACCCACACAAGGTTTAATGGCTCTACGGCTCTAGAAACTTAGCAATGGCTAATCAGTCTCACTCAACAATACAACAATCAGAACCTCGTCTTTCCCTGTTTTGTAAACCTCAGCTGTAGGCGGCCCGTTTGATTATATCTGAAAACGGACTCCTGTATGCCTGATAAATACTGGTCACAAACAAACGGTTTGCCACTTCAGAAATTTGTGATTGCTCATTTTACAGACAATGAAACCCATCTACTGTTAGTCAAACTTGCTTACACTCGAAAGTTGATCCTCTTGTTATCACATAACAGATTTTAACTTTTCAAAATTTTAACCTCTTCTTTCCGTTTCCATGGAGTCAGTCTCATGAAATCTGCCACTTGCTGAACTTCCAAATGGAATAATTCATGGAGCCTGTCAAGGTGAAAGCAGAGCTGTTTGATGCTACTGCAGTTAGGATCACTGAGAGCACAGAATGAGATTCACTTTCGCCATCATACCCAAATATCTGGGCATCACATGAGGAACACATTTGCTGTTGATGTCTTTCCAATTATTAACATATCCTACAATTACTTTTTCTGAGTTTAATCAATACAATAAGAAAACAGTTTTTATGTGTTAAATGGGTCCCTGTAAATAACATGTCTAATATGTAATAATGTGTGAGTCGTATTTTGTGTATTTTCTCTACTCTAACATATGTGTCCATGCTTGTATCACAGTAACAAGCTCTGTCAGCTGTCAAGAGTCTGAGGCTCTTCAGAAGATGAAATCTCCTCATCTCTTTTGTGTCCATGCAGTTGATTCCTGAATGGCTGAGCTGCTGAGGCAGCGTTTTATGCTCTGAAAGCTTGGCCTCTCTCTGCCCTCTTGTGTCCATGCTTAAGAATGTGTATGACAGCTTTAATTGTATGGCTGTCCGTTCTCATGTACTGAATGTCCCAGACATGCTGTGAAACATTTTGATGCTGATAAACTAAAATTTGGGGGCCCGTTTTGATGAGTAGAACCATTGTAAGACACCAGAGGGCTAAGCTTGCTGCTGACCTCCACATGACACTGTCAGACTGTTTGTCACAGCAGAGCAGCGGAAAAAAAGATATGAGCCTACGTTCTGATACCTGGAGCCATGTGTATAGACAGCAATTTATCATTGGCACATAGTTTAAATGTTACAAACAACACCTTTTGATTTACTCTCGGTTCACAAAGTATGTTAATGGTGGTAAAACAATTAGTGCAATAGTATAATCCTCGCTTTTTTATGCAATATAATAGTGTATATAACAGGACAATTAAATTCGAATGCATGGTGCTTTTCACTTTTTTGTCTTGTAGAAAAATGTACATTAGGGTCTGGAGTATTTTCAGTTAATGTCTGCACTTGCAGAAAGCGTTTTCTATTCTTATTAGTTGTCAAAGTTCCCAAAGTGTTTATAAAGAATGAATAAAAAAAACTTAATTTTCAAGATGCAACGCATGTTTTTAGTTTGGATGCTGAGTCTTACTTTGTAAAAGTACAGCCATGCATTTTTTGCAGGCTACAGATGGTTAGGGTCAATAGATTTCAGATCCATTTCGGGGAAAGGCAGGTTACAGAAAAAACAAGTTGCCAGTTCATTCCCCACATTCACCCAGCATTCACTCAAACTCCCTCCCAATGCCAATTTAGATTCTTAAAAAGATTGGAACGCTGTTCCTGGACTGTGGGAGGACACTGGAGTACCCGAAGAATACAACGTTGAGATAAAGTTCACTACTATCTGTCATCTCTAGCCATTAAAGACATTCTGACTGAGTGTAAGCAGTCTTAATTTTTGCATTTTGGGGGGAAAACCTGTACAGACTAATAATTATGATTTAGTTTTTCATATAATCAGTTTAATACGCCTTTAAAAAAGGAATAAATCTAAACAAATTATGAAGGACATCATTTAGACTTTATCTGCTTTATAACATGCAAATTATTAAACGATAGAAGATAAAAAAATCATGTGAATGAATAGAGAACAAACATTTCCCGAAGTTGTTTATGCTGGTAATGTTTAGTTAAGGTCTCCCAGATGTCTATAACTACTTCTCAAACTGCATGAATGCTTGACAAATTCTTTTTAAGAATAATTTCAGTATAATCTATAATTAAACCGTATTTCATGTGTGAAAACAAATGTGTTAAGTAAATCATTTTATTAGCACATTTGCTTTAATCATAAACTTGCTTTCAGATAAAACAAATCAATTTTTTGACTGCAGCAGAGTCTGAGTGTGACTGAGCATCTGCTAAAACAACCAATCTAATATCATTATGTGTTGTTCGCAGCCAGACAGTCTAGTCTGAGCCAGAACACAGAGGAGTCCACAGTCTACAGAGAGGAAATCCATAACCTTATGCACCTACTACATCTACCATGCCTGCATACGGATCAGCAGAGCAAGGTATTGGATTTCTCCAAGGGATATGAAAGTAATCCACACTGCATGAGGGAAGACTTTCAGCCTTCCTCCTCATCTTCTAACAAACATTTATTTGCTGTGACTCTTTGATAATTGGTGTGGCTTGATTTTGATGGGACTTTATGACTTGATTTGTTGAGGACAGTTCATTGAAAAATGTAAATTTAAAAATGCACAGCTGTGGTCATTTCAAATAAAGTTTCTAAAGAAAAAAAAAATGTAAACTGCACAGGTTTGGGCAAATGTGAAAAACCGAACATTGTTTTTCACGGTGGCGCAGTGGGTAGCACGGTCGTCTCACAGCAAGAAGGTCGCTGGTTCTAGGCTCGGCTGGGGCAGGTGGCATTTCTGTGTGGAGTTTGCATGTTCTCCCCGTGATCGCGTGGGTTTTCTCCGGTTGCTCCGGTTTCCCCACAAGTCCAAAGACATGCGGAATAAGTGAATTGAATAAGAACAATTATCCATAGTGTTAAAGAGTGAATGTGTGTGTGAATGTTTCCCAGCGATGGGTTGCGGCTGGAAGGGTATCCGCCACGTGAAACATATGCCAAAGGAGTTGGCGGTTCATTCCGCTGTGGCGACCCCGAAAGGGAAGAAAGCCGACATGAAGATGAATGAATCAATGTTTTTCATAACGGAAAAAAACAATATGAATCCTCCTCTACAGCGCTGGTCTCCTGGAAAGCCATAGCACTCTGCACATATTAGCTTATAACACCCAATCACTCCAATTAAAAACCTCTGTCTGAAGCCAGACTAGTAAGCAACAAGACCAAAGTTGTAACTAAAATGTGCAGGGCATGGCCCTTTAAACACACTTTGTCTGATGCAAAAAGTGTTCCTTTTTCTGAGGAGCACTAAACAACTGACAACCAGATGGCTAGTACTGAGTGAGTGGTCCTTTAACATAAGTACATAGATGTTTCTGCCACGAACCCTTAATAAACAGTCATGACCTCCACTTGATTTTATTGAAGTAACTGTGTGGCATATTGGAGAATGTTTTCGTCTTCTATTCTACTGAGCCTGTTATCTTCATTAATATGATATTTATAAACTAATTTTGGGAGGAGCTCGCCATACAGTTAGCTGATCTATCCCAGGTGCATCCACTCAACCTTGTCATCTATTGTACAAATAGCCTTCATTAGACTTTAGAACAATAGAACCACTGTTCCTGTCATCTGTTGCTGCTTCCCCTAATATTTCATTCTAAGGGGAACTTAGGGGTACAAGTTCACCCTAGTGACATGGTAAAGCCGATACTAGATCAAAATCTATGAAAGTGGGAACCCTAATTTTCTATCTATCTTTATATCTATCTTTAACCCACATGGCCCAAAGTCTTATAATTGACATGAAAAAGGCATGTTTGCAGTTAAAGAGCTTACAAACAATGTGCAAGCTCTGTCAAGCATCGGTTAATAGATACTGTAATTAGTTTAGCTCTCTGTAATTAGGCAGAATGTGTAAGCTGGGAGAACCGCAATGTTTTTCTTTAGTTACTGTTACTGTAAACAGCAGTGGCAGGTTAATGATAATATTTGAATACAACAAAAGCCAGAGGGGAAAAAAATACATGTCTAGAGAAAATTACCAAAGAAAAGATTAATTTGTTTAACTCCTTGGTTAGAGAGAGAGGGAGAGAGAGAGAGAGAGAGCGAGAGAGCGAAAGAGAGAGAGAGAGGGAGAGAGAGAGAGGGATGAGAGAGAGAGAGAGAGAGAGAGAAAGAGAGAGCGAGAAAGAGAGAGCGAGAAAGAGAGAGAGAGAGAGAGTGAGAGAGAGAGACAGAGAGAGCGAGAGAGAGAGTGATCGTTTAAATTGCATCCCTAGCCCTTAATCTGCACGGTGCCAATGGATGATAAATGTAGTAAATTCCGATTGTATTGTACAGGAGTAAAACCAGCAAGCAGTAAGCAGATGAACTCAGTTATTTTCAGCTTCTAGTTGCTTTTCCACATCATTTCTAAATGCAGCAAGCCTCACTTCCCATCAGTCTCCTTTATTATCAACTGAGACTGATTGCATCTCTTGCAAGTACTGTTCCCCATTAGATGCTCATTGAGGTCTATATAGCAATGGAATAATTCTATCATGGAGCCTAATCCCTCTGTCCTCTAAAGCAGGCCTGAGGATCCAGAGGCAGCTGTGGTTGCTTCGCTCTCTTTATCTGCACCGAAAAACATTACGACTGGTGCTTCTTGCCCCTGGCAGGAAGTGAACAGATCTATAGCAGAGATGTGCTGTAGTTCCTGAAGGTGCATGATGGCACCTACTTCTCTAACTGCCAAAAACGGCAGGAATTAACCGGGTTACTGAGTACAAAGACCTGCAATCAAAAGTTGAAAGCAATCTGGCGACATCTGCTCCAAAATACTCAATAAATAGAACACTTAATAAAAGTAAAGCTCCACAAGTATTATGCTTCTATGTTACTACTTTTATCCACAAAAAACATGCCCTACTTTGGAAAATGATAAAGATCAGGGCATCAGGCGAAAGATTAATAAGGATTGTCACCCAGAACCGTTACTCTAATGTGCCATCAACTTGTTTTCCACCAATTCAAGACGTTGAATTGTAGAAGTGTTAACGTAGCTGCTTCTTAATCAACAAGGCTTTACAAAGAAATGATCTGATCTCCAATATGGTAAATTTTCTGGGATATGTCAAGTAAGTGCAGTACAGGAATTATTTCAGTCAAACCTCAGGAAAACTTTTAAAAACAAATGAAAACTTTCCAAAGTAGATATTTTAAACCTGGTGTCTTATTTTGTGCATAAAATTATGACTAAAAGTTACATCAGACCTTATATGTATGCACAATAACAAAACCTGATCTTTAAAATTATTCCATGCTCAGATCACCAAGCAATGTTTGCTTGGTAATAACAGTGTGTTATCTATCTATGATCATGAATATTCATACTTGTATTCTGTGTTCTGTTTCATAGTTGTCAGGGTTGTGTTTGGGTTTTATCCTATTGGTTTTTATTCTTGTCTAATCTTCTTGCTTTTATCATTATAGCGTTTAGTTCTGTTTTTATTTACATTTTGTAGATTCACTCCTGTCTTGTTCACTTCCTTGATGGTTTTAGTCACCTGTGTCTGTTCTCGTTTATGTTAATCGTCTTCCTTTATAAGACCCCTTCTTCTTTTGTTCAGTATTGCTGCATTGTTTGTCACACCTTTCTGGATGTTAAATGTATTTAATCTTGCTGTAGTCTTTGTTCTGTTTTAGTCTTATCATAGTCTTATCTGTTTACTTTACTTTAGTTATTGGAGGTTTTCCCCCCTCGTGGGTTATTTTGTGTTGTTATTTTCTGTTTTATAACAAAGCAACTCACCAAACCTCTGGCTGTCGTGCGTTTGGGTTCTGCTACTACCCTTGTCTTATAAGGATCATGACAATAGTATTTAATGTTGGACTGGGGTGAGTGAAATATTTACAATGAGATGGTTGTGTTTGTCTTCCATGCTTAAATTGAGCAAGTTAAACTGTACAGTGTCTGTATTTTTGTCTATGATATTTCAAAAAGTGTATATGATCTTATTCTACTAAACAAATGGTCTCATTCTACAATTTAAACTAGCAAATAAACTATTAACATTTAAAGTGTCAACAAGAACTATATAAGCTCACAAGATCCATAGACACTGTAGAAAAGTTGAAGGACAAAGAAACCATTTAAAAAAAATGGTAAACACTAACCAAAAAAAGTAGTATGAATATTTAGGCCATTTTGATAAGTATTCACCGTTTATAAACGAGACCTGAGCAGTGATGTAGTTGAATAGAATGACATTCACCAAAACATACATTGAAGGTCTTTATCCCTTTAAATGATGTGTTCATACAACAGAACTTTGTTTTCATTCGTTTGCATACGCAAACCATATGATGATCATAATGATTCCAAGGGGTCAAGTTTGATAAAAAACCTAAAAATAAGATCCACTTGTAAAATGGATGTCTCCTTTAAGGTTAGATTTTACTGTATATGATGTGTGCAATCACAAATACATACCGTGACTTTAAAGGGAGTTGATGGATCTGAATCGGAGGCAACCACTGGTTTGTCCACTGTGCTTCCAGGCATGCTGCGCCGCCGCCCCACCCGCTCAGACATCGACTCTAAACAGACAGACAGACAGACAGACAGACAGACAGACGTGATGAGACTCCAGTAACAATTGAAGAAAGGTCATCTCATCATAATCATCATACACAAGTAAATCTTGAGAGTAAAATGAACTCCATCTGGAAGAGAACCAAATACTATAACAGTGGACAAGATTCAAACTCTCTATTCTCATCTAAACTGAAAATTAGTAATCTAATGTAATTAGCCAATGTAATGTACATCAATGTAACAAAATAGTAGTTTAACTTAACACATTTTTAATTTTCCAGTTGAAGGGTTCAGTGTTATTTCATCTCTACAAAGAGATGGACCAAATAGACTCAGATTCAATTAAACAATCTAGATTTTACTGTTATTTCTTATCTTCTTTAAAAGATTTAAGCGTGGAATAAAATAAAAATTATTTTACTTTTGAAGCCAACCACAAGAATATTATAATATTTCAAAGTATTCCACAAAAATGTGATGTTCAGTACTTTACTTGGTTACATTTTATGAGGAATGTGTTGCACACAAATCCTGGAAAACATTTTTAAAAACTATTTAGGATAAGGAGTTATAGTAAAAATGCAGCCCAAACACCTTGCTCACTTATCATTCTAAATAATAAAGACCTGAAATTTTGCTTCTTGACCGCTATAGCTTCACCATGTTTCAGTCAAGCATAGTCTGATGGCTACATTTCCTTCTGCATCAACCTTTCAGATGCTTGACATTCAACGCACACACGCACACACACACGCACAAGCACACGCGCACGCACACACACACACCAGTCTGTGTCTGTGCGATTGATGGAGAGAGTGAGAGAACAAGTGTCGGTGTGGAAAACAAATTAGAAAGTGAAGGCATTCAAGCTGAAAGACAAGATCTATGAAATTCAGTCTAGTGTAGCTGTATCTCTTTCCAAAGCCAAAATCAATTCAAGTTCAAAACCAAAAGAAGCAAGAGCTTTGTTGACTGCTGGGTTTGTGGTTGGAAATATGCAGCACTAACAAGATCTAGAAGTTGGAATCTGCCATCACTCTTCGGTGACTGAATTTGTTCACAGAATAAAAGCTTCTGCTTCTGTAGTGTATAAATATGCTCTATTACTTTAGAAATACTGTAATATATTTGTGGTGGATTTCCAAGGACCAGAACAGGATTTTTTTAGTTGACTGGTTTCATTTCTTTTTTGAATGATAAAGTCAAAAATTTTTGATGAAGCCAAGGCACTTTTTTTTTGAAGAGATACAATGCCATATTTTCTTTATAGTCAATAGCATAAATATAAAGAAAAAAGAACATGAACATTTAGAAAAAAAACAAACAAAAATATTGTAAATAGATACAATAAAAGCAATACAATTTAAGTAAAAATATATATGAATTATGTATGCATATGTAAAAAAAAGATATATATATATATATATCATCTCCAGGAAGCCACCCTAAACTGTCAAGGTTTCATACGTGGAATCAGAAGAATGATAGTGTTTTTTATCATTCTACACCTGTAGTGTGATTTCAACATTTTAGAGTTTATAAACAGCAACAAAGTCCCTATTTTTCTCATGACAGGAAGCCAATAATAAATTCCAAAACATTAAAAAAAAACAATAGCGCATTTGTTATTATCCCCTTAATGAATGATTAGATACAGTATGTACTCAATTCTCATTAGGCATTGGCTGAGGAAATAAAGAAATTCAGCATGAGTAAAAAAAACAGCCTTGCGTAGGTATCAACATATGAAGATTCCGTCTGTGTCCACATTTGTTGGGATGCGTGTACATGTTTGTGTTAATAATTGGACAGATCGACGCATGTGGGGGACATTTCAGTGTTGCGTCTCAGTCATGTTTATATCACAACACCCAGAGCCATATGCTAAGCTAGAGGCTTGACCCTTTAAAGAAATCCAATAAGTGAAGAGACAAACAATCCAGGTTTATGCTATTCTTTATGTTTAATTCACAAGACCTCAAGTCCTGGATAACTTTGCTTTTGCTGGTAATGTCATTAGCAAGCTACAAACTGGTAACAGGTTTAACCCTACTTTAATTATCAAGCTGGTTGAATTAAATGACAGCAGAGTGTTTATGACAGGTACAGACACAGAAAGTCTTCAGATTGACTCTGTAGCTCAGTAGCTCAAAGAAAAGCCTCTGAATTTGCTCATATTTGTCCAAAACAAAACCACCACACTGACAAGAGAACAGAAGTCGTGAGAGTTAGAAATAACTCAATATATTTAAGCGTGGAGAAAACCAAATAAAGATCACATCCGAGCACCATCCAGTTCAATACAAAAGACATTCTAAAATATGAGGTAGATTTTTTTGTGCTGTCGATCAATAAACAAAAAATTAATCCCGCAATTTTTTTGTAATTAATCACAATTAATCACAGTTACATTTTAAAATCTGTAAATGTAAAATGTAAAGAATTAATGTGAACTGAAGTCAAAGAAACTATTTAATTTTAAAATGTGATTATTTATTGATTTTTTCATTAAACTTGTAACACAGATTGCCTCTGTGTACTGCCGTTCCTCAGCTTTAGAAACAGTTATTCATACTTCGTTTAACACATATTGGCCACAACAGGAAACAAGAAAAAACTGCAACCATGTTAATTGCATACATTTTTTTAACAAGTTCAACATTTCAAATTAATCGGATGCGTTAACACGTTAACTATGATAGCACACTTTCCTCAACGTTTCCTCAACATCTACAAAGTTATTTTTGCAAAATACTGAAGTAAAAGTAATTATCTGCACAAAATACAGATATACTTTTCAACTGCTAACATTCTAATGGTTTAAACACTCATTAAACACTCAAGAGTCAAAAAGGCATAAACAAATGTGACCACAAACAGTTTGACCACAAATTATCATCAGTGTCCACTAAGTAAATCCTAAAAATAACAGATTTTTCAAAAGAAGTAAGATATCACCTTTGAGAGTGTTGTGGCAGCGCGTCCGTAACCGAACATGATGTCTACGCCTGGTCCACCCCAGAAGTTTATAATAGTACCACTTCCTTCCAAAAACTTTCTTCGCAGCCCCTGACATGTTCTCCACCTCTCAGCCATCAAAATAATGCCAAATCTAAGGGAGGTATTTGGTGCGGATGCTACAGTTGAACCGAGTCACAGCCAGTTCTACAGATTGCTGCATTTGATTTTGCAAGTCAAGACAGCTCTTGTAATAACACGGCTGAACGTTTCGAGATAACTTGGTGAAAATAAGGGGGGAAGTATAGACACGACTCCTCCTCACAAATAAGCTCTGTGATTTGGGAACCAAACGGCAGTGAGGTGTGAGTTTGGGGTGTAAATTACAGTGCAGGCATGTCAAGAGCTGCTTCATCTTAAAAGAACTATCAAAGGCAAACGAATGAATAATAAAGGAGCATACTTTTAGATTTTTTGAGAGAACGTTTTCAAAACATCTCCATCATGTTGTTGCATGCACTTAAAATGTAAAGTTATCTTAGCTCAAACATGAAAGGTTGTGAGGGCTTCAAAAAATACTCTTAATTCATAGCTACACTAGAGATGCAGAAAAACATCGCAGTATCAATCCAAATTGAATTTACTTAGGGAATAATACAACAGTGGAGAAAAAAATGTTTTACAAGATCTTTTTTTTTTTTATTTGAGAAATTGATCAAGATCAAAAGCCCTAACTGACTTTTACAAATATTTTGTTTTCACAAGGTTTACTAAAAAACAGAGCAATAAAAATGACATTAGGACCACAATTTATCTTGGTGCACACAGGCCAGTATGATCAAAATATATACTAAATAATATTTTTCCAAATTATTATTATATTGTTTTGGCTACACAGACAACATGTTCAAAGAACTACTGAATCCGTTATCATAAGATTTTTCAATTAAGCCTTTTGTTGATGGATTTCCTAAATGTTTCATTGTTTTATATATCATGATTCAAAAACTGACATTGAATAGTTGAAATTACTGGTTTAAATGCTACACAAAAATACAAATTGAAATGACTTTACGCCTTGTGCTGGGTGTTTATGCCTTCAACTACACTCAGTCGACAAATTACTATGTTTGCAGTGCTCTGACAAGGCATTTGACCCCTGTGACCTCTACAACATCCCTGACCAGTGATACAATGAGATTTACGATCTGTTCCAGAACATCTCACCTCTCTGATGAAAAACACCATTCCTAGAAGCAACTGTCTGAAGCCAGATGAAAACTGTCAGACTGCAAACCATGGTAAAGTGATTTACGGTTACTGATTAAAGCAATATATAACAAGTTTGAACCGCAAAGATTTGGGATATAAGCTGTACAATAAAATAAAGGTGGTTCCATGTATTTGTTTTCTCTGAGAAATTATGACGTTGGGCAACTTGACTTTTGTTTATTTCCCCTAGTGTCTGTAAAGTAGAATATGCAGAGATAAAAATCCACCTTTCAGAAATATTTTACCCACATTAACAGATTATTCTATTCCATTTCATTATATATGTGGTGTGAGAGATGTGAGTAATGAAACACTAGCTCTCCAACCTTCAACAAGCACAGCTGTGGTGTTCTTAAGGCACCAGTTTCCCCACTGCTCCCCGGGCCCCGCAGCCATGGCTCCCACTGCTCCGGGTGTGTGTTCACGTTGTGTTTGTTCACTGCTGTGTGTGTGTGTGTGTACACTGGGATGAGTTAAATGCACAACACAAATTCTGGGTATGGGTCACTCCATGTCTGGCCAACAAGTGACTTTCACTTTTCAAATAAAACATAGATAAACAAATGGTTGCTCACCTGCATTTTGTTCTAGTCTCTGCAAATGTCATTCATCCATAAATGGTTTCTTTGCAACAATAAAAGAGTAACCGTGAGCTGTCAAGAAACACACAGCTAGAAACAATGTGTTCATGTTCCAAGTCTTGTCAAGCCATCAGTATTTCAAATTCCTTTCACAATAATAACCTCCAGTATTCCTCTCGTAGATAGGCATAGTTAGACTTCAATGTGCTTCAACCCGCATTGCCATGTATCACCTAACATCACCTAAAGGGAATATGTATTGAGGGAATATGTGGGGCTCTAACAGCCATACAGTTTGCCTATGTAACAGTTCTTCAGAACATTTACTCCCTTCTGCTGCTTAAAAAAATAAGAACAAATCTCAACGCATCATAAATGTTAGGAGTAGCAATTGATTTTCTGCCAAATTATTCTTCCAAAGCTTAACCACTGAACCAAAAATTTGCCCTTCAATATACCGTTTTAGAATATTCTGAGAGCATAAACTATTATTCTTACTGTAAAACTCTTTTTTTTTTCTTGTTTGGCTTAGCTTCTAAAACACAATGTTTTTTACTTGCCAAATAAAGAAATAATTGTTTTGTTAGTGTCAATTTGAAAATAAATATATAATAGATGAATATACAATCTTATAGTTAAGGAAACTTGTTTAAGAAACATTGTACTTTGTGGCTTGAGATGATTTCACATATGACTGGGATGAAGATTTATACTTCTTAGAGGATTAAAAGGAACAATCTTTTTTTCTTGCTCTACCTCAGTGGGTGGGAGGTGATGGATAGACTACTAGGTTGATGCTTCTGAAGCTTGGTGAAAAAAATATTTCCCCATTGAGGATTAAGATGAGAGCTGCTGTGTGGCATGCTGGCTCTTTGTGGGAGACTGGAGGATGGAGGAATAACTTCTATTCAAGCTCAGAGAATCAACCCTGGAGTGAACTTTCTCATTAGGAGAGAGAGGCAGAGAAAGAGAGCAAATGAGGATGAGCAGGTGAAGGTGGCATAAATCAGTCCGTCCGGCTTCTCAGATGAAGACTGCGAGGGAATCAATGCTGTAATAAGAGGTCTGCACATGCACTTGCAACATGCCACCTGAGTCAAGAGAAGATGGGAAAAGCCATTAAGAGGAGAGTCTGCTGAGTGATGAACGTTTAGATGTGTTTTTTTACTTCAATATCTTAAATACACTTTGACTGTGTTGAATTTGGTTTAATATTCCAATGGTTTGTAACACTAGATATCTTTTAAAGAAGTGAAATATGAGTTTGTGTCATGCTTTGTTCTTGATGTCAGAATGGTTATCTGATGTGCGATGCAATTACACAGCATCTAAACCACAGATGATGGCAAAAAAAGAAAAACTGAGCACAGGAGAGCACATCAGTGAGATGAGTACACTACTTTCTTTCTGGCCAACTGTAACCTCAGCCATCAACCCCAAAACTAGAGCAGCAATTAGTACATAGTCTATTTTATTTTTACATAGAGATGGGAAAAGAAACAGGTGATCAAAATTTTCAAAGACCGATTTTAATCTCAAAAGCAAAGTCATTGTGAAATAAATCAATTTTAATTCCGATGGAAACAGAATTCTTTTTGTCACTTTCAAAGGTTCTGAGGATAATTTAATACAGGACTAACTGTTCCTGGAATCAATCAATGAAAAGTTCGACAGCAAATCCTGATCTAATTCAGGGAGCATTTTTTAGATGGAAACAGTTTTACACTGTATGACAAGGAGGGATTCAATCAGTGAGAGTTAAAAGTAAGTCAAAATTGTATTTATTAAAAAAACAACAACTTCTGACTAAGTCTGATGAGAGAACCAGAATTTATGCTCTGCATTTTATCCATTCATGTGTACATGCAGCAGTGAACGCAGCAAAATTACCCACACATTCACTTGTCATGCAGCGTTGGGGCCAGCTATGCAGAAAACCTAGAGCACGAACCCTCACACCATATTTTTATTATTTTTTTTATAGTATATTTATTCTGTCCTAAATGTACATAGGACTGCATAAGTGTCTACAATCAGGATACTCTTACATTTATCAATGAGGTAAATGATTCATTTATTTTAGATCATAGTAATATCAAGCTTATTAACATTGAATATGAGTAAATTGCTATATATAATGCAATTGTGACTTCAGCTCTTAACTTCAGGCCTTCTTCATCAACTGCACATTTGTAGAAAAAAGTGTTTACGTGCAGTGCCCTCCTATGGACCAATATGGTACTGAAAAAAAGGCAGCACTGTCCTAATAACCCACATTTCCCCAAATCCTGAATAGGAAAAAAAAATAAAGGTTATGGTGACAGCCTCTATAAAGGATTCTGAATCTTTGTGTTATTATTATAGATTATATTGTTCAGATTTTTTTTTTCTCGAAACAGAGAAAACTTATTTTCATTAGTGTAATGAGGGTGTTTAGAAAACCCTTCACAAGGTTGAAACCAACAAGTTACTAATTTAAGGCTGGTGTCTAATCACATGAGCTTACAGTACATTAGCGTCTGAAGTCTACACTATAACAGGTCTAAGTACATGAAGATCTTAACAGTCAAACTTGAAGCTGTTTCCTACTCCAAATGATATCAACTTGTAGTCTTACAGGTGACAACTTAAAATATATCTGCACCCAATTCAAATATTACGATCAGTTTTGGTGAGAAACATTTCAAGCTATTATATTTAGACAGCTCTAGTTTCGTTTGTTGTGGTTTGACTGCAAGCACAACTTGTT
Source organism: Danionella dracula (assembly GCA_900490495.1). Classification (NCBI taxonomy): domain Eukaryota; kingdom Metazoa; phylum Chordata; class Actinopteri; order Cypriniformes; family Danionidae; genus Danionella; species Danionella dracula. The sequence continues at coordinate 1,140,571 of UELW01000089.1, forward strand.
CACTAGAGAGCCTGACTAAAATAAGATTAATTGAGAAGTGAGAACACCCACATGGAAAAGAAAAGCAATGAAAGTTAGAACAATAATCTCAGGGACTTTTCTACAAAAAACAAAAAGTTAAAATTAATGGATGGATGGATGACTGTTCATTTGTTAGCACTCATTTCCACTCAGTAATCTAAAAATAATTAAAGTTTAACAATTGTGTATAGAGCTGTGCCATTTAAATATACATAATCCTCAGTTAATTCTAAAACCCTAATAAATAACAAAAAAGGTGTACTTAAAAATATTTAAAAAAGCTGTATGGTCTATCATATGAGTTTGAAAACAAGCGTACAGTGGCATTGGGTTTGCTACCGCTTCTCTTTAGTTAAACAAAGAAATATGCTTTCTGTCAAAGATTTTATTCATCCATTATAAGGCAACCATGCCATTAATAAATTGTACAGAACTAAATCTATTTTTGCATTGAACAACACCCAAACTGTCACTGGGAATGTATTATTCTCAGAGTAAAATGTTTTATAACCTAAAAAATTTGTAAGCAACTTGGAAACTATCCAACACTATCAGAATAGTAAATGCAAGTAAATGAATGTCTAACTCTCTAAAAAGAGTTTCACTGTGTCCAGCTTGCTATGCGACAGGATTTCAACCTTGAAACTACTGGAGGTCTAACCGTTTCTCTAAAATGATGTCTATTTTCTCATTGTAAGTTCAACATCTGAGCATTCCCTGCTCACCGAGAGGCCCTCTGTCACCAGACACCATTAACAACATCAAGCTCCTCAAATATGAGGCGGTCATGGTGCATTTCCTGCGGCACCCGTCAGTAGGCCCAGCGTCGTTTCCCAGAGACGAGTAGTTTGAAGCCTCACCACCAGCAGCAGAGAAAAGCCGGAGGGATTTCACACGTCTCATTCCTGGGTTTATATATACTAGAGTCAAATGTCTGTAGCTCAGTTATGTTAAGGAATTACACAGTCCTTGGGCAGATGAAGCAGTTTCATGGAAAGCCTTGTGGGAAACTTAACGCTAACAAACTAATTAAATGGGTTCAGTAAAAAAACGATTATTAAATGTGTTATTTTTGGCTTGTTTTTAAGTTGTGCTAGGCCATTTTTTTGTACATTTTAAAGTATTAAACACGCTATTAGTTGGATTTGTGTACAGTACAGTAAAGTATTACAACTTTTCAAAGTTATACAAATTTTTTTAACTGGAAAAGCAAACTTACCGTAAGATTTTGTCATTTTATTAAAGATAGATTTTAATAAGTGGGGTTAATACTATTGCTATCTATACATTTTTACAACAAAAGCATTATGAACAGTTCTTTTGAAATGTGGGTCATAACAACGATTTTACAAATTAGGGATCTAAATAAAATCCTTGTAATTCCTTCCTGCCCTCAAGGGCCTCAAGAAGAGACAAATAGTTATGTTCCTGTAAAAGAGGACAGGGGCCGAGTCTGGGTGTGGTATTAGTTTCCATCCAGTTTTAATGCTACTCGTGTGACTGCCTTGATAGCCTCGGGGTTAGTGAACATGATATACATTGCAGAAGTGCTTTGGGCTCATTGTACATTCACTTCTTGTTTTCATTTCTTTATTTAGAAAAAAAATATGTCCTTCTGTAAAATGATGTTTAATTTTTTTTGTTTGGATCTGGAAAAATATTACCTCGTTTTTTTGTTTGTTGTTTTTTTTTTATCTAAATGAAAGACAACAACAAAACTAACAAGTAAATAATATTTTATTCTAAATGTTAGCTCGTGTTGTTTTCTTGTACCATTTATTTTAGCGTTGAGTTCCAGCAACAATCTCTTGAACATGTGGGATTTTAAATATAGGATATTTCAGGTCTGACTCAAGAGTTTACTTTGTATGTTCAGAAAACATATTCATGTGTAAGACAGATGTCCTCATGGTATTAACCCCCATTAACAATGAAGACTTTTTCTGCTTAGAACATTTGAGATGGTTGATCAAAATAAATATGAGATATTAAATACAAAAAAAGAGTAGAGAAACATCTGTTTCTTCCGGTTTGTTACTTTTGGAGAGTCGATGTGGACCAAGAGAATGATTAGCCTTTTTACTTTTCCTTAGAATTGCAAATTTGTAAGACATTCATTATCCTGGAAACAAAATATTTGTGGTAAGAACTTTTGACATAATCCTGGAAACATATTTACACACAAAAATCACAATCCCTTAACTCAACAAATCCTATACCTGGGATTGATAGAAGACAGACAGATGAATGAATTATCAAATTTAGGCAAACACAACCATCTGGTGCATTCTTAAAAGGACTAAATATTGACAGAGGATGTTTTATTATTATTTTTTAAAAATGAGTGCACGAGGCCAAGAAGTGGACTGTGTGTGCCCCCAATAATGAACACTATAGCTGCTACAAAACTTACAGATCACATGACCATGATTATAGTATTATAGCAACTGATGGCCAAGATTATACAAATTTTCTACTTACAAAAATAGAGACAACTGTTATTGCCGCACATAGACTCTCAAGCAATCCTGAACTTTAATTTCGTACCCGTCTAGACTGGAGAAGAATAGACTACTCAAGAATTTAAGCACCTTCTGGCATGCAGCATTCTGTCCTTGAACCTAATCTAAAACCGTAGCGTCTATCAACACCATTCTATATCAGGCAAACACACACACTCCCTCAAACTCACACCCATATTCCAGGTTATTACAAGATCTGGTGTGGTATTACTTCAAACAGGAAACACATCAAAGCTGAGCGTAAGTGGTCTACGTCTGTCTACAGGGGTCTTTTCCCCGGAGCAGCCAGGCCAAGTTGAACATGAGCACTCTAAATGATCTTCTGTAAAATGGGCAGCGAGATATTTAGGTATTTATAACCTCTGAATGGTGGATGAGACTGTATTTTTTACACAGACCAAAACCATTCCACCATATTTTCAAATGTCTGCGCTCATCTGCTGATATGCATCCTGTAGCACGTCTCTGCTGCTTTGCTCACATAATGAATTGGTCTTTGGCCTCTCTATTTTGCTTTGGTATGTTAATCAATTCCCAGCACAATGGACTCCATGGCATCAAAGACCAGTGGCTAAAATATGCCAAACACCTGCATGTTCTAAGCCTGCCAGAGAGCTGGTGCTTCTTTCGCTTTGCCAGAAAGACTTGAATTGAGATGCAAAATGTGGTATAAAAAACTAACAAAAAAAACCCCCCCTGAAAATATGAGGTATTTATATTTGGAGAAACAATATAAATGACCATGTATGTAAAAAATATACACTGTTTGAACATGATTACAGAACCTTTTTGTATTTAAGAACTGAATTATTTGAATCTTCAAAGGTAACTTTTTTAAACATTAATGTTTCAAACTCAGGTTCATGTGTGTCTTTTAGAGCCTTTACTAGCTAAAATGGACCAATAGACCTGTTTAACAAACACAGATTATTCAAATATAATATAATGGATCTCTATCTGCAGGATATATTATTTTATACTATTCTGGTGTTACATCAATCATCATTTTGTTATATGATGAACAGAAAAGATCCCTTTGAGTGCCGAGCCTATATTTAACTGTGCACAAGAAAAGTCTTGTCTGTGATTTGGGAGCGATGTCCTTTGCTCAGCAGTTGGCAGTGGTTGCCAGGATACGGCATCAATAGATGCACTATTTCAACCATCTCTGAAGCACCACAGCTTAGTTCAAAGATAAGCTTGGAATGCCTTTACTTTGAAGCAAAATAACATCCTAATTTAAATAGAATAAATGTGAACATTGTAAGAGTGAATGGGAGAGACAAAGGAAAAAAACAACATGTAACAGGATGAGAACTGGATTGTGTGCATTATAAAAAGCTAATTGCTGACAGACCTAAAAATAGATTGTTTGCACACAAGTTTATGGGCTTTTAAAATTTTGCAACACCACATTTCAAAGTTCAGGAATGTGTCTAATGGGAGTAACCGAGACAAATGTGGAGGTTTACATTCAAAGTTGAACTCACATGTCCATTGATTTCTACAAGAGAATATCCAGCTCCGCATAAAGAAATTCTGTTCTTTTGTTGTATAGTAGTTGAGATATTATTAAGGGCAAAGACCCAAAGGCAAATTGCCCCTAATGAAATCGCCCTGGTTCTTATTATTCTTCTTCCACCAGTTAAGCCAATGACAGCCCCATGAACCCCTTGCAGGGAAAGTAGTGAAATTTGGCACACTTGTAAATGTGGGTCTCACTGTCTACTGAAACTAATTGCAAGCCTCTAACTCAAACTCAATAGCGCCACCACTTGTCCAAGGCTCACTTTAGTATTTTTGCATAATTACATATTCCTTTTTTATTTTTCCTCTCATTCCATCAGGTGCACCCTTTGATGTCATCAACCGCAATATTGGTTTCCAGCCTTTTAACAAAAATGCAAGTTTTAGGCCATAACTTCCGGAATTAATAAAATTAATAAAAACAAAAAAACTGCCCTATTTTATAAACGGATTGAGGTAAAAATCTGAAACTCGACACGCATGTACGTCTCCATGAAGTAAAAAAATTAAATAAAAAATCTGTTACAGCATCACTTTGCGATCAATAGATATAAATAAAATTTAGATCTTTCAAATACATTTTTCTAGCTTTAACCACAATATGTAGTTGCCTGCAGAATTTTGGCACATCACCAGCTTCTGGTCAGAAGATATACCAATTTTTTTGCCTAAAAACTTTGTTGTAAAGTAATGTATGTCAGTGGCACAGTTTCTATGACATTGATCTTCATAATAAAAGCTTCTGGGTTCATATCCTAGGAAAACCAAGATTTGTTTCTAAAGGTTTTTTGAATTCTTCTAAAAGGTTTTGTATGCTTTATGGTCTAATTCCATGGTCATGAATGGTATTACCAAAATACTGCTTGCGCATATATTTAGAAATGTTTTTTATTTAAAAATTTTAGGACAAATATGCTCCAATAGAACACCAAAACCTCAAAATTAAGTGCCAAAATGTTAAAAGAGGGCTTGTCGCACCATTTGCAGTACAGCCTTAGATGTCCTAACACTTCCTGCTTCAGCCTCGAGCAAACAGCATGCTGCTAAATGGAAAGCAGGCCCTACATCACATCTTTCTGGAACTCAAAAACAGCTCCTTCTCACCTTGGCTGCCCCCAGGGGATATCATAGAAATAGGCCAGTTAGGGAAGCAGGTCGCCCCGTCCTGTGTGGATAATAATCAGAAACAGAAAGGACGACAGCCAAGCTGAAGGACTCAAAAGATGTGTCCAGCAATACTGCAATCTCTTCATTAAGAAACTAAATGAATCTGCCTGTTAAACCCATCTGTGAGCTGTTTCACTGCTCCTCTGTGGGTAAGATTACCACAAGAATTCCACTATGATCTGCTTTATTGAACATTGAAGTCACCCTCCCACTTTTGGAAATAAAAGAAACTGAAAGAGAGGAAAAAGAGAAGAACATGAGGAACAGTGGTTACTTTTCCATTTTCTTCAACAGCAAGAGGGTATCACCATTCCCCCACTCTCTGATATTTGCAGCACAACCTTTTGTGGAAATTAGCCTCTTTTGTAGATTTTAATTTCTCTGGAGTGTCAGCCAATCAAAAGGCAAGATTTAGAGAGCGTGTTATGGGAAGTCCTGTGTGGGTTCTGACTCTTTAAAAAGAGAGAAAAAAGAGAACAGATAACATACAGTGGTTTATGAAGAGATTTGGCTTCTTTTGTTAATCATCAAGTAAACAACTGAGAATGTACATTTCTTTCTTTAATTGATTGATTGGGAATGATCTATAGTTGTGAAATGTGTCACGTTTGTGTTTAAAATGTTTTGAGGAGGATTTTGTTCTACGTTGTTCGGTGTAATCTCAGTACTGATCATAAACTGGCAACCGCTCCATGCAGAAAAGTGGACTAGATGGTTTTGGCTGGTGGTGTCATCTTTTGTACTTCTTCAGAGATTTAGAATGGAGATGTTAGGAAGAAAACTAAATTGACTTCTTTAGCTTTAGACTTGAGCAATTCAGCCATTGAATCTACAATTATAGGAGACATCAAACAGCATACAAAATTACGAGGAAAGAAATCATTTTTTAAATGTGTTAACTCTAAAAGTCAAAACAGGGATGATGAGACAGCAATTTGGGATAAATGGCCAAAAACCATTTGAATAAATTTTAGGTTAAAGATTAGACATAGCACGACACAAACCGTTGTAATGTAAGAGGGAATGGGTAAAATGATATCGTTTTGGTGATAAAAGCCCTGGTCGACTGACATCCTAGCAACAGTTACGCCGCTTCATCAATCTGTGCTTCATTGAAGATGTTGAAGAAGCTCAGCTCCCAGTGTGCCTCTGCTTCGCCACGTAAAAGCAGCTCTCAAGGGTTTATATTGCACTACTGCAATGAAGGACATCAAATTATCTGAAAGTCTGAAAGCTACTGTAATGGGAGAATGGACAGAATGGAAGAGTCATAGACAACACATTCACAGCCGTACTGTAGCATCTGCTGTTCTAATAGTAGTATGTACGCTAGCTAAAAGAAGGGATGGTGAAATGAACGATACTCTCAGCTCATTTGGCAGATCTAAATAAAGAGTGCCTCTAAACTGATAAATATAAAAATACAAGACTAATTAAAAGAAGATTATTTAATTCATAATGTAAATGACACAATTACTCTGCTTTGTAATCCAAAACTATTAGTCAATTAATTTAGTTTTAAAATCAGACTGGAATAGAAGTGTCAAGAAAGCAAAAAGAATAATTTACATGCAACAGAAACTGAAATTCTTTTCTTTACTGTAGTTGATGAGCGAGGAGTACACATCCACAGTAACACAAGGCAATCCAAGAAGACATTCGACGAAGAAGAGGCCAATGCTGGAAAGGATATGAAAGGATCTGAAGAGTTTCATGTACAGGTATAGAGGAGATGCAACAGCGAATCCAGAACCAGAAAATGTAAAGAGAACATTGCAGTTGTAGGGCAGGGTTCTGATGGGAAATGTAGTATTTTATGTGGAGTGAAGATGGCAATAATTGGATTAACATCTGACGAGACTGCTGGAATAAAGTGTCACAAATCGCTGCTGATCATTTTCAGTTGAGCTTTAATAAGCAGGCTCATCAGATATCGCTGGTGGATCTCTGACAGCAAGATTACACATTATAGCTGTGATTTGGAAATCAATGCAATTATAAAAGTTTTTTTTTTTAGATCATAAACCATTAGATCGAGCCCGGTGGCACATTAGTCTTGAATAGCCAGACTTTCAGGAAAGGTTTGGGGTTTTTGGCAGCTTTTTATGGGCAACACCCGTCCATGAGGCCGGTTGACTGAAAACAACCAAATCGCATATTGTACGCAGAAATGTTAACCCAAAAAAAGTCTCACATAGCTTGTGAATGCAATGTTTAGTTGTCATTTTAAATGAGTTGTTCATTTTCAGTATACACGATAAATTTAAGAAAAAAACCATTTTACTCACTACTACTGGAAATCCAGATAAGTTTAACCAATCAAACCATGACTTCAGGATTCTTGAAGTGTTTCCAACTATCCGTACCAAATGTACGTAAATCAGATGTTTAGCTAGCATTCTGCTAATGTGACGTCTGAGGCTAAGACTAGTGGCACACTACCAGACATTTTAATGAAGTTAAAACCCTGTTTATTGGGTAATAGGACTAAGTTTGATAGTAAATTTTAGCTGTAAGTTAGTGTTAACATAAACAAAAAATGATTTGCTTCACCAAGTGGAGGACGTGCTTAGCAGATACTGCAGCTCTACCAACTACTCTATTACATTCCTCTTGAATGAGAACCCCTTCTCAGATTGGAATAAACAAAGAAAACATATTGTCATTTATAACTTGGGTAAGTATGAGTAATTACAAATGAAAAGACAAAAATGTATCAGTCATCTCTGGAAATTACAATCTCCCCATTATCTACTTCCAGCACTTCCCTAGCTGTGACTCAAGAGAAATTTACAGCTGGCCTTTTCCAAAATGTCCTTTACGTTAATAGCAGCCATTCAAAGATTGCGTAAAGGTTAACCTTGTGTCACTTGAACTTTAAACGGGACCAAGATGTGAACCACCACAGTGACAAGAAAACACAAAAGTAAAAAAAAAGACTCTTTTTTTCAACAAATGACTTTTAAAGGATTTTAGGGAGATTCTGCTCACTATGGCAATTGCACAAAACAATTCCACAAGATCAACATTTTTTAATGCATTTAAATTACATTACATACGTTCACCTAACTACAGGATGGTTACCATTATTACAGAAGCTTACACAGTTAAACTATTGCTGTGTGTCTGTGGTCTGCGCTACAGTAAAAGGCCTCCACTGTCCTCCTAAATTACAGTCTTAATTCTATGAGAGCACCATTGTTGCATCCTCCCTCCTGATAATCTCAATAATAAGTTTGATAATACTATGCAATTAGAGGGTGTTCTTGACTTGTGTATGGGCTGAATAGAAATTCCGGCTGACTACCCTCATTTACCAGTTAAAGAAAAACTGTAATTTCCCAAAATGCTGATTAACTTCCAGTTTAAACAAGGCAGAAATGGCCACATTTAACCCAGTCATTTTGAAATATGTTGTTAATTAAGTAGACTGAATTAGGTACAATATCAATAATGTGTGTATACTTGAGAGGAAGTAAACTGTCATATGGACAACATGGAATAAGAAGACCTAGGCTTACCTTGCAATGTACAGATTATTTTCTATCTGAGGTACAGAAAATATGGATATTGGAAAAGTTAAATGTATAACAATCTGTCTTCACATTTTTTGTTAGGGCTTAGGTCCTTTACAAACCTCATCATAAAAACATTTTCAAGAATAATTGTAATAATTTCCTGACAATGCTTTTGGGAACTACAGGCCAAATAAAACCTAAACAAAAGCATGTGTTTTAAGTATGAATTCTTTAAAAACTATTTAAAGCACAGGTATTCCATTGCAGCACATGCGAGTAATGCCGCAGGAGTATAATATTAGTTTGTTTGTGTTAGAAAAGAGATTTATTAACAAGCGTCACATTCTGTGGCTGCTTGGATCAAAGCCAGGACTTTGCATGCATACAATAAAATACAGATAAAAGTGCAAACTAACGTGACACAAGTTTTTCACGAACACAAACAGGACAGACAGTATGATGCTTGAATATAATGAAGAGATGAGCTTCAACAATGCAAATAAAAATGTGTCATGCAATTTATAACAAGATTGTAATGTCTTAATATTTCTCTTAGGAAATTAGAGTATGTGCATCTTAATTTACTGCACGGATTACGTTCTTGACAAAGACTGTCAGATTGTCACCACTTAGACTTCAGAGACATGTAATTCACATTTTAATCCTCAAATATTGCTATTGTTCATATTGCTTTGAGGCCAATATATATATACATATATATATATATATATATATATATATATATATATATATATATATTTATTATATTATTATATATATATATATATATATATATATATATATATATATATATTGTATTATTTTACAAAATAAACAGAAAGTCAAATAAGAAAGCCAGTCCCTGTCTTTTTATGGATTTCATCAAAATCTACTATTACTATAGCAACAATAAAACAACACTTAGATTTTCAATAGTCATTTTTTTAAAAGCTTATTTTCTTAGTAATAGCAACAAAGACCTTTTTAAGTCCTCCCAGGTGACGAACAGCATACCCTTAAAGCGGATTGGCCGAGCAGCTAACGTTCACTCTTGCAGTGCGTTTAAGCGACGTGAAATAACTTGAGATGTAAAGCAGACGAAAAACTGATCAATACAGTTGTAAAATATGAAATATGTTTTTATTTCTACACGAAAAAGATTAAAGTAACTGAGCAATTAAAGTAACTGAGCAATTTTTGTTCAAAAGAGCGCCAAATATCCCATCATGAGCATTTTTTATCAAATCTAAGAAAATAATTCAGATATTAATGAAAGCTCGATGAATGGTACAAGATAAAAAACTGCTAATGTCCAATTTAAAAAAAAAATCTATTACAGATGTGTTTTTACTTATCTTAGTAAGGTGTATTTTAGTTTTGAAATATATAACTATTTCCATTTTTATATTCATATAAATAGCACCTTACATGTTACAACACTAAAAAATTGTTGCCGTCCAGTTTTGAAGGTTTAAGGACACCTTGCTGAAGCTTCCTAAAGTTCATCTCAGCACACATGACTGTCACATTAGTGTGAATACAAGCAGAATGAAATACGCTCCCAAGAGTTCCTTCTGTCTCCTTCGAAAGACATCAATCATCTAAACCAAATCAGAGCCATGAGTTCTTTTCTGATTACAACAGTGTTGATGTTTCTTTGTGTAACAGGGCAGCACAAGGCAAATAAATGACAGAATAAACTAAAGAAAGCTGAGTTAAAAGCAGATGTTTGGATGTTTTGTGATGCCAACACAAAGAATAATGTCGATGTATTTCAATGGCCCACAAAAAACCTGCTGAGGCATCCTTGTAGCCATTTTTATGACTGAAAAGTGAACTCTTGGCTTGTTCTAGTAGATCTGATTTCAGGCTAGGTTTAAAGTGTCAACAGTTCAAGCTGCCTTGAGGTAACGGTAGCAGCCTGAGTAAACACTGTTATGTTATGTTCCCTTCTAAACAACAAGAAAAAATAAACAAACACAAAGCATCTGTCTCTCTTACCAACAAGCAAGTTTTCTCATTATCTGACTCTTAACACTTTAAGTGAATTCAAAATCTCGTCTCACCATGCTGGCAGTCCAGCGTGAGTTTGTTCTCCAACTCCATAACTTCAAGTCAGGCAGAATCAGACATGCTCTCTGTGCCAGGAGAGGGCAAGATGGCAACAGTTGTCGAGGAGTGTGCTCTGTTCGCCTCGTCACCCGTTTGCCAGAGGAGCTGTGTGTCCCGTGCAGAGCATCTGGCAGCCGGAGCTGATCTGAACTGGGCTGAGCCTTTTCCCCGGGCCTCACACCCTCACTCCCTCACTCACTCCCACACCAGCCAAAAACACTCGGCTCTTAAAGACACAGCAGGGGTTTTCCACTTCAGCACTTGCTTTTACCCTCTCCAGTCTGTACGAGAGCATTCCTTTCCAATTATTCTGCCGCTATGTAGATCATAAATGCACAAACAATGTTCTAAAGTAAGTGACTTTAAAGAGTACGTTCCTTGGATTAAATGTGCATGCTTGGATACCAGTATACGATAAGCTTTAACAAATAAATAATTTTATCTGAATCTAACTACAGGAAAAGCCTGTCGCTTAAAGTAAAGGAAATTAGTTTGAAAACAGAGTTTCTGAGATTTTTCTATGAGGCTTGGTGTATATATGTATATATATACATCACTTAAACGCACTGCAAGAGTGAACGTTAGCTGCTCGGCCAATCCGCTTTTAGGGTATGCTGTTGGTCACCTGGGAGGACTTAAAAAGGTCTACTGACCATGTGTCAAGATCTCTTGCTATTACTAAGAAAATAAGCTTTTAAAAAATGACTATTGAAAATGTAAGTGTTGTTTTATTGTTGCTATTGTAATAGTAGATTTTGATGAAATCCATAAAAAGACAGGGACTGGCTTTCTTATTTGACTTTCTGTTTATTTTGTAAAATAAAATCCCTGAAACATTCACCATGGTGGGTGTATATATATATATATGCGTATATATATATATATATATATATATATATATATATATATATATGCGTATATATATATAAAACATACCATGGTACGATTTAAAATGTGACACCAAAAAGTGATGGATCTTTTAATATCAAAACTAAACAAAAACAATAAAAAGCTCTTCAAGATTAAAATAAATGTGTTTTAAATATCATAGGAGGCAGCTCTGGAATTTAAAACGTAGTGACTGATTACAGAAAGTCTTTGTATTAGCTTTCATTCATTCATTTTCATGTCGGCTTTCTTCCCTTTCGGGGTCGCCACAGCGGAATGAAACCGTCAACTCTCTGGCATATGTTTTACGCAGCGGATGCCCTTCCAGCAGCAACCCATCGCTGGGAAACATTCACACACACATTCACACTTTAACACTATGGGCAATCATTCTTACTCAATTCTCTTATACCACATGTCTTTGGACTTGTGGGGAAATCGGAGCACCCGGAGAAAACCCACGCGATCACGAGGAGAACATGAGAACTCCACACAGAAATGCCACCTGCCCCAGCCGAGGCTCGAACCAGCGACCTTCTTGCTGTGAGACGACCGTGCTACCCACTGCGCCACCGTGACGCTTGCATTAGCTTTCCTTCTATTACAAATTTTTTAGCAGTTTAAACAAAGAATGGATTTGATGTTAAATCAAAGAGAACAAATCAATTAATTCATGTGGAGAATGCTTCATCAGCACCATCAAATATTTTAACTTTCTCGAACATTTTCAGCCACGCCAACCTACCAGGAACTCAGCTGCCTCCAGAGTAGTGATGTGGAAGTCCACCGTCCGCGTTCAGCTGTAAACCCAATCCACCCGTCATTTTGCTGATGAGAAGCCCTGGCTTTTAAGGTTTGCAATGTTTTGGGATATAAAGAAGTTACTTTACGCCCATCAAAGAAACCTTTAATGACAGAGTGGCATTACAGCCATCAAGCATTACACTCTTTCATGAGATTATGCTACTGTGCATTCCTCATGAAAAAAATATAGATGCTTATTTTTACTTTGTATTATTATAATATAGCTCCCGCATACTTCAGCCAAATGTCCGTAACGAAAACAGGATGAACAGCTAAACAAGTCTACGTTCAGGGAGGGACGTGATGAGTGGAGTCATTTGAAACAGCGGCAAAAACAGCATGTTTTTACCAGAAAAAATTAAATTGCGTTTTTTACAAAACCTCTCGTAAATATAAACGTGTATTGCTACAGCCTTTACATAAATACCCTAAAGAAACAAATAAACTTGTGTTAAATCAGAGGTCTTCTTTAAGGAAATTGTTTACGAATTCTCTATTCCTGCTCAAACGTGTAAATCAAACTTTTTTGGCGAGGCCATGACGTCTGAAAAGTTGAACTTCCCCAGCTCTTGGGATAAACTTCTCACTTTCTGTACTGTTCCCTGCACCATTCGTACCACTGTACTTATATTACTCTGTCCACCTTCTACACAGACAGTTCCATTCCTCTCACTGACCATGCAAATTACATTCTTGGGCTGAATGCGCAGCAACAGTCTGAGCGGAGTACACTTCCTCTCAAAAACTCAGTCTAAAGCCTCAAAAAGGACACGGATATTCAAATTGCCTTTAAAGCTTACATTTTTGTTTTTTAAACTAACTTTGACACCTCTGTTAGTGGGCCTTTGTTACGGAAGCAGTGGAGTGCTTTCAAGGATGTGAGTTCTCAAGCCCAAAAGGAAAAATAGAATGCTGGCTCACTCTCTTAGGAAGGTGTTGCTGCAGGATTTATTTTTATTTGGAGGTGACCAGTGTTCCGTATTTACAGTGCCAACAAAAAAGAACTTCAAAAAGAAAAAAGTTTCAATTGTAATTTCCACTCACAATACAAAAAAATAAAAATAGTTTCCTAGTTACATAACTAGAAAACACACTTCTTTTCCACATATTTCCATTAATTTTCTTTGCCATGATACAGTACAATTCCGGGATTTTGAATATGTTTATGACTGGGATTATGATCAAGTTTTTGTATACGACCACAGTATTATTACAACTTAAGCGTTTTTTTTTAACTATTGAAAAAATATACGCTAACTAACATTTAGAATTTATGAAAAACTACACCATCTAATGCAGAGTAAAGCAATGCAGTGAAAACAAAGCATCACAATGTAACACCCAATGTAATTCAAATTTAAAATAAATCATTCACATTTATTGCATTAATTAAATGAATAGACCATCAGTGATCTTTTCAACATTGCATATTTATATAACTTAGATCTTTACAACAATTGAGAGGAAGAAAGCTGACAAAACGTGGAAAAACTATAATACTATAATCCCATAATTCCAAACCAGCTCACTAAAACACGTATCATTTCAACACATTATTGTCCCGCTGACACATTGACCAACACACCATACAAAAAAAACTGTTTGCTTGTTTATATCACAATTCCTAAAAGTTATTCCAGCATTTACAATACTGTATAACACGCATTAACACTATGTAAGACACATCACATCCTAAATGCGTAAAGATCCTGCACCTAGAAACCCTATCAGACAAACGCATTTCCAACAAATCCATTAGTAATCAGATTTCAAGGCCCATATGGATATCAAGTGGTTTTCCCTTTATGGCTGTGTCAGATTAGAATTCAGCCGATGGACAACTGTGTGCGTGGGTGTGTTGATGTGAGAGAGGGTGTTAAACGAGTGTCTCTGTGGGGTGTGTGAGTGTGTGTGCCGAATAAACACACGCAGACATTTGCTGAGTCAGGAACAAGCTGCTAGTGTCTGACATGAGCATTAGCACCGCTCTGAACGGCAATGACATGATGAAAGAATCCAAACAGATGAGATGAGGCCTTTTCCCAAACCAGTGACCCAGCTTTAATCATTAAACACTGCTCAACATGAGACAAACAGGTGAATTTCTAAATGTGTATGTGTGGCACTATCAACTAAAATAGATACTGTGTGGTGGTTGTGCATTGCACTGCTCTGTTAAAGCTGCTATTGAAGCAGCAATTTTTTAAATACTGAGATTACATTACATTTTAGAAATTAAATAAAAATGTGATATCTTTTCCCACCCCCACCCCCTTCTCTCTCTCTCTCTCTCTCTCTCTCTCTCTCTCTCTCTCTCTATTGCTTTCCTATCGGTTCATCACCACTCTATTTAAGAAATAATGGTATTAAAGACCAAAGAGAATAACTTAAAATGAATGTGTCCACTCATTATTTGTGGACAGAAAGCATGTCACTGTTAACCATGGAGCGGATTCCAAGTTACAATATTCTCAACAATACCCTTCCAGTAACATCATCACAATTATTGCATGCCTTACACAGTAACTCACTAGTTAGGAGCCTATCTGGGGCAGATCTGGACACACATTGAGAACAGCGTGTCTACAGTGCATTCCATTATGCTCCACTACACCAATTCAACATCTACTAGCCTCGGTTTAACAATGAAGACAACACGTGTTCTAAACTCCAGCAAAAGAATACTACTGGATTGCAGTACGCTAACTTTAACTGAGATTAAAGTGTTAGATTCAGAGGTATAGCTATGAAAACTGCAGTTATTAGCAGCAGAAACTCCTATCCCTAATTCTTTCGTGTTTTCAATCATGTGGGATACTTAGATGTTGAAAGTAGTCAAAACTGAAAGCTATATGGAGAAACTATAGTTAGAAAGTTAGCTGAGAATGATTAAATATCCACACAGTTTATTTATCTACTCTATCCCTTTAAGACAGAGGGGCATCAGCTGCATCCCTGCATGCACATAAAACCACTAAACACCAGGAGAATGCTTGAAAATCTGCTCTTCTTTACATTCACATCAGTAAATCTTAAAAAATGTGTTTGCATGATAACATGCTTTGCAAGGTGTCTAACAGACAGCGATGTAACAGCACAAACAGAGTTAAGAGTTCACTGAGATATCTGTCAACAGATGTAGTGTTGTATATCGCATTTCCTTACAGTGCTAGTGGATGCAGCCATTGTATGTGTCCTTTTGGTCAGGCAACAAGCATTTTAAAGTCACAAACCATCAGAGTACAATATTGTCCAATTGTTCAATACCTATTATAACTATTATATTGTTTTTTTCTAGAATTCAATTACAAAAGAAAACTTTTTGAGGTTTCGGCTGGCTGTTCTAAGCTGGTTAAGATAGTCAGGGGACTACCTCCGTGAACATTGACTGTATAAAATTTGGATGTAGTTAGTAAAAAGTCTGATTTAGAGTTGGGGTATTCAGTCTTTTTCTTCAAAAAAAAAAAAAGACAATTTGATGGAAAAAACGCTGGGTAATGACTCTCACTAAAGTAGCTAGACCAGGGGTGTCCAAAGTCGTTTCTGGAGGGCCGGAGCGCTGCACATTTTTGGTTCAACCATCATGAAACACACCTGTGGCACTAATTATGGTCCTCTGATTGGCTGAAGTAGAGTAGTATGCATACTACAGCAGGGTTCCAATTAAAATGTGCAGGACAGTGGCCCTCCAGGACCATCTTTGGACCCCCTGAGCTAGACCCTTAATCATGCACAATTTTAAATCATAATATCACTTTTGAAAGTCAATAGCTGTCTTTAGCTGTAAAATTGGCAATTTTTTAACATGGCTGTCAAGGTTAACCCGCTCACTTCTAGAGTCTGCCTCAAGTGGTCTGATGACAAACTGCAATCTCATTCACTTCCTCTTAAGCATTAAGAATGAAAGTTGCCTCTCGGCTATGGCCAGTTTTATCTTAAGTTCTTTCTTTGCAGTAAACTGACAACAGAAATCCCCTTTTTGAGCATAACTGGTTTACGGAAGTGGTTTTAAAATGCACTCAATGTGACTTTCTTGAGCTGTGGAACCTACTAAGAGAATGGCTGCAGTATACAAACTTCCCACAACTTATTTTTGCGAATAAGACAATACAAGATTGGGGGCTGAGATAAACGCCAGCTTATAACTACAACTCCTTTTCCCCTAAAATTGTCCAGTGGCAGGAATCAATAAATGCACCATCTATGTTTTTTCATCTTTTGAATGGTGTGTGTGTGTGCGTGTGTGTGTGTGCGTGTGCGTGCATGCGTGTGCATGTGTGTGTGTGTAACAGATGTACAGTACTCACTCCTGATTTTGCTTTGGGTGCTCTGGTTTCTTCGAAGACCGACTCCCTCTAGAGTGCTGGTGCTGCGACGCAGGAGCCACACGGTGCATGATTCAGCTCGTTGCTCTTGGAACAGCAATGGACTGATCTGTAAATGCATTCACAGTTTCAACTTCAATTATACCTTGACAATGCATTTGTTTTGTTTAAGAAGTGTTAAGAGTCCTTTCACATATTTTTGTTTACTAATACAATTCAGGCAGCAACCAACTGAGTGTTTTTATTTGTAAATTTGAACTTGTTGTAGACTGCTGCCCCCTTGAGGTAAATGAAGAAAAGTTAGACTCTCAAACAAAACATACTTGATACTCGTTTTATACTATTTTAGCTAAATTAGTCTAGATGTATCATCAAAATAACTATAACAAATCTCAAATATACACATAATTGTTTTGCTTGTACAAAGTTAATACCGCAATGTTAACATTTTATTTTGACAAAACCATGTCTAAAGTAATTGTGTGAAACAGATGTTTTTGACATCATGATAAATGATCAAATAGAAAAAAACTGAAAAGATTGAAATCTAAATTAAACCATCTAATATCTAATAAAGTTCCACAGCCAATCGCCTAAGAATCAAAGTATTTAAGTTACATTACCGAAAATTGTGTTGAAGTTAATTCAGTTCATTTCCATTGGTGGACGCAAAAGCACATTTATGGAGCAATACTCTCAAAGTTTAACCCAATAAAACAGAACCATATAAAAAGTACCTCTCTCTTGTCCAAAAGAACCAATTGGCCGTCTGCAACCAAGCAAAATTTGACCTGCCATCGAAACACTTGGGAGTGCGGCTGTCCACAAGATAACCAGCGATCCGAAGATCCTTTCATATCTGTGAAAGAAAATTAATTTAGTACGATAACGATGAGAAGCAGAACTCAGATGAGGTATTCATAGATCAATTAAGTCGCTTTGGACAAAAGCGTCTGCCAAATGCATAAATGTAAAATGTAAATGTAAATTACAACAACGCAGGGTCATGAGCGTGTCTCTGTCTAAAGAGAACCTGACCTACTGGTCCCGATTCCAACTCACACACTCAGCCAATGCTCAGCTCGTCCTCGAGCAGTGACTTCTACTGCATTTTGTTCCAATAAGCTATTTGGTTGCTTTTAAGAAGGTTGGAGTTTACATCATGCTGGGCAGTACTAAAACAAATTAGACTTAGATATATTATTTTAACCCTTGTGTGGTGTTCATATTATTGTTACTCAGGCGGTGTTTGTGGGTCTCGTGGACCCATTGCCTTTTGCAGATTTTAATTCACCCAATCAAAACATTTTATGTTAAAAACTTAAACAATATTTCCTTTAGCCAAGAAACAAGTGATATAAACAGCAAATATACTTTATTTATTGTTCTTTAACCTGATTTCTTCATGTTTAGAATTTGAACCATGTGTGGTGTTCTCATTATTGTTACTTTGGCAGGGTTGGTGGCTCTGCTGGACCCATTGACTTTTGGCGCTTTTAATTCACACAATCACACAATTTTATTCTAAAATGTAAAATGTTATGTTTATGTGTGATTTATGTTTGTGTGGGAAGAGAGAATTAAGGTAAAGCATCTACCATTTTCACACTTTAACATGCCCCAGGTCCAGTAGAGCCGAACACCTTGTGTGTAATATAAATGTGTAATGTACGTGTGGGGTCATAAAAAATCTGTTCTGATAAATGTTTTTCACAGGAAATGAGCCAAGCCCAGTGAATCTCAGCTTCAAGTAATAAATGCTTGTTTAAATTTTCTTCTGATGAAAACTGAAAATGGGTCCCACAGACCCGAACACCATACAAGGGTTAAACAGAAAGACGTGAGAAATTCATGAATCATTAATGAATAGACACATTCATCATGGCTAGATATGCTAAATCAGTATCAGCTTTATTGTCGTGTGTGCGCGTGCGTATGTGTGCGTATGTGTGCGTGTGTGTGCGTGTGTGTGTGTGTGTGTGCGCACACAAGAAATTTCCTTTGATGGAGCCATCACTGCAAACAACATAAGTACAATACAAACCACATAAGTACAGTAAAAACGTATTATGTTTAAATAATGAACATAAGGCCAGCTAACTATAGTTAAAAAGGTCATCTTTAACAGGCCAAATTGAATTAACAGTAGCCTGAATAACTCGAGACGGCTTGAGAAGTAAGTGTGTGGGACTTGTGCTCACCCGAGACCCCGAGCCATCCCTGGTGCTGGCAGCGGGACACGGACGGGGACATGCCGACGGGACTCAGGAGCGCTCCGCTAAAGCCTGCCGCTCCAAACCAAGCGCCGGCAGACCCGACGGAGGCCTCGCTAACAGTAACCCGGGCATTCTCACCAACCCCTGCTTAACAACAAGCCAAATGTGCCGCTTAACTGGGGCAAGCAGCGAGCTGCGCTGAGAGTGAAGAGTAATACCTTAAATCAATTAGCGGATTAAACTCTGGCGGTGCTTCGACGACAAATAGAAAACTCTCTGAAAACAAGCCAACTATTTTGGATTGTACAACTAGAAACCTATCACACAAAATGTCGAGCAGGGAAAACTATGTAAAATGTCATTTCAATCAGATATAACACGGTTTGCCTTTCATGTCGTGGCACCTAGGTCATGCATATTAATGAGGCGACGTCACAGCACTACTTGCCAAAACATGTCAAAAATGACGAATAATGATAAATATTTTTTCATTAACTTAATTTTTATGCTGGCAAAATTTCATATTCACAAGTGTAAATTCAGTAACTCCAAACCACACTTTTTTGCTTTTAAAGTTGAACTTCTAAACTACTATGAAAGACACTCCCAAAATTGTAAAGCGCTTAAATTTAAACTTTTATATGACTCCTTAATCTGACCTCCTTCATCCTTGAACCTGAATGTATTTGACTCTTATATACTGTTTTTTTTCCATGCTCAATGTAATGCTGTGCTGCCCGGCTGTGATGTGTGTGTGTGCTCCCTGGTTGTATGTACCCTGTAGTGTATTCAAATAAGCAATAAAAAAAAGAGGGAAAAAATAAAACAAAAAATGACAAATAAAAAAACGGACATTTGTGAGTATTAAACTATCCACGAGAGGGTAACGCAGCTTTACATTTAAACTGAGCAAATTTAAACCCTTTTTATTAAAACTCTATAAACATTTTATATAATGCATGTGTATCTCAATAAACTGACATCATGAATGAGTTTCAAATACCAAGTAGTTGTAAATAAAAAAAGATGAAATGATAAATTTTTCCTGCTTTCTCTGCATTGCCTCATATTTTCATTTGACTGCCAAACAAAATTACAATTATGTTTTTCCCCATTACAACCATGTTACCTTATAAGACGTGTTAATAAAATATTAAAATACGCAATATGTATAGAAAAAAATATTTTTTTTTAGAGAAATTCAAAAAACTGAGTTTATAAACCCAAATGTGTTGTAAGACATTTAATAAAACCAACAATTGAAGCAAGAAGGGCTCCTGCAAAAAGTGAGCAAGAATACTTATAGAACAAAAAAAAAAATCACAAAAAATGCATTTAATTGATTTTGAAGTCTACATTGTCGGGATAGCAAAATCTATTTCTTTGTTGTAAATCACAGTTAAAAAAAACAAAGGCAGATGCATTTTGTATGCATTTCATTTATTTAATGCACAGCTTTCACAATTTGAGATGAACATACTCATTTAGTGAGGTACGTCTGTATTCGTGGAAATGGTCCTGGAAAATGAAATGATAAAAATCGTATAACTTAGGATTAAAAAAAAAAAAAAAAAAAAAAAAACTGAAAGCAACAATTTTAATTGACAAGTTCATTTATTGGGTCTGAAAAAGAAGTGAGTGAATACAACCATACTTATATTTGCGCATTAACCATGTTCAAGCATTGTTTCAACAATTCAAAAACATGTGCTTCACGTACATTTTTGAGAAGATGTGATTATAATCGTATATATAACAAGAATCGAAGCTGCTTTTAAAACTAGCTGTTACAAAGGTAAAGAAAATATACAACTCTTTTTGAAAAGTGACCACATTTACAAATAAAAACATGATAAACACTGTTTTAGCAGTCAGAACATTTGAATTAGATTCACACACACTTTTCCAGGGGGAAATGTTCCTAAAGTGAAATTTAAATACACTATATAATTTTTGCCAACATTTTCCTTTAATATCAATCAGAAGAGATGGGTAATGTTTCCAATAATACCTTGCATAGCTGAAAACATGTTGATAGTGCAAAATAAAATGGAATTTATATCTCATTTATAATACTAAATTATATTTACACTGTCACGCACTATAAAATGAACTCTTTGGAGATCTTATCAAAACACGAATTTTACGGTTTTAAGGGCAAGTGTTGGAAACAACCAAAAAGTTATTTATAAAAGGAAATTATACATTTATTCATTTGGTTTTCATCTGCTTTTTAAAAGAAGATGTTCTTTTCTAATCGGACACGCATCCACATACATGATCACTCTAAATAGTACTTGTATCCCTTTGCGTAAGTATAATCACATGAAAACAATTGAAGCATGGTTAGGCTGGGACATGATGAAAGTGCTAACATTGAAACATAACTGAAAAGTACAGTTTAAAAGAAATAGAATGTGTACAAATCAGAACCAAATCCTTTTGCCAAAATACTGAGGATGACATCAAACTCTTGAATTCCATCAAAGGCAAGTGCTCTTTGTTTTACTAAGTGGTTAACTAAGAAGGAAATGTTCCATTGATTTCCATTGACTCGCACTCAAGCTCTCATTGGTGGACCGGGTTTGATTTAAATGATGCAGTAGCAAAAGCTGCTCGAGATTTTGAAGCTTTAAAATTGCATCCTGAATACCACAAGGTTCAACGAAGTTCCTCTTTTAAAACCAAACTTTAATTTTAACAAGTGGCCACAAGACAAGAGATGCAAGTTACAAATGTAATGTGTTGTTCTTCTAAGAAGAGGACAACATTTAGAGAAAGTGGAAACCGGAAAGTAAACGTTAAGGAGATGGATGATCATGCTAAAGATTGTTTAACCTCTCTAAGTCTTCTGGTTCAATACAAACATAAATGTGCAAGTTTAGGTAACTTTTTTGATGAATGGATGCAAAAATTCAATAATTGAACAAGAATAAAGGAATTGTTTTGAAATGAGCCCGATAGAATCTAAAACATGGTCTCTCATGATGTCTTGAGGGTGAATAAAGCTTGAAAAAGTTTCACTTGCTTTCATTTTTGCTTCCTGAAACTGATCTTTAAAATAAAGGAAATGATTTCAAGCTGAATAATACTGTCCTTGACGTGCTACGGTTAACTAAGATCACGGCTGTCCTACTGGGTAGGGTTAGTACATCACTAAACTGAATCAAGCATATTTAAAGTGCCTTTCAACACTGCAAAAAATGAATTTTAAGCAAAGCTGAAAATGCTTAAAATTAGATTGAAAATCTTGATTTTCTTATTTTAGGAAGAATTTTCTAATTTAATCCTTCTTGGTATAGATTACTTTTCTTATTTTGAGAAAATAAAACTTGTATTTTCTTGAGGAGAAAAAAATTCTTATTCTGGTCATTTAATTTCTTGAATTAAGAAATTATGTGAAACAAGTTGCCGATTTTGCCACTGATCTTAAAACAAGAATTTTTGACTCAACATATTCTTATATCAAGAATGTTATTGATATATTTTATTTTAAGAAATCAATATTAAATACTGGTAAAAACATGCATCTTGGAACAAGAAAAAATATCTTAAATATAGTTCTACTCTAGATCAAGTAAAGGTGTAATAGAATATTTAATCATTGTAAGTAATTCTCAAAGAAGAATGTATTTGTATGTATATTTGGGAGGAAACAGGAAGTGATGTAGAGAGGCGGGATTTATACTGAAAGTAATCTCAAGGGAGGCCCCTGGTTCACTCTTTTTGCTTCCGAGTCTGGGCAGAGAAGGCTGCTCATTCTCATTCTCTCTCTCCTTTCCTAAATTCTCTCTCTCTTCTCTTATTTCCTTACTCTCCCTTTCTCTCTCTCCATGGGGCTTGCAATGTGATCACATGCTTCGTTGATATCAAGGTATGAGTTTAATTCATGTTTTGGAACAACTAATAAATTGCTGTTTGCGATTGTCTTCATAAATCATGTCTCATGAGTATAAAAATTCTACTACAAAGGTAAGAACATTTGATTTCTTTAAATAAGACTCAAATGTTTGTGAAAAAAATAAGAAAAAGGATCTACACCGTTAATAAATCATCAATACCCCAAACCCCATCCACTTGTGTTCAAACGTTGATGGAAGAGAAATGTACTTCAAAGAAGCACTCTTGAAACAAGAAAAAAAAATCTCAAATATAGATAAACTCTTCCTAGATCAAGCAAAAGATTCTGCTAATGGGGTAAACAAATTTGAGTTGGCAAGAATTCTTAAAATTAGCAAAAACATCTAGCTGGTTACATAAGCTGTTGGATCTTAAAAAAAAATACAAAAACTCTCAAAACAAGTCTTTCCAAGCTGTAAAAATGCATTGAAACTAGAATATTCCAACTTGTATCTAGTCACTAGTGGTCTTAAAACTAGTCAATCTGTCTTAAAACTACGATGTTTTCTCTTTTAGTTTTATATAGCTTATCAGAACCGAATTAATTTGTCAGCACTGATAGCGTAGCGGTCAGAGCGCTGACATGTGGAGCTGAAGCCTCTGGTGACGGGGGTTCGAATCCAGCTCTGGTGCTTCTCCGATCTTCTCCTCAGAGCTCTACTAAGTGTTCTTTCTCTCTCATATCGGAACTGTCCTATCTGAAAATGCATCAATAGGCCTATATAATATAAATATTTAAAATTAAAATTGTAAGCTAGAATTTCTAGTTTTAAGAACCCATATTCTACTTTAAGAACTAAAATTAAGCACAAACTTTCTTAATTTAAGGTCGTATGTACTTATTTTAATACTAAATTTAGTCTTAAATAAAAGAGAAAAAATCCTAGTTTCAAGACAGATTGTCTAGTTTTAAAACAGATTGTCTAGTTTTAAGACCCCTAGAGACTAGATACAAGTTGAAATATTCTGGTTTCAGTGCAGTTTTACAACTTGTAAAGTCTTGTTTTGAGAGTTTTTGTCTATTTATCAGCTACAATTTTTTTTCTAATTTTAAGAAATCTTGCCAAGTCAAATTTGCTTACCCCATTGGCATATTATTTTGCTTGATATAGGAAGAGTTTAACTTTATTTGAGGTTTTTTTTTCTTGTTTCAAGAGTGCATTTTTTGCAGTGAAGACACCAACTTCATGAAAGAACTAAATTAGAAAGGAATAATGAAAACATACTAATTGTTTGTTCCTCCTGAAACTATACAAACTAAAAGTTTTTGTGCCTTGTTGAACACAAAAGTTGGAAACCTGTTTCAAATGAACTGCTGCTTTAATTTCTTCAGGTTTGCAGCAAATGGAATATAAAATTGATTAACCGAGCACTTTAATGAACACTGTATGTGCTTGTTAATTAATATAAAAGAAACTAAACTTCACTAACTAAGCCATTCACACTCAAACAACTATTAAGGCCACTTAACATGAAGAGTGGTTCAGTATGGTGTAGTTCCTTCCCACTCCACCAAATACTGCACCTTGCCCTCGGGTGTGATTCTGCGAGCCAGGACCTGGTACTTTTCCCCACAGGTGAGGCGTCCAGCTGCCCCGAAGTAGCTGGTGATGGAAGACTTGAGGTGGGACAGCGAGGAGTCATCTTCACTGATGCTGTCGAAGGTGTGGCTGTCGATGGTGTTCTCCATCAGGACCCTGCTCTCCTCTCTGTTTATGCGGATGGGGCTCAGATCACGCTCTCGCTTTGGTACCAGGGTGTAGTTGTAGTTGGAAGAGGGACACTTTCTTTTTCGACTGCCCACGTTTTTCCTGAAATAAAAAAGAGGATTTCGACTGACTGACAAAAAACTGTTATGCTTCAGAAATTTGAAAACGATTTATTTTGAGCTAAAAAAAAAGACAGAACGAGACATTTTTTTATTTGATCATTTTTGTTTGCTTTAAACAGCCTTGATAGAACTCAAGCACGTTTGGAACAAGTGGAAATGCAGGAAATGAAGTAAGTGAAAGTGGAGTGGTGTACACTACAGAGTGACCAGTAACCGGTGCACTGCATTTAACACTTGCAAGTGTGAGCAATCGGGAAAAAGTTGTGGTTGTTGATGTTGAAGTAGTCAATCCCCTTAAACTGCAAGCCACTTGATTCAGCAGAATTGATGGTCTGTTTATGATTATCAGTGATAAAAACTGTATACAATGCTGAATACAATAATCTTATACATATCACACAGTTTTTTTAATGTAACATGTTTCATGAAACAATAACATTACAATAGTTTTGGCTGGAAGGGAATCCGCGGCATAAAACATATGCCAGAAGAGTTGGCGGTTCATTCTGGTGTTGCGACCCCGAAAGGGAAGAAAGACGACAAGAAAATGGATGGATGGATGGATAATATTACAATAAATGTATATACTGAATGAGGTAAATGGCATGTAAATCAATCAAAATGTTTTATATAGCATTTTTAGCAGCTTCACAAAGACCTAGTATGAATTAAATTGGAACTCTTATTTGATAACTTTATGGAAATGGAACTACCTTAATGCTACCTTAGGGATTGTAAAGTCAAGTTTATTAATATGGGGAAATTATTGATTTAAGTTGATCAGTAATTTTAGACTTTCTATAAAAGGCTGGTTTAAAACCTTTTTGGGGAGAAATAAAGTAACCAAGGCACGGTTATTGATGTGGGAAAAAAGGGATTCAAATATCCATACACGCATGCAGAGCAAAGATCTCCCCAGTGAAGAACCCCTCCGTGAGGTCACAGGGAGCCCCCTGTCTGACGCAGGTGCTAATCACCCCCCCAGCATAAAGGTCATTAGATTTTTTTTATTTTAATGACTGTATTTTAAATGCAGTTGCTGCATTTTGTTTTAAACCAATACTACGGCAGATAACCATATACAACAATTTAATTTAAAGCAATTACAAATAGTCAAAAAAGTTTAGCTGTCTAATAACAACCTGTGATAACACTGCATGGTTTTTCCAGTGCGTGTCCTGTAAAGGTTCTAAATATATTTAATAAAAAAAAAAACCTAATTTAATTTTCATTAGACATCGAATCTTTCTTTTTATGATATGAAGTGAAATTCTTAAAAGACAGATAATAGTGTGCTAAATAAATAAATATGAGAATGTTACATTTGCTTCATAAATAAAAACTATTTAATAACCTAAAAAGCCAAAAAACAAACTAAAAGATAACCTGACAATTTAATCATGACTTCATTTTAAAGTAAACTTGCTTGTCTTTCATCGCTTCATCAGTTGATTTTATATTTATTTAACATCATGATGAGGTTGTAAGTTGAAATATATTTCAGTTATAAAAAGCCTCCCAGAGTAACGTTTCTTTTTCCCCAAACACATAGTTATTATGGTTTATATTATTCTTTTTACAGACAAAATCTGTCCTCTATACTCTGCTAATATTCCCACCAAGCACACACTGTAAACAAAACATCAGTTTAATCAGTTCTCATCACATACATTTGACATGAACCTCTTTTTAAAGTCACATGTTTGCTGAGTTTGCTGTTTTCATTTATAATAAAATTGTAACCTGCATTTTTCAGAAAGTTGCACCACTAGTCTTCCACTAGATGTCCCTGTTCAACACACTTTTTTTACTTCCCTTCACAGATGTCTCTCCATCAGCAAAAGTGGACTTTTGAGTATTTTTAAACCAAGATAAGGGTATTTGGTGAGTTTCTCATCTGCATAATGCCTGTAACAACCACACATTTGATTCCATGGTCATGTGCAGCACGGGGAATCACAGCAAGCTATCAGAATCCTCATTTCTGAATCATTACAGGCTAAAATAGCACATGGAGCTAAACAGCATTAGCAGATGAAAGCGGAGCAAGAAAAGCAGATATGTGTTTGTGAAGTGTTTGATCTGGCCCACAACGGGGCTTCTCAGTAGGGGACAGAAATCCGTCGGCCACCACTCCTGTTTTCTCGTGTTTATTTTCCTCCAACCTCACTATCTAGCATTCCTCTAAATACCCCAAGGAACATTGCGAGAATACTAATGAGGATTCAAATGCTACAATAAATAAGACAATCTATGGGAAGGAATTGAAAGAATGCGCTAGGCTGCCCGGTAATCTTCAACCAGCCATTCGTTCAATGGCAAGGATTAAGCGCAGAAGTCTCGGCTATCTTTGGCTGCGGCTTCTCCAGGGCCAGCACAGTGGGCGATCAACCTAAAATATGTATATAAAGGATTAGTAACTCAATAGTATTTGGCCTGAGGGATGTTTGATATGTTGTGTGCTTCAGTGAAGTGATTCAATAAAGAAGTTCCATGTCACAGTGAAAAAAAAAGTCTCTAGAACTAAAACCTGTCAGGTTCTAAACCTCTCAATCTTCACCTCATAAGCGGAACAAAATATGAAGATAATCAAATAAAATACAACAAAATACATTCTTTTTTTTTTTGTATTATATATATGTTATTGAAACATTATTTTACTTAAATATTGATCATGTTATTAAGTATTTTCATGCTTCATTCAAAAGTCTGGTTGGATTTTTTTAATTTAAGTTATTTAATTACATATTAGATTTATTTTTAGGGAATCTGTCTATATATTGCTATTACAGCAACAAATCATTGTTAGATAAAGATAATTATCAAGATAAGTAAACTTTATTGCAACAATAATTTGCATTTAATTTTTTTTTGGCAACATTATTCATTTATATTTTAAATATGAATATTTTTGTTACAATAAAAACTAGCATTTTAATCAATACTAGCAGAAAATGCAGATTGTCATAAAGCGTAAAGAAAAGCATTGCCATAAATTTCTTCAAATAATTAAAATGAGAATTTATTATGTAACATAATGTTACTATTTAATACAATATATTTTAATTTTATCAAAATAAATATTGAAAAGGAAAATTTTTACAATTTTAATTTAATTTAGTATTTAACCCTTCTGTCATGTTCAGCTCTAACTAACTCAAAAAGTGTGGGAAAAGAGATAACAGACAGCTGTTACAGTCTGTGTGAAGTTATGGTTTGAAGTTTCATCCCAAAGTTGGGTCACGTGGGTCACGTGGGGTCATTGTATTCCATTGTACTTTATTTCATCTGTATTATATTGTATTTAGTACTTATTTAAATTCATATCTACTTTGTTTTATTATAATTTATGTTTTATTTTTATCTTTTTATCTATTTCCTAATGGTTACAGGTTGGACAGTCGTACAATACATTTCACTGCACGTCGTACTCTGTATGTATATGTATGTGACAAATAAAATCTGAATCTGAATCTGAATCTGAATCTGAGGATCAGCAGCACATAAGCGGTGAAAACCCACAAAAAACCTTGTTCAGTCTAAAATGAGAGTAAAGCACAATTTTTACGAGTGTTTTCAGTTGTAAATCAGTCAGTTTTGACCCGAACACGACAGGAGGGTTAAAGAAAGTAAAACAAAGTATAAGTATATTGTGAAGCATAATTAAAAATAAAATGTTCATCATTAAGTTGGCTTTGTCTGTTTTACGATAAATTATAGTTTTAAGTAAATTATATTTACAATCCGTTTTTTTGTCAGCAGCAAAAAGCTACAATTCTTTAAAATAAACTCAAACTTCCTTTACTCAGTAAAGGAAGTATAAATTAGAAATGATCTGAATACATCATTATCATTATCAGTGACCTGGAACAAATTCATTGACCTTCAGTACTAAAGAAAACTAAAAACGCATCAAACCGCCTGACATCAAACCATATACTTGACTGATACCCCCTCAGATCTGTCACATGACAGTGGTTCAGCCTCAAAACACAGCAAACGGTTGCCCATAACCATTAATAATCCATAATCTGACAGGCTCTTTCTCTGAGCTGTCAGAATCAGTTTACAGAGCACATCAAGAGGTGATGGAGACCTGCTCTTTCTCTTGAACTGCGGGCCAGCAGAGTGTAACTCCAGCGCGCAGCAGGCATCTAAAGCCAACATCTGTCCCACGTCAAAAGCACTATCGATTAGGTTCCACACTGAAGAGGACACTTCTGTGACAGAATGAGGAACAGAGAATTTGAAAAGAGAAACCCAGTGTGTGAAACTCGTTTTTCTTTAAGGGCTTCTCTAAGCACAATTTGACCAAGTGTGGGACGGACCAGACAACGAGCTCTAAGGGCGTTTTCACACCTGACTTCTAATAATCGAACCTGTGTTCGCTTTCTCTTTTAGTTCAGTTCGTTTGGGCAGGTGAGAAAGCAGCCACCGAACTCTAGATCTAAAAAATATCAGTCCGAGACCTGCTTGACGAGGTGTTTGTTTGGGGTTTGTTGGCGTGAGAACATGATCGAACTATCTAATAACTGCTCTGAACTAAAATGCTTTTTGAACGAATACAGCCCCCATATCGCAAACATATGCTGTTTACAAAGCAGTGGTTGTCATGGCAGCTCATGGTCAAACACGGAGTAGTGAGGAGGCATATACTTTTATAAAAATCTGGTCTGATTTCTTCTAAGTGGCCCAAACCACACAAGTAAACTGCAATTTCCTCAGTGTTTAGCAAGCAGCTCAGAGAAAGAGGGATTCATAGATCTGTTGATCCGTGTCGTATTAAGGCAACGAAACTCCCGTTCATGCGCCGGATACCCAAGATAATAATACTACATCCTATAACATATCTGCTAAACACTTTAGGTAAAGTGTTTATGTTCTAGACAAATTTAAACAAAAAGAGAAGAGTACATTAACTTGTAGCTCATTGGTTAAATTGTAGTTGGTTTTTATATCTTTTTACAAGGCTCCTTCCTTCTGCTCTTCGCCTTTTCAAGTATACTAAACAGTGATTTGTATATGATTCCGAGCATCATTCACAACTTTAAACGTGTGTTAAGTGATTAACACATATGATGTAGTAGAAGATGTCAAGGGTCAAAATCAAACAGTGAAGTCTATGCATTTTGAGCCTTTTGTCCCGGTTTACTAGCAATTTTTTCCTCTTCCTGTTTATTTTCATCTGCAGATTCATTTAAACCAATCAAAAAGCAGTAGAGGACACATGTATGATGACATTTGTGGCCAATGAGTGGCCCGTATGATGTCACATGGCTCTGTATTCATGATGTTCAGCTAGTGCACACGAGAGCGTCCAGTGTGATGCAATTGTCTGCCAGTTTGGTCCTCATTCACAACAATGTATGAGTTGTTTCTCTTGGTCCACACCAAATAAACAAACTAGAGATGCGAAAACACGCTTAAAAGCTCACATTTACATTTTTCTTTTTTTTTACCCATGCAATGAAGAAAGAACTATTGAGTAAATCTGAGCGTGATCGAGAAAGAAGGTTTTTGTAGTACAGAACGCCCCAGACCTGCGGGCTGCCATTTGAAACCACTTTATCTGAATGCTACACTTTTGTGAAGCATTTTGTACCATTCTTGATTAACATGTGTAGATTTTTTTCATTTTTTACGTACTTTACTTGGAAAGTTAGGGGAGAAAGTTAACTTGAACTAAATGAAAGGGCTAAATTATCAACAAATGTTCATTTCGTAAAGCTATTACCATTTGGTCTTTGTTACAACTGGTCTCTCCAGTAACAATCCTGAATGTCTTCACAACACCTCTTTATCTTTTTCAAGGGGTTGTTTTTCCAGATTATGGCTGATTTGCAATGGTTTACAAGGGATTGCATCACACAGGATTTGAGTTTGAATCTACAGCCCTGCAGATTCATATTTTACCTTCCCTGACAGAGCAACGTTCATTATTTTAATAACACAGGAACATATTCTGTTTCTTGCAGCATATGAGAAAATGTATAGTAAATGTGAACCTATAATGTTTGTCATTTTAAATGAAAAACACCAACCTTACAACCACCTTCTTAACTTTTAGTTTTTTTTTCTTTTTTAACTTGACATGCATGAAGTAACTTGAAAGCAGTCACTATGATTAGGTTGCACTGTTTTTGTGACAAATTTAAAGCTTATTACACATTCTACTTCTACATGCGAAACTTTGAAATGCAGATTTGACTCCACGTTGAGCTTTTCTCTATCCATCTTCACTGGAACTCACACTCCATTCTCATCCTTTAGAAGTTTTTTTAGGGAATGTCCACACAAAACGATCAGCACCATTGGTACAGTCTTATGATTAGCAGCATAAACATTCTAAAAAAAAGGACTGGGTTACATGGCTAATAAAAATCGTTCATGTATGTGTATCAGAAGCAGCTTATAAGAAGAGTATAAGACATTTGCAACTCTTTGACATTTTTGCATACTTCTGATTATAAATTAATAGTTTACATTAAACTTATTTTTAATTGATTGTAATTATGAATAGAATTTCACTATTTACAATAATTCAAGGTTGCTAGTTCATTTTAAGTCTGGCTTGTAATTTTGATCCGTTTCAGGGCATCCTTAAACTCATGACAGTCTTATGATTGGCAGCAGAATTCATTTTGCTTAAATTGCTTAAACGCCTTTTAGTTGTAATAATATTTAAGTCATCTGTTTTGTTTTACTTTTACTGTAGTTTTAGTAGTCTAAAATGCAACAGTTTTAGTCAGCAAAATCTACAGTAGAATCAGTCAACGCAAAAACAATTTGATTAGTTTTAACTTAACTTTTAAAAGCATTTAGTTTAACATTTAAGTGAAACAAAAACTCGCATTAGTTCATTATGGTAGAGCATTTTCATATAGGACCAAAAACAAGATTTTCATTTGCATGCAAACTTGCATTTCATAAAGTTAATGATGGAATGTTTGTAAAGAAATAAGAGATTTCAGATAGTTCACCCAGAAAAATAACTTTTTCTCTTTCATATTCCAGAACTATTAAGGATGCATCGTTTCAAAACATTTGCATAATCCCTTAAAAAAAAGATATGTAGGCTGTTGTCAAACTGAGAGAGTTGGAGAATTAATGAAATCTGTAAAGAATAATAGCAAATCCACTCGAGGGAGAGATTTTACACCAAAGTAAAAGTTTCCTTCCAGTGCCACAGATCAGCTAAGTTTACCTTTAAGTTTTATACCTTGTCCATCTTTGCCTTTTCCCCCATATTTGCTACTAATGTGACAGCAAACCTTCACACAGACTAAAAAAGAGCATACACAAACTAAAAAAAACAAAACCTGCATTTTAATTGGCACTACAGTTTCTACACAAATTAGAAGAAATCTTAGTAATGCCATCTGCTATTTTGTGAAAAGACTCCCAAAATCGACTCAAAAACCAACCATCCACATTTCCAGGTTGCTTATATCAGCTGACGAAGACGGTTGTTCATATTTATTATAGTTTTAACCATTACATAATATTTCAGCTGTTGTATTGTTTTTTGTCCAATTATACTTTTTTAAATATTTATAAATGAACAATGAAAGCCATCAAAATGCCTGCTGATATTTTGCTTCAGTAATTACAGCAAGAATCCATCTTTTAACACGTAAAAAAGACAAGAAGTATTAGCTCGATCACACTCAAAAAATAAACAACAATTTTTAACACCTTTGAGGAAAACAAAACATTATTTTAGGGTTAAGTATTCACTAATCTACACATTCATTTTAGAAATGTAATCTGTTATTTTTGTTTGATTGCACAGGTTGTGATTTTACACAATTATGCTCAGACCCTTTTCAGTGAAATAAAAATATTTAGAGCATATTATCGTAACCAAGTCCATATACAATACAAAGCAAAACTAATCACTCTAAAACACACCCAAGACTAATGAGAAACCCACCATAATTGTTTAAACCTCCTTGTTTTCTAATCTAAAGCTTGAGTTCATCTTTGCACGGATTAGTTTTGTGAATGAAGCTTTCCAGATGTGACCGCACTGAGATGTACCTGAAGTCATAGGAGACACTGGTGGTGGCAGATCCGGACGTGCTGGCTGCGTCAGTCGAGTCCTGGTCCAAACTCAATGCTTGCCCAGAGCAGCTACTGCAAAAGGTTAAGAAATATTTACAACAACTGAGGCACAGATGAAAGAGGAAGCTCCACCACAAATAAAAGCATTTAAGGACTCGTACCACATACTGTCAAATATTTCTCTATGCATTTGAAAACAATGAAAACTAAACTAGGGAAGAACGGGTGAGTTTTGATTTCATCATCGTTGAATAGACAGAATCTGGTGTTATTTTACTGTTAAAGGTGCCATTTTATGCCCCTTTTAATCATTTAAATCATTTATAACACATATTTATGACTCTATAGCCTATCAATGCATCCGTAACAACCTTCAAAAAGCAGCATTTATCTTAAACTATGTCTTTGAATCACCTCAAATGATTGTGGTTGGCCAATTGAGTCTGTATCCCTTGTTCCTCCCACTACCACACTTCCGACACATCCCATGCTAGATTTTCCACCCATTTCTAAAAAAAAAAACACGATTGGCCTGGGACCTCCAAAAACATGCTTTATTTACATTGTTTATTTACTGCAGCTCTCCTACGGTTAAAGTCAGCACGTATGTTGTTTATCACAATGAGCTGCATTAGTGCTTCATCCGATTGGTTAGTGGGGGCCATGGAGGCATTTAAAGCTCTCAGAAAAAGAAAATATGATCACAAAAACATGATACGAATTTACTTGATATGGCACCTTTGAAATAAAATTTTTATTAAAATAGCAAAATGAAAAAACTTCCAATTTATTAAATCTTTTTAATATGAAAAGAGATTACAAAAATCTTGTACAAATAGTAATTAGACAGAAAATACTTTAAAACTGACAAACTAAAGTGATTCCATGCTTTGTCTTTAGTTTTTTAGAGATGTGTTATTTTCTGCACTACTGTGCAATCTTTATTGTTTTTCACCATTAGTGTTACTTAAATCACATGACTGGTAGCCCGTCTTGTATGGGCTTTTCCTAAATAAGACATACTATTCTTTCACCTTGTTTGCTTCTGTAGCTTGTTTACTCTATGTTACAATATATAATGTCTTGTACAAATTTTGTACACTTACGCTTTTTCCTTTTGAGGGATTTTATGGTGGCTCTTACAACTTTACTGGGGCCAATCAGAAACCTTGCTACTTACTTTAATAGTTTTTCTCAACAAAAAGAGACGATTTCTTGCAAATTACTGTTCTTTTATGTCTATACATGGATACTTAAACCGTAGAAAGCTTTGAATCCATAGAAAATATTCAAACATAACAGTTCAGAGAGAAAAGAAAAGTTATTTCATCTTGGCTAAATTTAGCATATCTTTTTTTTCTAAATCCATGTTTTCATTCATACTCAAGAGGTCAAAGCAAAGTGATTCAGATTAACACAATAGAAAATCCAGCAGCCACTTGCTATTCAGCATATTATACACGATTCACGAGTGTGATTGTGACTACAAGAGGGTTTATCAGGGCCACCATTCAAAGCACAGCCATTATTAACCACAGTTCACAAACCCAACATGGCCTTTTTATTATGACTGAAACCATGCAACCCCAAATTTCTCTTTTATACTCCTCAACAATCCCTCTCAGGCAAGCACTTTCTGCTCTGAAAGCCTTTGTCTGCCCCAATAGTGTTTCCAGCTCTCTCATTATTCACGCCTGTTTTAGAGATGATAACCTTTACAGAAAACTAAAATGAAATCGCTTCACCCACCACGTTGATAAAAAATATACATATTTTAGTGTGGTAGTAATTGGAAAACAGTGAGACCTTTCTGCTATTTCAAAGGGAAATGGATGCAAATGAGCATGATTGTTGAAAGCCAATATGCGGATGCTTAAGCATTCAAATCAAAGATAATGAGGAAAGGTTAAGTGAGAAACTGATGAACAGAGACTGGATTTGATTGAGACCTCATTATGCACAAAGATGGAAAGACGGATCCATGCTTTGTCACAGGTGAGGTGACTTTAAACAAATGAAAAAGCAGACTAGACAATTGAGCCATCAAGTCTGAAGCAAGCAGATCACTGTGTGATATGTTCAATTATTATGACATGCATCTGGGTGGCATGCACTATGAAGTCATAAAAGGGGGCAAGAGTGAAAAATGAACTAGCAACATAGTGTAAATGTATTATGCAATAATATGACCTGATTGTGTCTTCTCCATGCTAAAACCAATGTACGAGTACTTGAATGATAGGATCGTTAATAGATACAATAAAGTATTTGTAGTAGTTGTTGCTTTTTTACTTTCTACTCTATCAAACATCATTAAAAGCAAAAACTTGTTCCTATGCTATTAGAGTTGTAGTGTATTTTGTGAATAACTTAAGTCATTATCCTGATTTTACAACAACTTTTACTATAGATTTTGAGTAGATTTTTTTATAGTGGCCATTAATCTAATGCTTTTTAATTGTTTGGTGGAGTTTAATGTGTAAAAATGTATTTCATGTTTGTATGTGTGCCAGTATAAAGGAATCACCTGCAAACTATAAATTTAACTAAGTTTAGGGCTGTGAGATTTGACAAAATCTCACCATTTTTTTATATTATTTTATATCGATAATGATCACGATACTGTCATATCTTAATCTAAACAAGAGCTGTCACTATTCGTCTGATGTTTTGTTTCCTGCATCCGTATATGAACCGTATATGAACTGAAGGGAATGAACTGCTGTGATAAACTTTCACGTGTTTTGACAAATAAACTATGGAGCAGATGCCAGTCTGTATATTCAAACGCATGTTTCTTTACGGTGTTCTGAAGTAAGAATTGTTGGGCTTTCTGTGCGGTGGTGTTAATCTCTAAGCTTGAATAGTGAACGTGTGATACCTCAAAAGACTCTGAAGCTAATAGAAACATGGAAAAATTATTCCATGCAAGAAACTCAGAAGTCCCACTGTCAGACATGCGATCAAACTCTCTATCGACCTTTGTATATGTATGTTGAAGATAATTATCAATATTGTATTATCGCCCAGCCTATAACTCCGGCCTACCTGAGCAGTCTCCTATCACGATATATTCCAGCTCGCTCTCTCCGATCAAAAGAAGCAGGACTATTGATTGTACCAAAGGTTAGTAAATCCACCAGAGGTGGAAGAGCGTTCTCATATTGTCACGGATCACAGAAGGCAGAGGCAAAGGGTGTGATTCACACAGTGTTTATTAAACACATTAGTCTACGTACCGAAGTACGAGCGACAGTTCAAAGTAGAGAGTCTAAGTGGTAGTAGCGTTACTTCCCTCGAGCAGAGCAAGCCGGTGACAGGGGTTAGTCTCTGGGTGCAACGAGTAGCAGAAGCTCCTGGCAGAAGATCGGGATGAGAAGACGGAGTGAGATACGATCCAGTGAAGATGATACCTGACGGTGAGTGAACGGCGTGGGTGAGTCTTTATAGTGTGGTGTTGATGACTGGAACAGATGACGGTGATGAGTGCCCAGGTGTGTCTGGTTAGTACTCGGGTGATTGAGTGCGTCGTGTATTGGCTGGAGACTGTGACTGGTGATCGGGGCTGATAGAACGTGCAGGAGGTGTGACAGTACCCCCCCCCTCCACGGGTGACTCCTGGCACCCTGGACCGGCGGCGTGGGCGGCCGCGACCTCGAGGAGCCGGACGGTTGGGATGTTGCTGGTGGAATGTTTCGAGGAGAGAGGGATCTAATATGTCCTCCCGGGGTGTCCATGACCGCTCCTCGGGACCGAATCCTTCCCAGTCGACTAAGTATTGGAGTCGGCCGCCCCGCCGCCGGGAGTCGAGGATTTCCTTGACCTGGTAGATGTTTTCACCCACGACTTCGGGTTGTGCTGGAGGGGGAGGCAGCTCTGGGTCTGTGGAAGGAGGAGAGACAGGATCAGTGAAGGGTTTAAGGAGTGAAACATGGAAGGCAGAAGAAATACGGGAATGAGGTGGCAGATTGAGGCGGTAGGTGACAGGGTTTATCTGGGAGTGGATAGTGTATGGCCCTATGTAGCGGGGACTCAGCTTCCTACAGGGCAGTCGGAGACGGATGTTTTGGGTTGACAACCACACTTTGTCCCCGGGTTGGTATACTGGGTTGGGTAACCTGCGGCGATTAGCTGCCTCGGTGTGTCTCCGTACTGCCCGTTGGAGGTGGATGTGCGCTGAGCCCCATACCCTCTCGCTCTCCTGGAACCAATGGTTTACCGCGGGCACATCAGAGACTTCGCCGGTCCATGGAAACAGTGACGGTTGGTACCCTAGAACACACTGAAAAGGGGGTTAGTCCCGTGGAGGCCTGGCGAAGGGAATTCTGTGCATACTCTGCCCACGGTAAGTACTGGCTCCAGGTGTTCTGGTGATGGGCACAGTAGGTCCGGAGCTGGCGAGAGATTTATTGGATCTTCCGTTCGATCTGTCCGTTAGTCTGTGGATGGTAGCCGGACGAAAGACTGATGGATGTACCTAGTAGCTGGAAGAAAGCCCGCCAGACCCTGGAAATAAACTGAGGTCCTCGGTCGGACACGATATTCTCGGGGAGACCATAATTGCGAAAAACGTGATGAAACAGTGCCTCAGCGGTTTCTAGGGCAGTAGGTAGGGCTTTGAGCGGGATGAGCTTGCACTGTTTGGAGAATCGGTCGACGACTACTAGTATGGTGGTGTAACCCCGTGATGGAGGCAGGTCTGTAGCGAAGTCAATCCCAATGTGGGTCCAGGGTCGGCGGGGGATGGGTAATGGCTGGAGTTTGCCTTCAGGCAGACGGTGAGGAGTGGTGGTTACGGCGCAGACCGAACATCCCTGGACATACTGGGCAACGTCCTTGGCCATACCTGGCCACCAGTATTTCCCACGTAGGAGCGAGAGGGTTCGCCTGCTGCCTGGATGTCCT
This sequence comes from Danionella dracula, assembly GCA_900490495.1. Taxonomy (NCBI): domain Eukaryota; kingdom Metazoa; phylum Chordata; class Actinopteri; order Cypriniformes; family Danionidae; genus Danionella; species Danionella dracula. Next base: position 1,178,371 of record UELW01000089.1, read on the forward strand.
GAACCGAGGGAGGTGTGCGTACTTTCGAGGAGGGTGAGACGGTGACGGGACGGAACGTAAGTTGAACCGGGTGGTAGACCCGGAGGGGCTGGCTCCTCGAGAGTGGCGGCTCGGATTTCCTCGTCAATCTTCCACAGGATGGGAGCGACAGAGATGGAGGGTGGTAGTATGGGTTCGGGAGCATCTAGAACGGGATCTGGCGAGTGAAGGCGGGAAAGGGCGTCCGCTTTGCAGTTCTTGCTCCCCGGTTGGTATGTGATAGAGAAATTGAACCTGGCGAAGAATAGTGACCACCGAGCTTGGCGGGCGTTCAGGCGTTGGGCATTTCTGAGATACTGGAGGTTTTTATGATCCGTGATGACGGTAAAAGGAAATCTTGCTCCTTCCAGCCAGTGTCGCCATTCCTCGAGGGCCAGCTTGATGGCTAGTAACTCACGGTCCCCTATGCCATAGTTCTGCTCAGCAGAAGTGAGTTTACGGGAATAGTACGCACACGGATGGAGAGCTTTGGGTTTGTTAGACCATTGGGAGAGTACGGCCCCCACTCCTACGTCTGCCGCATCGACTTCGACTACGAAGGGTGACGTAGGATCGGGATGTCTGAGGATGGGTGCTGCGGTGAATTTGCTCTTGAGGAGTCGGAAGGCGCGATCCGCCTCGGAGCTCCAGACGATGGTTCTCCGACCCCCTTTGAGGAGTGATGACAAGGGTGAGGATATGGTACTGTAGTTCTTGATGAAGCGACGATAGAAGTTGGCAAATCCGAGGAAGCGCTGGAGCTCCTTGACGGTTTGGGGTACCTTCCAGATGTTGACGGCGTCCACCTTGGCGTTCTCCATCTGGACCCCCGCAGCGGAGATCACGTAGCCGAGAAAGGAGATGGTGGATCGGTGGAACTCGCATTTTCCGGCTTTCAGGTAGAGTCAATGCTCACGGAGACGTTGCAGCACTTGGCTGACTTGGTCACGGTGGTCTTCCAGATTACGGGAATAGATGAGGATGTCGTCAATATATACAATTACGCATTGGTGGAGGAGGTCTCTGAAGATTTCATTCATGTAGTTTTGGAAAACGGATGGGCTGTTTGCTAACCCATAGGGCATTACCAGGTATTCATAGTGACCTGTAGGAGTTATGAAGGCGGTCTTCCACTCATCTCCTTCTCGAATACGGATCAGGTTGTACGCGCTGCGGAGATCCAGCTTGCTAAACACTCGCGCCTCCCGAAGTTCCTCAAGAGCTGCGGGCACAAGTGGTAAAGGGTAAGCGAATTTTACCGTAGCCTCGTTCAACCCCCGATAATCAATACAGGGCCTGAGTCCTCCGTCCTTCTTGGTCACGAAGAAGAAGCTCGATGCGGCAGGAGACTTGGATGGTCGGATGAACCCTTGGCTGAGGGCTTCGTTGATGTGGCTCTCCATCGCCTCGTGTTCAGGACGGGAGAGAGGGTAGATACGACCGTGCGGTAGTTTGGCATTGGGCAGCAGGTTGATGCTACAGTCGTAGGGCCGGTGAGGAGGAAGTTGTGCGGCACGTTCCTTACTGAAGACATCTAGGAAGGCGTGGTAGATGGAAGGAACGTGCCGAGTGAGGTCCGTTGAAGAGTGATCTAAGGTGGTTGAGTGAAGGGGAAGAGATGGCTGGTGGTTCGATGAGGGATGAGTGTGATCCTTGCAGGTCTTGCTCCAGCCGAGAATCTGTCCAGTGCCCCAATCGATGGTGGGTTGGTGTTGGACCAACCAAGGTCGACCCAACACAATATCAACATTGGCCCTGGGCAGCACTAAGAGGTAGAGTTTCTCCCGGTGGTCTGGGGAAATCGTTAAAATGACCTGACGGGTCCTACGGGTGATCTGGCCTTCGCCCAATGGTGAGTTTTGTATAGTGAAGATACGATACCGGGTTTCGTTGATTACAGTCGGGAGGCGATGTTTGTTGATGAAGTTCGTGGAGATGAAGTTCCCAGCGGCTCCGGAGTCCACCAGGACATTAACGGGAAAATCACAAGAGTTCATCGTTAGAGTGGCTTGAAGATGAGGAATTGTACACATTGATGGAGTACTGGAACAGGCACTCACCATTGGACGAGGAGGGCGAACAGGGCAGCAGGAGAGCAGATGGGATGCTTCTCCGCAGTACAGGCAGAGTTGGAGACGGAGTCGTCGGTGGCGTTCCGCGGAGGTAAGATGGTAGGCATCCGTGATCATAGGCTCCTCGGAGTCAGGTGGTGAGGAAGCAGGGTGAAGACGAGGGGCTCCGGTGGTGGTGAGTGATGGTGAGGGGTGAGGATGAAATGGTGCTCTCTGGGGAATGGTAGGGATGGAACAAGTGTTGAGGTGTTGGGAGATGCTGATGGCTTTTCGGACGAACACCTCAAGGTCCACGTTATCATCATAAATGACGAGGTGTTGGCGAACGTTGGGGTTCAATCCTCGCCGGTATGCGGCTAACAACGCTACTTGGTTCCACCCACTACTGGCGGCGAGAGTGCGGAACTGAAGAGTGTACTCGTGGATGGTGAGCTTTTCTTGGGTGAGTGAGATGAGTTCGTCGTGGACTGATAATGATGTGAGTGCTGTGCCGAATACCTCCTTAAGGTGCTCGGTGAAGGAGTGATAGGAGTGAAGGACTGGGTTGTTGGCGTTCCAGAGTGCGTTTGCCCATTGAAGTGCTCGACCGGTGAGGAGAGAGATTATAAAGGCCACCTTGGAGAGTTCGTTGGGGAAGGATTGTAGGTATAGGGTAGGAAGGGTGTATTTCACACAGTGTTTATTAAACACATTAGTCTTCGTACCGAAGTACGAGCGACAGTTCAAAGTAGAGAGTCTAAGTGGTAGTAGCGTTACTTCCCTCGAGCAGAGCAAGCCGGTGACAGGGGTTAGTCTCTGGGTGCAACGAGTAGCAGAAGCTCCTGGCAAAAGATCGGGATGAGAAGACGGAGTGAGATACGATCCAGTGAAGATGATACCTGACGGTGAGTGAACGGCGTGGGTGAGTCTTTATAGTGTGGTGTTGATGACTGGAACAGATGACGGTGATGAGTGCCCAGGTGTGTCTGGTTAGTACTCGGGTGATTGAGTGCGTCGTGTATTGGCTGGAGACTGTGACTGGTGATCGGGGCTGATAGAACGTGCAGGAGGTGTGACACATATAGAGCCCCGAAGCTCTGGAATAAACTACCGGATGTTGTCCGCAGCTCAACTTCGCTCACAGATTTCAAAACTAAATTAAAAACATCTCTGTTTAAACTGGCATTCCAATAATTATCTCTTGGTATTTGTCTAAACAGATATGGTGCCTGAGCACCATATAAATACAAACAGTTTGAAAAAACAATGTGGTTCAATGTTCCTCTCTAACCTATCCTCATTATTTATCTCACCTCCTGCAGCTGATGCTGATCACTTGTTTGTTGTCTATGTTATAGTTTACTAACCGTTTTCTCCATTTCTTAGTTCCTGTTTTGTCTTTGTTTGTTTTGTTTGTTTTTTGTTTTTCAGGTCCTGTCCGGCAAACCGTTCATCGATGGATTTTTAGTTTGTATGTTCTTTATGCTGGGGAGGTGATTAGCGCCTGCCTCAGTCAGCGGGAGTCTCCTCTCAGAGGGAACTCCTGTCTGCTCTGCCTGATCCTCATGAGGACTTTGTGAAGCTGCTTTGAAAGCAATTGCTAAAGAAGCGCTATATAAAAACTGATTGATTGATTGATTGATTGAACTGAGGGTATTAATAAAAAACAACAACAATCTGTCAAAAATGTTTTAAAAATCAAAAACCTTTAACATAACAATTAAAAACTGTTATACCTAATGAAAAACTGAAATTAGGATAAATTAGTATCTTTTTCCTGAATTAAAATTAAAAAAGTGTAGATCTAAAATGTTTTCTGTAAAATTTTCTTGAAAAAAACTTTCATAAAATAGTTAGCAAGTACTGCTTTATCGTCCATCCATCCACCGCACAGTTGTGACATTTTACGATATTGATTCAACAGCATGATTATACAACGCACTATAAGAAAACACAACTAATGTTGAATATTTTTTTTCCAAAACCGTAATTCAGTCAATTAATTATTTTCTGTTGGTTCAACTTTTGTTGAAGAGTTGTTGAATGAATTAATATTTTCAAATAGAGTTCAGATTCTCAGTGAATGTAGTTGACTCGATTAAAAAAGTACATTCAGTCAATGTTGTGTCAATCTGTGTGTGTCGAGCCAACAAAAAAAAATTTTGTTGAGTCCACCTCTGCAAGAACTTCTGCTCACCTCTTTAAACTCTGCAGCTCATCAAGCGTGAAGTCAAAGATGTTTGCCATGTGATGATTGGTGCTCCAGGAGGAAGTGAGGTCATTCTGAATTGTGAAAACATGGCAAGAAATTCAATGTTAATTTCATTAGTCTGCATCAGCTCACTCTCATCTGGATGCTGAGGATAATCACAGCTTTGATTATGTCGCTCAGAGCCGTCATGCCTGTTTCAGTCACTTTAATGTCGCCTTTGAAGATGCTCGTGGCATTATTAGCTGCGCTGCCTGGAGCGTTGAGATGTGTGGTTCCAGTTATACTATTCTGGGGAATGGAGGACTCTCCAAGGGATCTGTCAATCAGAGACTTCAGAGGATGAAAGAAATCCCCTTAATAAAATTGGAAAAAAACAAGAGTAGAAAATATGGCTGAAGAGACATCATCTACAAGTAGAATTATAATCAATCAAGAAGTGCCCAAATCAATGATTTGTGCTGTACTGTAATGTTTATTAACTGCAATAATGTGCCGATGACTTTTAGCAAGTTATTTAGTTAAGAATATGCAAAAACATAAAGTAGGTAGGGAGTAGGTAGGGCTTTTCAGCATATGAAGACACTATCTGTAGTGAATTTCAAAATTCTCTAGTGTAGTCGCTTAAGAAGTCTGACTTTATTGCAGTAAGAAAGTTAGGGTAAAGAAAGTAGATTGTAGTCCAACACAAAGAAACAGATTGAAATGTTTGATGATCAATGCGTTTCAAAAGTAAGTTTGGGAGGGTTAATGTAGAATATTGTAAAAGAGCAAAAGACCAATCAACGTCTTCCTACTAAACCTATCTTTGTTGTGTCTTTGCTACTTTGGTCTGATCTGAGATCACCTATGCCCCTGTGACATACTGACAAGTTTCTATTAATTAACAAATAATAATTAAAGCAAACTGAAGTTATGGCTACCACAGTCAGGTTTGGTCCGATCTCTTTTTCACCAATACTACTTCAATAAGTCCCAGCATTCTCAGACATTGTTTCAGGTACTACCCACACAGCAAAATTCCTGAAAAACCTCTTTGGATGTAGAATCACCTACCTGATTACCACATATAAATCTTTCACTTTGACATTAGGCATGCAACCATATCACATTTTTTCAATATGACTACAAGTATTTTCCTCTAAGTGCTTGGCGATACCAAGTACTAAAATTACCAATGTGCTGCTATCGGGGTGTTTTTACGAGTGCTGCTCTGGAGCAAAAACTGGGCACATACCCGATACTGATATCGGTATCAGTGAAAGCCTAGTTTGATATTTGATATGGATGTCAAAGTGATATTACATTGTCTGGACAATTCTTATGAGTGGAGATGCATCGTTTGCTCTTTGTGGATTCAAGATTGTATCTTCCAATACAGTTAACATTAGACCACAAACTCACAAACCTGCGGTCTTGGTGTGGACATGACTCCAAGAACCTTGTTGAGCTAGTGTTGTTGCTAAAAGCTAACCAGGTTACAGCTTCAAATCAGTGCTGGCATGTGCTTTCAAAGGATGAGAATGAAAAAATGAAAGAGAGAGACTTTAAATGACATAAAAAGAAAATGAGTGAATTTGAAAGTCATTGGCTACATGGCAGCAGGCATTGAGGACTAAAAAGACTACACATAGGTCAAATTAAGTCAGCTTTACGTCCACACACAAGAAACTTGTGAGGGAAAACTGCAAAAAAAAAAAACAAGCAATAATTCATTCCACAGCATGAAAGCAAACCTTTGAAGGATTCAATAAACTTTGAGAAGTCCAAGAACACAAAATCTAAGAAAGGTAGATATGCACTGACAGGTCAAAGCAGTCTCAGTGGTCCCTTTGCCTCTATGTGAATTTAAATTCGACTGAAAATGTGAATTATTTAGCTTGTGTATGTGAGGGGTTTAGTGATGCATCAATACATCAGCTAGCTCTGGGTATCCGTGCTACCTACAAGTTTTAAGAAGCATGCAAATCATTGAAATAAAGAAATGTAACACTACAAAAACTTTTCATTGAAGAGCTGTAAACTTACAAACATGCTGCTTAGTATCGGTGTGGCACTTTAAGTTCTTAACTATGCATTACAGCAGATTTCCTCAACATACTATGCTTGCACAACTAGAATACTCTTTCTTTTCTATATGGTGACAAGAGAAAAAAACACTTTAGTCATGTTATACCCAAGAGAAAGCTTACATTTGGAATGGCATCCTCTAGCAGCCATTTTGACCTCTTTTTCCTCTTCTCTGTAGAACTAGAACAGGAGGAGTAGAAAAATATACTTTCAGTCTACTTAACTAAACTGAGTATTAAAACAGAACAATCTCTCTAAATCAACCATAGATCTTTGCACAACATTTTATTTTTACCTTAAATTCTCCTCCTAATCCCGTACCAGGAAAATGAATGACCTTAGCTAGGATTAACCTCAAAACTATGGATTTTAACGTATATAATCAAAAATAGCGGTTACCTGCTTTTTGTGGCTCCTTTTTTTCGACCCCTGTGAATCTCCCGTTGTTTTGGCTTCTCCGGGAACAACTTTGATGGAGGATTTGGAGGAACCCTATTTCTTAGTCTGAAAATGCATTTTCTCTTCTTGATCTCCTTGCCGCAGAGAAACCTAAAAATGTATGAAATTTCAAATTCCTTAAACACTGCCACTCGACTGGTGACGTGCGAAGTACATCAGTGATCTAATTAACAATATAAAAGTTTGTCTAGACTCAAATATTGATGAAACCTAATGCAATAGATGTTATGTCAACTCAAATATTACCCAGACTCACTCTTTTTCAGGTTTAACCTTGATTTTTTAAGGTCTTTGCCAAGTGAAAAAACTACCTAAGCAACCGAAAATTAGTTTATTTTGGATACCAAAATAAAATAATATCAAACACTTTCAGCAACTTTTGAGTATTTATGCACATATTATAAATATATATTTATAGATAGTTACATACACACTTACATAGACACATTGTAGCATCTATCACATCCATGATTACTTATTTATAAAGAAAAACATGCTTGTTTAAATCATGATGTAGACGAGTCAGCAGTAATTTTGTTTCAAGTATCATCCTGATTGTTTAGAGGAAATAATGCTTCCTAAAGAATGAGTCATTATCGTCAGGTTCTGAAGCTAGTTAGATCATCACTGTTTGTGTTTTTATCTCAGTTTAGTTTGTAGGTCCCTTTGCTTTGTTTACATTATCTGTAATTATATTCCAATTAGAATTTTTGCCAGCTTTGATTACTACTGTACATTTTCTCCACTAGTTCCTATTTAACATTTTTTTATTTTTAAGTTTTTTTCTGATTCTGAGATCAAAACAGTTGAACAAATTAAAAGTTTGCGTCACTTTTTTGATTTTGAAATTTCCTTTCGAGTTTGGTTTGACGTAGGAGTGTGAAAAAAAATCCAATACATTTTTTGGTGATTATAAATAAGTTTGGTGATTGTTGGTGTGTTTGTCTCTGCTGGGCCTAAGGCTGACTTTGATCAACTAATCAGCTGTACTATCAGGGAGGAAGACGTGCAGAAAAACTCTCGCCTGCTTCGCACTGCTGCTCTTTTCCGGTGATTCTTTTTGATTGTGATTCTGACCTCGATTCATTCGACAGTTCTTAACCCTTAGCCCTTTTCGGATTGGATCTTGATTGTGAACATTACGGTTGTTGGAAGTTACTTTTTCTACATGGTTTCGTAAGAAATACACAGGACTCTTAGAATTTTCTTTTAAATCAAACTCTAGAAGTATCCTGTATAAATTCTCAAATGATTAATTTATATGTAAATTAATCAATTTGTAGTTATCATTTTCCTTTACACATTTTTGTACGTATTTCATAACATAACACTTCATGACATGTCCTCACCCCTATGCTAGGGCTTCTGGTGTTACTTACAAACTTTATTTGCTGTACCCTTATTTCACTTAGTTTCCTATCATTTGTGATTCATGCACCTATTGTGTCCCCTTTGTGTGTTTTTGTTTTAATTTTAATTAAATCAGCATTCCCTTAATTCCTGCCTCAGTGTCCCATTGTTCCATACTTTCTCGTGAAAATAATCGATGCTTTAACAAAAAAAAATGTAACGGATTTAAAAATATTAGTTGATGAATGACATTTTATCATAAGATTCTCGTGTTTCTGAACTTGTGTGTATATCTTTAAATATCAACATTTGTTTTGCTATATTTGTTTCTGAATACAAAAACACTTTTTTGAGATACTGAGATACACAAAATAAAAAACACGTATAACTGTATAAACACAAGACATGATATACAATTGGAACATATTACTACAATTTCTTCAGAGTTTAAAGTGTGAGTCCTTTTAATAAAACAAGGCATCCAATACATAACCAAGAGCGGGGCTGTTTTTCTTACTTGCTTTTGTAATTGTTGAGAGCTTCGAGAATAAACTGGCCTCGTTCAGACAGAGGGGTATTGGAGAGCTGCAAAGAAAAAGAAACTTTTACTTTGAAAGAAACATCTTGTGTGATGTGGCATTTTATTAGGAAGCGTTTCCTTTGCTGTTGCCTTGAGCTGTCATGTTCCAATGAAGACGAATGGAGCCCTTTGCTGTAGCTGTTAAACCTTCCATATCATGAATTTTGACCAATTTAGCTCTTCTTTCTCAGATTGCCCATGGCAACAACAACAAATTAGTACAGCAGGACATGGCAAGGCAACAAAATTATATTATACAATTGGTAATAATCTGTTCAACCACACAATTCTTCATTTGTTTACAGCCACAAAAGAACGAGCTTTTCAAAGCTATCTCTAAAGGTGAAGAGCCATCTTGTCTATTTCATGAATGACATAAAGAGGTCCTCAGGCAGAAGTGAAACGATCACAATTTCGTTATAGCCACACATCAACAAACACATGTAGTTTTTGGAGGTGGTCTTGGATAGGTTTATAGTTAAAGTTATATTTAAGTTGCTGAAATTATGTTTAAAATGTTTATTATGTGTTCATTTGCTTTTGTAAAGTATGAGTAAGGGTCGTTGTTTAAAACTTTTATGAGTAATTGTGTGTAAAAGTAAAATAGTTCATACTTAGACCTGCTCTTATCAACATTGTGAATATGGTTCTTGTCCATAATACCATAATATCCAGGACACATGAATATAAGCCGCAACGAATGCATTTAGAACAAAAAAAAAAGATTGGTTCGTATATATCCATCAAAGGGGAAGTATGTAAAAATTGTGAAGAGGACAAGTTTAAATACATTAAACGGATCAATTTACATACAAAATAACGATTTGAGAATTTGAACAGGATTTCTCTAGACAAGGCAAGGCAAGTTTATTTGTGTAGCACATTTCGTACACAGGGCAATTCAAAGTGCTTTACATTGGAAATAAAGAGTAAAAAGAAAGTACATTAAATAAAATCAAGCATAAAAAGTCATATAAAATCAAATTGATTAAAAACTGAAAAGTAAAAACATTACAAGGATTCACCAGAGAATTTCCCTTTAAATTTGTCGTTGTCTTTATATCACCGTATAATAACTCCCTTATTAATGCGCGTGATCTTCTGCAGAGCGCGTTACTCATATTTAATCAAGTATGGAACGTACGTATTTTTACAGTTTCACATGTTTCAGCATGTCACTAAATCTGTGGTTGAAAGGATTCGAGTCTTCAAAGTCAGGGAAGAGCTTAACTGACTGTCAGTATATAGCAAAAAAATATTAGCACAAAGACTGAACGCTGTAATCAGAAGCACTGGATGTTTCATTAAGATTCCAACTAAACTGTGCAGGATGTTGTTCCTCTAGGGATGGAGTTTGACATATGTTTTATGTATTCATTTTTTGTTGTAAGTAGAGTATTCTGGGTGATACTGTGGAGCGGGTGTTTTTGAAGTTGCTCAGTTTTAATTCAGATGTAAGATACTGTGTGTTTGCTTGTATCTTTGGTTTGTTGTCATGTGGTTGCTAAGGTGTTATTGTCATTGATGGTACATATCTATAATAATGTGTTAAACCCACCTTTTAGGTCCTTTATTGTTTTTGCAGATGCGGGTAAAAGAAATCTGGAGTTCTGGTGGAATTATTTTCCTACTAACGCTTTGTTCACACTGAAAATTAGTAACCCCTAGTGTGATCTGCGAACAAAAAAAGGGGCTTCAGTCTCTGTTTTCCTCTCCTTAAAATAAGTATCCCTCAGTATTTTCCAGTTCTTTCAGTAAACTTCAACTAAACATACAATAGTTTGTCAACAGTAAAATGCTAGTTTAATGGCTAAAGCTAGCGGAGTGTCGTTCAATTTCCAGTGTGAATAGAAAACTTGAATCCTCTTCACCGGATCTCCTCAGAGAGAGATCAATTTTATTGTTGTGCTTGTGAAAGTCTTGAGTGCTGAAATACAGCAGAAGGTGTATGACTTTAAGTTTCTCTCCCTTTTTTGAGGAGAGCATGAGTAAAAAAAAAAAAACCTTAAACTAAAACACAACACAAGCCTGTAAGTTATTTTTGCATTTTAAGCTTTGACAACACAATTTAAAATTGAAACAATGCATCACTAGTCTAGTCAAGCTGAAGGAGATCAATTTCTGGCGAGTTTTCTACAATGTTGCCAGATTGGGTGGTAAAATTGAGGCTGGGCAGGTCTATAATAAATGGTCTGCTTTTTTTAAATATAAATAAAAATAGACTCCTCTGCTAGTTTGCTTTTCCCGTTTACTCGCTAATTATCATTGACATTAAAATGTCTGGCATTTCTGCTTTCAGTGTGAACAAATCATAAAGGGTTGCTAGATGAGGTTCTTGCTGGTTTTGGAGCAGAGATGATTATTTGCCCAGGTTGCTAAAGGTTTATTGAGAATTCCGTTAAAAACATCTACAAAGAACACACATCCACCATGCACAGTTATTGTATTTTTAGCTGCATTCTCTGCATGTTCTGAGAGTTCTTTTATTGATAGGGATTCTTTATGATTGTTACTGGGTTGCAAATACTGGCAAACGATATTCAACAGTAACAATTAGAATAATAATAAAAAGCCAAATAAATAACCTTCCCCATCTGGAATTGGTCCCAGTTACTGCTGATAAAGGCAACGATCTCTTCCAGTTCAAAGTATCTCTTCTTACTTTGGACACCCAGGTTGTAGAGTGCAAGATTGACCACATCCACCCTGCAAAAAGAAAGTTTAAATTAAAACGGCGTTCCAAACATTTGACTGAAAATGGCATTCTGGGGTTATAAATAGTGAATGAAGCTGAAGATGTTTCAACCCAGCTCAGAAATGCTCTCATATCATGTGACCCTGCCAAAATTAGCATGAAATGTCACTCTGCAAATGTTAACTGCAGTGCCTGTTCGAAAGGCTAGGTCTATTTTAACACGGTTTTAAAGGATAAAGCTTAAATTTAAACTTCGACTGGCTTCTTACCTAAATCTCTAACACATCCAGCTCACTGTATTTCAAGTGTAATCCCCTGCTATCACAAGAATTCTTCTCAGCTTCAAATATTCCCTTCAAATTGCTATTTCTCATTTGGAACAAAAATGAAAATCACACTCTTTACGTCCTGAAGCAGCTGAGAAATGCATAAAAAGGCTGAAGAGCGACAGCTCCGGTTAACATCAACTACATTACCCACTCAATCATCAGCCAGGGCGAAAAGAAGAGCTGCCATTTACCATCTGAGAGCCAGCCGCTTGATGTATTCCACTCCTTTATTGCACACCGCACAAATGAACAAGTAAAACCTGTGAGACAATGACCAGAAAATGAAGGAATTTAGATCAAACACCTTTGAAAGTATAAATGGGAAAAACATGTTAAACAGATTTTTCAAACATCTCTTATGCATGTAATCTTGGCCGTGTGCGACAGTGCCTTGCGTGGCGATACGTGCAATATTCACTAATCATCAGCGTTGATATGTTGCAAATAGAATTTGGCTTTGGTTATTGCACTCATTGATCTTTCTGAAAGCGATCACTAGTATCCCATTATAAAAGAGATGACGCCAACCCTAGAATCTGATTGGATTGATTCAGCTATTTCAGCCACCCAAGGGTTATTTCTAGTGACAAGAAATATATTAAGACGCTTAGCATCAAGGATATTTTATCTGTACATTTATGTACATTTTTTATGTTAAAAGGTATATGAAGTATGATATGAATGGAATCATTAAAATGATTCTTTTGTGGCATAAACGATTTCAGTGATAATAACATTCTGTTGCATGCATGCTAATAATTTAAAAATGATTTATAGGTTAACTAGAGCGTTTAAAATAATGTCTGATGTCAAATATTCATTCATTTGCATATTTTAGATTCCTAGCGTCCTTTAGGGTCAAGTCTTTTCTTTCCTCCTCTTGGGAGACAGTGTTTTGATCCTGTGGATATTATAATATTATAATACAAAAAAACATGCTGTATACTATATGTATGTATATATATATATATATATATATATATATATATATTTTTTTTTTTTTTTTACATATAGTATACATATATGGTTATTTTTGCATTTAGAAGAGTATTTATCCCACTATCGATATTTCACTTTAAATCTAAAAGGACCCACATCAGCATAAAAGACAAAAAACTGATAAAATGCACATCAAATCTTCAACATATATGGTTTCTATTTGGGAAAAACTATGATATTAAGTACGAGCAAGTGTTATCTTTGCTATCCTATTGTACAGTTTTACACATCAATTACTGTAACAATGATTTGCTTACTAGCTTGTTTAATAGCACATTTACACTCTAAAAACACAGACCCTTCCAATAAAATAACGAATTTACATCTGACATTGTGCACTATATTGATTTTAAACTATCCCTGTCATCTATAATAAAACCTCTATGCATCCTTTTAATGAGATGTAGTGACAGAAACCAGTTCCTTCATCCACAAGGAAATAGATGTTGGTGGCATACTGATGAATGGATTGAAGGGTGGAGCGATGATAAATGTAGCAGCCCTCATACCTGTCTCCAAACATCATGGAGTCCTGCAGGCACTGCGTACAGGCCTCGTGAAACCACTGCTCACAGCGGAAGCACTGCAGCATTTTCAGATACCACCTGAAGGACCAATCAGAGCAGCGAAACGTTCTTATCAGAAACACAACACAAAGGCCTAAAAGAACAGATTGCATTTCTGCACGAACAACAGCAAAAGAAAGTGAAAGCAGTTCGTTTACCACAGCAGATAAAGCTGAACGTTTCAACACAATTTATATGGTGATGATAGCAGGAAAGCTGAACTATTAGGGGGCTTCAATGACTTTTTTTCATCCTCACACAAGATACCTGTTTAAACATTGTATAGTGATATAACATTTCAAGGTCACTTCAAAAGCTTTGCTTATTATTTCAAGAATAAAATATGATAGATTCAGCTGTTTTTATAATACAACAGAATTGCATTACATGCCAATTATTATTAGTTTTTAATTCATTATTTATTAATAGCATAAATACAAAAATATTGTGCTTTTTATTTGAATGTTTTATTTGAATTTTTACTTATTTTTGATATTCAAGCTTTATAGTAACATAAAAAGGTGAAATCGCATTCCCCTTTTAAACAATATAACAAGTACAGTATGTCAACAAAGAAACAAACTTTTTATAAAAGTTAAAAGTAAGTATATATATTTTCCTATATCTGGTTTTTCTGGATGTTTTTCTAGGGAATATAGTAATTCTAAAAGAAAAAGCAGACAATTGGCAGTATATCTATTATTATACAAGGTAAGGTAATAAAGCTTCACTGCATTTTTTCTCATATTTCAGATTTTTTTTACGCTCAGAAGCCTTTAAATTTTAGCCTTAAACACTTGAAATTGTTGGGTAGAAATCCCAAGAGCACACAAAATGAATCATAAAAGAGAGAAATGTTAATTCTTTTTTTAAGAGTACTTCAGGTAATCAGCGTCTCATTTTGATAAGTTTTTATTGCTTTTAGAAGCAGATTTTCTAAACTAATCCTGAACAGAGACTCGAACAGAGTGCACACATGAACAACAGTCTGCTGGATGCACTGAGAGTTGAAACAAATTACCCTCATCATACCAGAAAATACTAATACAGTTTATGGACAATAACTACATTACAAAATAATTAAAAAACATTTTTTTAACTTAGAGGCAATTAAGAAATCCCACAAAGACATCATTTCACACATCCATTCAGGGTTTTTGATGAATACTCTAAATCAGTGTTTCTCAATTACTTTCTGTCGCACCCCCCTAGGAAAAATAAAACATCTCGCGCCCCCCCCCACGCAACTATAAATAGTATTATTTGTCTTTAAATGTGTTATAAGAACACCTCTGCATAACACAGTATCCTTATTAACGTATAAGAGAAAATAGAAAGAAATATGGACCAACTTACAACAAAGAATAGTTTTATTAACTGTAGCAGAAAAGATTTAAGGTGCATCTGAAATGTAAAAAAAACATTAAATCCTTAATAAAACTATATTGTTTAACTGATCATGATTGCTAGCAATATTCGGCACGTTTTCTCAGAAAAAACTCTCTGAAAAAGCTTATCAGCATGATTTGGGTGTAATGTCTTTAAGTGACGCCTTCATTTATTTGGCTTCATGCTGTCCGCTGCCAACATTTTCAGACTCAGTAAGCACACCTGTCTCTCCTCGTCTCCCACCGTAGTCACAGTGAAGCCAAGCGCTACAAACGCTTCGTCATATTTCCTCGTCTTAGCTTTCGGGAGACTTTCGTTTGTCTCTTTATCTCCTTCTCTCTCCGCCTGTCTTCTACACTTCGTGTCTACACTTCACACTCTGCCAATGAGAGCGTCACTGTCCCCTAATGTAGTGGAGTGGTGTTGCACTTTATTCTAGAACAGTAAAAAAAAAATTTAAAATAAAAAGCATGTTCCCCGAGGTCAAGCGCAGCCCCCTTGACGGAGCCTCGCACCCCTCCTCCCCCCACTATTCGAGAACCACTGCTCCAAATGATGATATAATCCAGAATAAATGAAACAGCAACAAATGTGAAGTGAGTGAAACTGACTCTCCGGGTCCACCGCAGTAACAGTAGCACTGCTGCTGATTGGTGCGGTGAGGGGAGTCCCAGTCCAGCTCTTGAGGGTCATAGCTCAGAACCTGCTTCATGGCCTGCAGCGCTTTGGCGATCGACCCCTTCTTCAGCGCACCTCCTTTCTGAGAAAGAAAAAAACAGATATGCACCAAAGCTATCAGTACAATAATGTCATTACCAAATAAATAATATATAATGGTAAGAAATTGATAGTTACTGTATTATAGCTGTTACAATGTTTGATTCTACATATTTCAACAGAACAAGGACAAATTAGCAAAAGGTTTACACAATCCCAATTAGTTGCAGAGATACACTCTGTGTGAAAAGTCTTGATTGGCTCTAGCACCTTTCGTCCCATTCCTGACAGCTGTTAAAGGAATCTTGTACTGTGCAGAGCGTTATGGGTACTGCAGTGTGGAGTGTGAATAATAGTAATTGTGAGTGTGAGTAATTGTGGAAAAAGTTAATTGTTTTTACTTTTTCAGACGTTAAAAGCCATGCCAACCATTCAGAAGTGGTCACATGAAGAAAATCCAGAAATCAACAATAACGGAGAGTATTCCTAGATCATCGGATTTGTTCCGATGTGATCACAAAAGCATGACCCTCTAGAACGTACTGATAAAAATCAGTAATTGATCACATAATTTCATCTTAAAATATATGTTAAATATTTTAATTATAACCTTGGGGACACCATTTGACTAATGTGACAGTGATTAAAGAGAATACAAATACATAAAATGCTATGCCTCTAAAAAATAAAACTAATACATTTAAATAAAAAATTTAAAAGCAGTTTTGGATGCTTTATTTTTGGACAAAATAACAATTCTAATTTGTCACTGAGACAATTACCCCACTTTTAAAACTTGCCTTGACTGGGTTTTATTTTCTTTACTTTAATGCAGGGTTTATGCAGGTTTCATAAGGTCAATTTTAGGACTTTTAAGACCTTTTTAGAATTTAGAATTAAGACTTATATCAAAACAACAAAAACAAAACTTTTGCATAATAAATAGTATAATAAACAGTATGCTTCAAAAACAGTTTAAAACCCTGACCACCACTTTTATGTTTTTGAGCATTTAAGAAGGTTTTCTCAAACTCTGGCCTTCACTTTTACATTAGTTTTTAGTATTTAGAAGCCTTTTCTCAATCTCTGGCAAAGCCACAACAAAAACATGTTAAATTTGCTTTACAAGTACATTAGTAAAATAAAACCTGTGAAAAATTATTTAAGACCTATAACAGTGAATTTAAGACTTTTTAAGGCCTAAAATTTGGGTTTTTAAATTATAGACATTTTAAGACTTTTTCAGACCCAGTGAAAACCCTGTAATGCTTTTTTTTCATTTTTCTTGTAGCGTTAACCTGCACTATTTTATACATGCTAACGATGAGCTTCTATGTTAAGCAACAGCTTTTAAGATTCTTTATAAAATTATCAGTTAATCATTTGTATTAATAAATTATAATGTAGCCATTGCCTATTCTTTCATACACAGTCATAACATGATTCCATCAAACATCCATCAATGTGCAGCACTTACTCTCACAGCTAAAGCAAAAATGCACTTCCTGCAGAACCAGGGATGTGCATCTTCTGAGCTCTCCACTGGGGGCAAGTGGCAGAGCTGGTGAAAGCCTGTAGATGCACGAGGAAGCACAAATATTAGCATAAAATGGATTGAGTCATATCCAATCAAAAGTGTAAATATGAGGAGAGCAGAACAGAAGTCGACAGTAATCCTCGAGATATCCGAGAGCCACTAGTGCTTCCCCAGTGAGTCATTACTGCTGGCCAGTAGCACCAAAGCCCATCAAAGACACCCAGAATAGTTCTCTGTTTACTTTGGAGATGTTGTGGCGCTTAAAATACAAATAAAAGCAGATTTTCCACTGCAGTCTATTATAGTACTTCATCACAAGTCCATACTAATCAGATTTTTACATGCAATTGGCACAGCATAAATGAAGTCATGCCACTATTTATAGACCTATAGATACAGATTGTTTTAATTAGGGATGGTCTGTGGAAAAGAATGCGTTGGATAAACATGTTTGCATTCTTGTAACCTAGCAGAACACTTACATTTGAGCATTTATCAAAAATCTTAGAGCTCAGGGTCATTCAATGCCATTAAATCAAACAGATTCTGTTCCAAAAACAAAAGACTGGCTGTCCTGACGTTTTTGCTGAACTGTCTCTTTAAGTATGAGTAATACCTAAACCAAGTCTTCCTTTGCAAGCACCACAATAACGGTCTGTTATTCTGAATGAGTCATTGCAGCCTTACAGAAGAATAAAGCTGTTTTTCTGAGATACCCCAAAGTTCCTGGCATCACCTGAGGGGCCAGGACACTGTCTGCCTCAGACTCACCTATTCCACACTTCCCGCAGATAAGAATTTCATTAGCTGGAAGCAGAGAGATGTCAGAACACACGGAGCATTTGGGTTCCTCTCCTGGGACTCCAGCTGCCGAGAGGAAGTGGGAGAGAGTGAGAGATAGCCACAAAACCAGGATTCACAAAGCCCCAATACAATCCTATCAGAGTGAGAAATCACAGCCTACATTAAACCGTACATCTTCTTTTAGAGGATGATCAATTACAGCCATTTTCTATGCTCAAATAAGAGCTAAATCCGCTCTTTATTTGAGAAGCATATTAGTAATTACAAAGTTCTGATCAGTGAATTGAGCCATGTTAACTGATGATGAACTGTACAAAGAACTGTATTTGTTTGAATGCCTTTGTCTCTCTACAAAATAGTATTTAAACAAACCATCTTGAAGAAGAATAAAAAAATCTGAAGTTGGCTCTTCATGTTTTTTTAATTTTTTAATACTAAGATTAAACAGTTGGATTAAACGCTGGATGAAATTCCCAAAACTCATGCAGTACAAATCTGTGTGATGCTCTGTTGTCTATGCATAAAAAATATTTTAAGGCGGTTTTGATCATAATTGTAACATAAAGTTAAAGATGCAAAAAGAGGGTCTCTTCTTTTTTAAAAATTAATAATGATTTCATTTTTGAGTAGAACTTTCATCCTTTTAGTTCTTACCATGCTGTATGTCTTTCCAGAGCACCCAGAACTTAGAGTTGTCTTCAAATGACACAAAGCAGCTCTGTTTTGAGGAGCTCACCTAGAAGGAATAAATTCTTTATCAATAAAATGTTTCTTACAAAGAGCAAGTGATTAGGTCAAGAGCAATGGGTTTTCAAATATGGAATTGAAAAGATAAATTAAGTACACGTTTAAACTTAGTCCAAAATCATCTCCTTGTTTGAAGACTTGCTTTTCACATGTGTCAGTAATATTCCAAGCATCTGTAAAACAAATGATGTCCACATCAAAGTTTTCTTTTGCTTTTGTCATGTTGCCAAGTTTCCACCAATTGGCCACTGTTCATCGCGTTCAACATTATCAGGTCCACCTGAAGCCCTCATCACCTCCAACCATGTGGTTCTCCAATCTTTCCCTCCTCCTCCTCATCCAGTAACACTCAGAAAAATGTTACACTTAGAGACACTTACACTTTACTTCTGAGTTCATTTTTATTCCCTTCATTCACAGAGAATTATTTTAAAGGGATTTTTAAAGCAGTAAAATTAGAACAGGTTTAAATAAACTGAGTTTTTAGGTTATTTTCCTTCAGGCCATCCTTAGCTTTAGTCGATTTTTCATTATTTTAACAGTTAAACAACATGAAAATGCACATAAGCAATTATTGTTGTTTTTTCTTCAATTCCACAAGTATGAAAGATCAATAAATTATTTTTTTACATTTTCCCAAACTTTCTCAACTGATCAAGAAAGAATAGAAAAAGAATAGTAAGTAAAACAACAAAAAATAAATAAAAACGAAAAAATATTTGCATGACGATCAAATATTTAATTTTTATTATTTATATTTTACCAGTAGGACAGTAACACTGTTGACAGGAGGTTCCAGGTTTGAGGATTTATAAGCACTGTAAATCTGAGATACAGCTCTCATCATTTAAGTTGACCTAATCCTATGGACAGCAGCATCAACTCACTCTTTGGATCTTTCCAAGGTAGTACAGGCCATCAGACCAGCGGCAGAGCACATACTGGCCCACGCTGAGGCTGGTCTCCAGTTCACTGATGGGTTTATCTTTCACAGGAACAAGAAGCTTGTGTTCGAGAGAATCAGACCCCACTGTCACATAACCATCCCGACAGGGTGAGTCCAGCATGCTGATTGGACACACACCTGCAATACCTGGAGACTAGAAAAAAAAAACATTAAGACCAAAGGCTTATTATTATACAAAATTTACCAAAGACCGGTAACTTTTAAAATGTGTGTATAAACTTTTAAATGGTTATCATTGCCATTATCTTGTTTTTATTGGATTTATTGTAATGTGTTGTGTTTGAAGTATTAATGAATGAACTTTCATTAATGAATGAAGCCGCTGAAACGAAAAGTGGCTTGGTGAGTTTAACAGATTCATTCTTTCGCGTGGTCATTCTCCGCAGTACATTAAAGTTTCTGTCTGGGATTTACAGTACTGTATATTTTTTTATTTAATTTTAGATTTTCTTTACAGTTAAATTCTGTAGCAATACAGTAATCGGCCACTACCACTGGTGTCTTTTGGCCTTTACTTCGATAAAGAAAAGTATTTGAAGTTCTTAAAAGAAAGAAAAGAAAATGAGTATTTTTAAAAGTATTATTATTATGCTGCCTAGACACCAAGCACGAATGATCCAGGAAGAACGACTGCTTTCAATGTAAAGTCAATGTAAAGATGCGATAAGCTCCAAAGGCCCGGACCACGTGGTGCGGGGGACATGAATGCCGCGAGAGACGAGGCACGAGAGACGAGGCGCGGCAAACCAGACTGATCGCTCGATTAGGGAATTGCTCTATTCCGATGAAATAGAAGACGCGGCAACCAATCAAAGGCTTGCTCTTGTAATGACGTGATTGTTTTAAGAAGCGGAAACATGCGCAACAACAATGGAGAAATCAACTATCACAGTTTGTGGCCAGCCAGAATTAATAACTTTTATTGTTATCCATGTGGAAACAAAAAGGACCTTGCTTGGAATTAAGTTGGTGAGGAAGTAGCTGAATCTGGTAAGTTATACATTTATAATTAATCAACTTGATATATATCAAGGGGAGGAGAAAGAAATAGCAGAGAAAGAGTGTGTCAGCAGCAGGTATGCTCCGGTCTCGTCATTTCCGTTCCTCTTCCGGCAAGCTCGCTCTTAGTTCCGCACCGTTCGAGTCACGAAGTCCACGTGTTTGGTGCTTGGTGTGAACACCCTGTTACAGTGTGCATTACAGATTTCAGTTTATGAACTATTAATGCTGACGTTTTCTTCTGTCAAGACATATTAAGCATGGAAAATGTAAAAGTTTGGTTAAAATGTCTATGGGGTTCTCTGTCAGCCTCCAAACAGCCACATTGTCACTAAACCTTGTGCTTTGTTACTTGTATTTCACTATATACAAGTCTTTTTTGTTCCTTTCACTCTGCAAATATGACAGTTGAAAAAAAAATGAAGGCAAAAGTTGAAAAAAATGTAAATATTAGAAGTTAACAACATTGCTATGTGCTTCGTGTGTTATCAGCAAGTTCTTGTATAAAGCTGTTTATGGTAAATGATCAATTTAAATAGCCAACGCTATATTAAAAAGATTGTTATGAAATGTGTTTCTGATGCATTATGTTGCTTTTTGTTTAGGTTAATCTAACTCATTATTGAGAGCGAGGTTTAGGGAAATAGCTCTTGGGAAAATATACATAATTAGTTACATTAGTAATAGTTTATGAACTTCTTGTCAAAGCAGGTCTGGTCTAAAGAATAAAATGCTGATAAGAAAGAGTTAGATTTGATTCTGTGAGTTGTTTCAGATTCTCTTGTCTTTGCAACAAAGGGGCAACCTCCAGCTTTCCCTCTCGACCCTTAACAGAAATTGACTGAACTGCAGTACCCTGAGCAGCCTCTTGAGGCTGACTCCTAAAGAGAGCAAGTTCTCATTCACTCCGATGTTAAAACTGACGCTGCCCAACTTGGAGTGGTGGAGCTCAACCTTGTTAATATAATACTTTTTATTGCTACTATAACACTATGTGAATTGGGTGAGATAATAAATTGAGTTGTATAAACTTAAAAAGTCTAGGTTAGTTGCTATCAAAATAAACAAATGAAGCAAATCTGCATTTACAGTTATAACAAATCAATTACTATAAATAATAAAATATAAATAATAAATATAAATAAAAATAAACTTAAAAACTAGAACAACTACATTTGTGCACATTTACAACGAAAACCCCTCATTACAAAAAAGTATTTAATTACATAATTGTTTTGGAATAGGCTGAACTTATAAAGGTCTACAGTGTAATTTTCCCCTTAACCTTCTTGTTGGAATCCCTCTGACCCGGGTCAGCATGCACCACTAGCACGAATGATGCATCTGACAGGCGAACAGAACCCTGCACAGCTCGAACAGAATCCTGCACAGCTCGAACAGACCCTGCACAGCTCGATCAGAATCCTGCACAGCTCGAACAGACCCTGCACAGCTCGATCAGAATCCTGCACAGCTCGAACAGAATCCTGCACAGCTCGAACAGAATCCTGCACAGCTCAAACAGAATCCTGCACAGCTCAAACAGAATCCTGCACAGCTCAAACAGAATCCTGCACAGCTCGAACAGAACCCTGCACAGCTCGAACAGAACCCTGCACAGCTCGAACAGAACCCTGCACAGCTCGAACAGAACCCTGCACAGCTCGAACAGATTTCTGCACAGCTCGAGTAGAATCCTGCACAGCTCGAACAGAACCCTGCACAGCTCCAACAGAATTCTGCACAGCTCGAGTAGAATCCTGCACAGCTCGATCAGAACCCTGCACAGCTCCAACAGAATTCTGCATAGCTCGCACAGAACCCTGCACAGCTCCAACAGAATCCTGCACACCTCCAACAGAATCCTGCACAGCTCGAACAGAATCCTGCACAGCTCGATCAGAATCCTGCACAGCTCGAACAGAATCCTGCACAGCTCGAACAGAATCCTGCACAGCTCGATCAGAATCCTGCACAGCTCGATCAGAATCCTGCACAGCTCGATCAGAATCCTGTACAGCTCAAACAGAATCCTGCACAGCTCGAACAGAATCCTGCACAGCTCGATCAGAATCCTGCACAGCTCGATCAGAATCCTGCACAGCTCGATCAGAATCCTGCACAGCTCAAACAGAATCCTGCACAGCTCGATCAGAATCCTGCACAGCTCGAACAGAATCCTGCACAGCTCGAACAGAATCCTGCACAGCTCGATCAGAATCCTGCACAGCTCGATCAGAATCCTGCACAGCTCGATCAGAATCCTGCACAGCTCGATCAGAATCCTGCACAGCTCGAACAGAACCCTGCACAGCTCGAACAGAACCCTGCACAGCTTGAGTAGAATCCTGCACAGCTCGAACAGAATCCTGCACAGCTCGAACAGAATCCTGCACAGCTCGAACAGAACCCTGCACAGCTCGAACAGAATCCTGCACAGCTCGAACAGAATCCTGCACAGCTCGAACAGAACCCTGCACAGCTCGATCAGAATCCTGCACAGCTCGAACAGAACCCTGCACAGCTCGAACAGAACCCTGCACAGCTCGAACAGAATCCTGCACAGCTCGAACAGAACCCTGCACAGCTCGAACAGAATCCTGCACAGCTCAAACAGAACCCTCCACAGCTCGAACAGAACCCTGCACAGTTCGCACAGAACCCTGCACAGCTCGAACAGAACCCTGCACAGCTCGAACAGAACCCTGCACAGCTCGAACAGAATCCTGCACAGCTCGAACAGACCCTGCACAGCTCGAACACAACCCTGGACAGCTCGAACAGAATCCTGCGCAGCTCGAACAGACCCTGCACAGCTCGAACACAACCCTGCACAGCTCGAACAGAACCCTCCACAGCTCGAACAGAACCCTGCACAGTTCGCACAGAATCCTGCACAGTTCGCACAGAATCCTGCACAGCTCGAACAGAATCCTGCACAGCTCGAACAGAATCCTGCACAGCTCGAACAGAACCCTGCACAGCTCGAACAGACCCTGCACAGCTCGAACAGAACCCTGCACAGCTCGAACAGAACCCTGCACAGCTCGAACAGAACCCTGCACAGCTCGAACAGAACCCTGCACAGTTCGCACAGAATCCTGCACAGCTCGAACAGAATCCTGCACAGCTCGAACAGAACCCTGCACAGCTCGAACAGAATCCTGCACAGCTCGAACACAACCCTGCACAGCTCGAACAGAACCCTGCACAGCTCGAACAGAATCCTGCACAGCTCGAACAGAACCCTGCACAGCTCGAACAGAATCCTGCACAGCTCGAACAGAATCCTGCACAGCTCGATCAGAATCCTGCACAGCTCGAACAGAATCCTGCACAGCTCGAACAGACCCTGCACAGCTCGAACAGACCCTGCACAGCTCGAACAGAACCCAGCACATCTCGAACAGAATCCTGCACAGCTCGAACAGAACCCTGCACAGCTCGAACAGACCCTGCACAGCTCGAACACAACCCTGCACAGCTTGAACAGAACCCTGCACAGCTCGAACAGAACCCTGCACAGCTCGAACAGAACCCTGCACAGTTCGCACAGAATCCTGCACAGCTCGAACAGAATCCTGCACAGCTCGAACAGAACCCTGCACAGCTCGAACAGAATCCTGCACAGCTCGAACACAACCCTGCACAGCTTGAACAGAACCCTGCACAGCTCGAACAGAATCCTGCACAGCTCGAACAGAACCCTGCACAGCTCGAACAGAATCCTGCACAGCTCGATCAGAATCCTGCACAGCTCGAACAGAATCCTGCACAGCTCGAACAGTATCCTGCACAGCTCGAACAGACCCTGCACAGCTCGAACAGACCCTGCACAGCTCGAACAGAACCCAGCACATCTCGAACAGAATCCTGCACAGCTCGAACAGAACCCTGCACAGCTCGAACAGACCCTGCACAGCTCGAACACAACCCTGCACAGCTTGAACAGAACCCTGCACAGCTCGAACAGAACCCTGCACAGCTCGAACAGAACCCTGCACAGTTCGCACAGAATCCTGCACAGCTCGAACAGAATCCTGCACAGCTCGAACAGAACCCTGCACAGCTCGAACAGAATCCTGCACAGCTCGAACAGAACCCTGCACAGCTCGAACAGAACCCTGCACAGCTCGAACAGAATCCTGCACAGCTCGAACAGAACCCTGCACAGCTCGAACAGAATCCTGCACAGCTCGATCAGAATCCTGCACAGCTCGAACAGAATCCTGCACAGCTCGAACAGAATCCTGCACAGCTCGAACAGAACCCTGCACAGCTCGAACAGAACCCTGCACAGCTCGAAAAGAACCCAGCACATCTCGAGTAGAAAGCCTCGTTTGACACCAACAGAGAGTGAGGAACTCGATCTCTGACTCAAGCTCAAACCTGACGAGTGAAAGCCCAACCGAGGAGCTTGACTCATGCTGTCAGGACGCGAAGTTCAGCTTTCTGCAGCCCTGCCATACTTTTACAAACACAAATATTAACAGACATCGGACTCGCGTTAGCATTCACCGCCAGGAAAAAAAATCCCCGTCAGAGACGCGTTCGACTGATACATGAAAACATGCCTGGGAACGATTGAAAGGCGTATATAGTTTTAAAACGCAAATGTTTTGAAGACTCCCGCCCTCTTTGAAGCCGTCCACCCGCGCGAGCGCAGGCTAGAAAACTTTCGCACTTCACAACTTCCCTCAGACACTCTAACAAGTTAGTCACTCTGACTAAAACTCACTTTTAGACTTTCCTACACAGGGCTAAGCTCGTCAGGCCAGCGACATCAGGGCAGAGGCGCTTGCATCGCCTCAAATGAAAGCGGACTTCGAGTTGTGATTTGGAGATTTACCGCTTTGATTTCTCTGTGACCCCGCGGGGAGAACGCGCCAAAAGTGCTGCCGCAGTCCTCCGGTGGCCGCACGATATCCATCCGCGGGCTCTGAAGCGCTTCTAGCGGTTCCTCAGCTCAAGCAAGCTCCGAGAGACAGCAGCCAGTGCACGTCGCCATTTTTCACCTTTTCCCGCGAAACGTTTGCGCTTTGCTGATGTCATTTACATAACCCGCATGTGATGGTAGTGATGATGATGATGATGATGATGATGATGATGATGATGGTGGTGGTGTGTGTACAGGAAGTACAGCAGCAGAGCGTTCTAGAGGAGGGGCTACAGAGGCACTGTTGCTCCAATGACAAAATAAAGAATTAAAATCTATTATACAAGAAGAGTCAGGCGAACAAGTGAAGCTTAAAGGACTGTGAATCAGTGAATAATAATATAAAGTTTATACTAAGCCATCATGGAGATGGATGGAGGGGGTGTTTAACTTGCTGAAACAAAACAAATAAAAACTTTCCAGAATATTTATCTTGTTTTCTGAAAGGGTTGTGACCTATACAATGAAAATGGATCTTCTTTGAAAAACATAAAGCTGCTTAATTCTCTTAAGTTTCTGCCGTCATCTGAACTGAGCTAAAATCTCAGAAGAAAAGATCCACAAGGCAATAAGTTAGTCAGAACAAGTATAAGTATTTGTAAAACTCAATTGCTCATCAGCCAAGGATCCAAAAGTATACTCCTTTATGAAATAAACTAAAAATAAACTCAATATAACATACCCAAGAGTGGGAAAACATGCATTAAATAAATATTTTTCTAACACAAAATTAAAAACACATGAGAGGGAAAACTAGAAGGAAGCTGTAAATAAAAAAATAAAAAAATATATATATTTTAAAAAGCTGAACAAACAATAACCTAAAAGACGAGAAGAAACTAAAGGCAATAATTATAAATATATTATACAAGAACTATACAAGTTTCCCAGTGATGGGTTGCGGCAGGGAAGGCCATCCGCCGCATAAAACATATGCCAGAAGAGTTGGTGGTTCATTCCGCTGTGGAGACCCCGAAAGGGAAGAAAGCAGACATGAAGATGGATGGATGGAAGAACTATACAAGGAGCCTGATCAGAAGTTAACGAGCTGGGGCAGGTGCAGACTTTTTCATCCACATTAATATATATATATATATATATATATATATATATATATATATATATATATATATATATATATATATTTTTTTTTTTTTTTTTTTTTTTTATTATATATAATGGCTTTAAAAGTAAAGATAAAGCGGTGACATTTTTTATTTGAAATTCAACATTTCTAAATAACACTTTATTTAACTGAATTTTATTAATTAACTTAACTTAATTAACACTTACTTTTAACTTGCTTACATGCAGACAGCCAATCTAATGCTAACTACGTGAATACAATTGTTATCTCAAAATTTAGACTTTTTATCTCAAAATGTAAACGTTCTATGCCAAAATTTAGAATTTTTATCTCCACATTTCGACGTCCTTCTTACAGCCTTTAAATATTTTTTCATACGGCAGAAGTGGGCTTCATAAGAGAGCGTGAATGATAATGAATAATTATGACACAGATCAACATAGAGGGACTAAAGCTTAAAATAAACAGGACTAAACGAAAACACAACAAAAGACAACGACAGAGTTCTGAAACAAAATCGTAAAAAGCAAAGCATTTACTTGTATACTGTCCCCAAACTTTAGCTGTACTCAAAATAACACTACATTTTCTTCAGACATGCTGCAAAAAAACTGTATAAATAAATGAAAATTAAAAAAGTGTTTTGCATGTAAATTTGGTTCATCTGTAGAAATGAAGTAAGATCCTAAAGAAAATGTTATATTGAAAATATGAAAACGATTATGACCTTGATGATGATGTAGTTTGAGCACGATTTGTTCTCTGTCATAAGCATTTTATTCCAGGTGATGTCCAGTATTATTTTAGTCTAATGAGTCTCACGAACCATTGTGACTGTATAGCTAAATTTTGAAGAGTTTATTTTTAGAAAGTGTTCAGTCTTTTTAGAGCTGTGAAGCTTTTCTGGCACTGCGATTTTTAACACTTGTTGCTGGTATAACTGTGAATTTGAGATATCACAGGTCAAATCGAGCTACTGAAGTAACATAAATTCTCTTCTGCAGACAAAACTAATCATACTGCCTAATATTTAAGATGATTTATTCTCATGCAATAAATCATTGGGAATCTACGATATATTTCTCCAATTGATCTTTGATCTAACAGGTATATTTTCAGTACTTTTTAATGCATGTTATATGGGATGCTTCCTTTGACAAGTGTTATTAATGAAGATTATAGATCTGCTACACTGAAAAATAAGTTTTACCCAACATTAAAAAGTAAGGGAATATATTCTGTAGTTTGAATGTCAACTTAACTTCTTTTTAACTCTTTAAAAGTGTTTTAAATTTTCATAATCAGGAAGTTAGTTGACATTACTCCAAAATTGAACCTTGAATAAACTTTTTACACTGCAAAATCCGTACCAGAAATATTATTCTGTGGCATGTTGCACTGTGAATGAGGAACAAGTAAAAGGTGAATGTTTGAATTATGTGAAATCAATTAAGTGTAACGCATGTTAGAACTCTGTTAATCTGATTGACTGAATAACATAAAAATACATAACTAAAGTTAAAAGACAGAAATTATTGAAAAAAGGCACAAGAAGACATCGCTATTTTTTAGTATAAACCTTAAAATATGAGCAAAAACAGCATTTTTTTATTTTAGCGGAGCTTATAATAACTTAAAAAAGAAACTGTAAAAAAACAGTATGAATACATGTAACCAACCAAAGATTCATATTTTTAAACAGGCAAAAATGTTAAGTTCTTGAATGTTTAGGCCACAAAAATCCTCAGTCAGCAGCAGACCTATGTTCCTCAGGAGGACGTGTCCACCACACACTTGATGTAGACAGTGTCTTCTTTGCAGTAGGCGTACTTGAGTGACCTCAGTTTGCTCAGAGGGCAGAAGAGCGGGCAGCCGCTAGCCACGTTCATCTCAGAGAGAGGCCGCTGAAAGGACACAGAGGACAGGTCCGGGCGGAAGGCGTCCACCACGTGCTCTTTCTGATTTTGGTCTATGAGGAAAAATGTGACCTGTCGGAAAGATGCAAGCAAGGTCACCAAAGCATCAACGCACTAAAATAAAAAGATGGCACATATTGAAACCAATGGTTTTTTTAGAGCCTTGTTTTTCACTTTTCTGAAGAAAAACTAAACAAAAACCAACAACTTTCTTGTCTATATCTCTTCCAGTCAAGCCCAACATTTAACATTTTAATGAGAATTATTCTTAAAATAAGCAGAGGTGGAAAGTAGAGAATTATATTTAATTGCACTAATACATTTGAGTAGCATAGTGTCTTTTTGTTAGTCTTTAGTTGAGTAAAAGAATACAAACACAATTTATAATACATATATCAGCTCAATGAGGAAAAATGCAACCTGAAAACTAGAGTTACTGCTACAGAGAACATACCCCCACACACTTACATACACGCGCACACGCACACACACGCACACGCACATACACACGTGCACACACACGCGCACACGCACGCAGGCTGTATGGGACCCTTTTCAGAGTCACCCAAAAGTGATGAAATGCTTTCACCTTGCATTTTTTAAGAGACCAGTTCGATTTAAAGCACAAGAAAAGCATGAGCTACATTCTGCAGCTAAAGTTTTAATTTGATCAACAAAACTTGCAGCTTTCTATAAAAGTGGAAATCAATCTCATACAAGACTTGCCTAACTAATTGATAATACATTTCATATTTTGAGTTGATACGTTTTATTTTTAAGTTGAATGAAAATCACCAACCATTCAGACAGGTTGAGACATAATGACTCGGACCTAATTCTAAAATAGATTTTTTTTATTGTATTTTACTTGTTCATAATTTCAACAACGGCTCACACTTATGATACAACTTGAAGCAAATAATTAATCAGCTGAAGAAACAGACAAATAAAAACCTGTTATAGGGTCCTGCAAATGTTCACATACTGATCAATCTGAAATTCAAACAATGAGGATTCATACTTTTGATTGTATTTTTTATCATTTAGATGTTGAATGTAGGAATTTTGGCTTCTACTTTTTGAAATTTGAGTTTGACAATAGCAGTATATTATCTTCTTGCTCACATTCACACAGATTAGGCAGCATTGTGCTTCAGCACCCTCTTTCCTCACATCAGCCTCTTCAGTTGAAACTAATTACGCTCATTTTGAAATTATGATTATCTCCAGACAGAAGCGAGACACTTCAAAGTACAAACATCATTGAAAATGTAACCATTTCCAGTGATTATTAATTATATATTCTCCAAAAAGTTAGAATTAGATTGATTTAGAACACATTTAAACAAACTTGTTTTTAAGCATGTTATATCCTGTCAAACTGAATCATGATAATTAAAATGAAAAGAAATGTGCAAAAGAAATAATAAAATCCAACAGTAAAATGTATTTCAGTGTAGTATGATTTTGAGATTTATATTTTCAGCAGACATTCAGTTTGAATTTTCACACACTTCTACTTATTCTTAAAATTCACATTTTATTTACGATTGCATTACGATGATAAAAAAAATGTGTATGAGCAAAGAAAAACAAGTTGCTGTTTTTTCTTTTAGTTTCCATTGGATTTCCTTATTCCAAATAACCCAGTATTTTTGTCAAACATTTAGATAATGAAGGTTTTTAGAATTTTGCTAATCTTTTCTGATATATATATATATATATATATATATATATATATATATATATATATATATATATATATATATATATATACACATCTATGTGTCAATATAAATTTCTGCAACACTGTTTTAGATTGTTGGCTTGGACTCAAAGTATTATTACATAAAAGGCGTACCAGTCGTTATCATGAAAATTAGCTTTCAATGTCTGAATCATTTCTCTTCAAAACATAAAACAGTAAAATAAATCCATAAATCAGTTAAAGAACATCTCTATGTTCAGCAGATGTAGGACAAAACACTGCTGATGCTCTTTTCCACAAACAGAGACAGCAGTGCAGAACAAAGTAGCATAAGCTAGTCTCAGACTACTTAGGCAAAGCTTTAACAACCAAAACAGTGTCTACAAAACATTAACGCTAAAAAATGACCATTTTCCTTGATTCTCATACATTCTCAACATAGAAACCAATGCAGATTATTTAAATTGACAGAGAACAATAGACACACAAATCAGATTTGTACTTGCTTCAGGAAAAAATGTGGTAAATCAATCATTTGGCCGCATTTACAAAAAAAATGTAACACAAAATCTAAAAGTGAACTGAGCATGTGCGTCACAACTCAGATGTACATGAAGACGTTCGACTGGTTGATTCATTGGCTGACAGCTGGATAAAGGTGCTTTACCTTGTGTCTGAATGGCCATGAGAGAATGAGGTCATATTCTCCTTTGATTATAACAAAGAAAAGAGAGATATGCGTTCCCTTTCCAACTCCATCTCCGTTCAGATAAAGCCGCATGCACACCTTAAATCCATAACTAGCTGTGTAGAATGCTGAAAAACACAATTCAATGCCATCATGTGAAGAGTGATGATAAGTGCTCAAAAATAGCAGCAGATATGCGCAGAGCTTCTTCTATCGCAACAATCAAATGTCTGGCTTCCTTCAGCAGACTGTTCCTGTACCGCTTATTCTGATAACCTTTTTGGCGATGGTTAATGGAAAAAAATCTATTAAATTATCTTCTGACTCACAAACAAGACCATTTTTGTCTTTAGAAGGACTCTGTGTTACATTTTTTTCTTTATCTTTCACTGGTGCCAACATCATTTTCTGCTCACAAATGGGAATTGATTTTTCCTCAGTATACAATATTCACTCACAGCACTATTTGGTAGACACAAAAGTCTAATCATCCACAATAGATCGATGATCTCAACAGAAACTCCAAACTGAACAAGCTAAACGTAGTAACAGGCGGAATTAGAACTAAGGCAGTTTTCATTGTGAACCTAATGATTTTTTAATGAAGTGCCTTAACAGCGGATATTAAAAACAGCAATAAATAATAAACATGTCACAATTTGTGCTATTGTGTTCCTTACTAAAGATGCTTGGAACACATATTGTTCTGAACTACCGTAAAGTCGAGTAAGTACGTTTATTTTGGGTGGAATATTCCTTCAAGGGCTGCACTGAAGATGTGTGCTTTGGTACCTGGCGAGTACTGACTGATCCTCTGGCCGCTGGCAGCTTCTCGCAGCTTCTGGCTGACATCACACACTCTCCAGAGGAAGGTGCCATCAAAGGAAACGTCCTGCTGGGCGCTGATGCTCTGCTGTAGGGAAGTGAAGAGCATCTCTTTTCTAAGCAGCCTCTGCAGCAGCTCCTCAACCTACAATCATGACGTTCATTAAACAAAACCCATGTCATTTGCATTTCTAAACACAAAAATAGACTAAGCACAACGATATTTGAAGAAGTGGAACTGATTTTTTTTAAGGGACGTCAAACAGAAATGAGGCATTTTAAGTGCCCTATAAAGGTTCAAATCAATCTTGAGATTGTTAATTAATCGCACATTTTTTGTACTATTTAAAGATGAGCCATTTTCACATTGCTTTATTTGTGACACAGCAAAACAGAGAAAACACGTGTGCATGTTGACTGGCCAAATTTCTAATTAGGACAAAGTTGTTCATAATAAAATGTTACACATACCTGTTTTTACATTTTATCTATATTGAGACAAGCAAGTTAGGTTGAATCGGCATCCAGTGCACAATTAAATATATCCTCGATCACAGATATGAAATACCTCCATTATTAGCACTGAAATTAAACCAATTATTACAAGTTTACCAAAAGATTCTAAATGCAATTAGATAAGTAATAATAATCACTTTTATTTAGGAAGTAGAGCTTAAAATGACAGACAGTGAGATGGAAAGTTATTATTCATGGATGAATCCACCATGATAAAGATCTCTGCACCGGGAAAAAAAACCCAAAATGCTAAACTGGTGAACCGCCGGTGGTTTAGTAGACTTGTGCATTTCTGAACCAACAAACCAAACAATTGTCTGCTTAATACTAGAAAAAATTATTGTTTCTAATATTAACCCCTTAGGGGAAGGTGTCCATTTTTGCCATTTCAGTAGTCATCTTTGTGTGTTCTTCAGGACTGCAATAAGAGCACAATTTTAAATATTTGTCAGTATCTCCCTGTGTTATGAAGCACACAGGGTCAAATTTGCTTTCATTTCAGATGCCAAATAACATTTTTGTTGTTAGTTTTGTGTGAGTGCTCATTTAAAACTAGATTAAGGGATGCTAGGAAACAAGACAGTGGATAAATGTTTTCCAGAGTATTTCAGCTCTTCTGTTGCACAAACATTAATTAGCATCACCCATATCGCAGATTCAGTGTTAGAGCAATGCCTCGCTAACTGCAGGGCAGAAATCAATGCCCCTGTTCATTCCTAGAGGAGAACTAC
This sequence comes from Danionella dracula, assembly GCA_900490495.1. NCBI lineage: Eukaryota > Metazoa > Chordata > Actinopteri > Cypriniformes > Danionidae > Danionella > Danionella dracula. The sequence continues at coordinate 1,211,264 of UELW01000089.1, forward strand.
AATTTAGATTTTTATAAACCTGGAGAGAAATATGATGGACTTTTGTTTTATATTCTACCATATCAGCATTATATGCTAGATAGAATTTACCACGATAAAATATAAGCTGTGTATGTCTACGTTAGTTGGCATTTAAGATATTATGATAAATGCTCCATATCACATACGCCTCGTTGCTGGAAGTGATAAAATCATGCTGTGGGTGTGTATTTGTGGTGTGTTTTCTTCACTGCTGGGTGCATGCACTAGGACTTCTTAAAAGCAAAGCTCAAATTTCAGCTGAGTCCTCTTTTACCTTGACATCATGACACTTTATTTCATGTTAGACGTAATAGTTTACTTCTCTGGAAATCCCACAAAGCCTCACTTATTGGCTCATTGCTATCGGGATTTCTTTGGTGTGCATGAATGAACACTTTGTATTTTTAAATATTCCATTATTATTGACCATATTGTACATGTACACATGTGTGCTATAAAATAATGTTTCCTCTATAGACAAATTGAAAAAAAAAATGTCAGTGGACGAAGCCGTTTGTGGCAATAGTGTGTGTCTGTTTAAATCGTTTCTCTGAACACAAGAAAAAAACTCACTCTGAAATATATTCCATTTCTGCCATAATAGTATATCAAGTACACACTTCTTTGCTTTCCTTATTAAACTTTTTAACACCATCTTTAAGGTTTGGAGTTAACGTTAGTGTCGTGAAGCAGAAACTCACCTTGGCTTCTAAACCCTGAATGATCTGCTGACTGCTTTCATGACCCCTTTCAAACGCAAGCACACTGGTTTGGGTCTTCTCCACCTCTTGATTCAAAGCTGAGATGATGTTCTCCATCACCTGCACGCTCTGCTGCGGAACATCCAGCTGCTGTACCACAGACAGTTCAGCCTTGACATCCTGAAGACTGAAAGCCTTGTCGTCCGCTCCTGGTTCTCCTCCATCAGTCTCAATGTCAGGCTCAGTCTGGCCCTTTGATGCTTTGGAGGGACTGGGGTGGAGGAACTCAGGGATTTGGGTAGCAGGTGATTTTAAGTTAAGCTGGACAGCATGGGTAACATCCAGGAGAAGCTGTAAATGACCGACGTGGCTGCACGACTCATGCTCTTTTACTTTGTCCGGGTTTCCCTAAAATGAATTGTATGAATAAATAAAAACATGTCATACAGTGGGTAAATTTAATAATACCTAAGATAAGTATATTTACAAAGAAACTTTTGCTAAAATTAAAGCAATACTATGTAGTCATTTTTTTGTAATGTATCTGCGTATTCCACAAGGGTATCTGTATCGTCTGCATTTGCATAAAAGGTCATGGTGAGGATCAGTCCCAAAAAGAAGTACATGTTGACGTAAACCCTCTTGCATATGTCACATCATCTCCATCACCTGATCCAGAAGGGGGAGGAGCCAAGACACATCAAACACGCAATGAGTGAAAGATGGTATAGTGAGCTGTATATGCGTTCAAACCTTTGATCTGACTATCCATAAAAAATATTTTCATATTCATATAATACTAATTGCGTTACTAAGAAAGTATTTGACATTTACTATTTACTGAAAGAAAGCTTTTTCACTGGTAGAGTCACTGGTAGGGTCTTGTGTTTGGAAATATATCCAGAAATATATTTAAGCAGTGCTGCGTCTTCAGAGAGTTTGCCAATCAGGAAAAAACAGCTCTATATTTTGATGCCATTTTACTTTTACTAATTTGACACTTTTAATTTTAATTAATTTTATTACCGTACATGATGATTTTTTACACCTTTCATAAACAGATTTATTTCCAAACACCTTGTTTTGGCATAATAGGTGCATACTAATATATAAAATGGAAAACTTAGTAAGCCTTAAATGTCATTTAGATTATTTCATTAAAGGAAAGCTTAGATAATAATAATAATAATAATAATAATACAACTTTCCAGCTGTTTGGACAGAAATGTGGCTCTTTGATTCTGTTGCTTTGATTCTCTCTAAAACGATAAAAATCCATCCAGGGATTTTATTTTAATCACAACAAATGTTTTATAACCTCAGAGAACGAGTCTATGTGAAACCCACAGTAAAATATGTCAAATTCTGTGAGGCCCTCACTTTAATCACCATAAACTCCGCCCCTCCTCGCCAGGTTGTAAACACAGTCGACCACCATTTTGGAAATCGTGGGATAAAAAGAAGTTCACAACCCTATGCATTGACTCCCATCAAGATAACTGTTAAGGACTGATTGGACTGATCTAGCAGCAGATCTAACAAAACGAGTGTTTGTTTGTTCAAACATTATTACTGCAATGAAGTTGACACTGAAACTTGGATCTGTACCAACTCTACATCCTCCAACCCTAACTCTAGAACAAGTAAGATATATCTAAAGAATCAATCTCAAAATGGCAATCGCATTAACATTGGCAAATCACGCCTCTGGGCAGAGAGCAGTTTTGTTGAAGTAAAAGTTTTGCCTTTTTACAAAACCATTCAGAAATATTAGCTTATATTGTTACGGCTTTACATATATACCATAAAGAAACAAACTAACGTGTAATGAATTGGCATCTGAGGTTTCCTTTAAGCTAGAATTTCAGTTATTCCTGTTATCGTGTGTTAGTACAAATTTATGTTCTTTGCATAAAGCCAGACATTTATTTACATAGTAGTTATGGTTTAGCATTAAACCATAACTAATGTTTTTTGTGTGCTTTTACCCTGTCAACATATTTTCCACTTTTCTTGAGAACTTAAAGAAGGTGTAACAAAAGTTTATTTAAATTAAAAAGAACGACTATCTTGACTTAATTATGAATTAACCAACCTTAAAACGACAGCCAATATCTGAGAAAATGCACAGTTCTTTCTTTCTTGAGCTGGCCGGTGGATTATTCTGCTGAGAAAACACAGAAACTGTTCTTTTTCTTCAGAAATGTGTTCTTGTTGAAACCAGTACACTTTTTATACTATACCTTTTGCTTTCTGTCCGCTTTTGCTGTCCTCTTCTCCACGATATTAGCACACACATGGTTCTGTGTAGAGAGTCGAAAATGTGATTCTCATAAGCAATTTTACAGATGACGTCATCAAAATAAACTTTCACAAAAAACGTTCTTATCTGACTTTGGTGAAGCACATTGCATTTAAATACATCAAGAATAACAATGCATTGTGTTTGAAACTTGATATCCACTTTTACTGGGTTTTAGCTCTGTTTTACTCTTCTAATCCACATCCCCGAGAGCAGGGCCTGTTGGGTGAAATTGAAAATAAAGTAATATGGGACAGCAGTAAACACTGGAGACTGCTTCTGTGGCTTACAAATGAGCCATGGGGCTTCAAGCAAGGGCACGCTGACCCAAAACCACTCCAGCAGCAAGAGAAGAGAATACAGTGTGACATGGTCATAGTGTCACTTTATCACCAATGCATGCATCATACATGCGTGAAGATACAGATCATCAAAGGTATCAATGTGTTTCTGATACAATCTGATAATTGCACAAAACTTGAAACAAATTAACTCATATATATGATATATTTGATATATGTTCTTCATTGTAGAAATATCTGAGAGAACATGATCTGCAGCAGGGGTCACCAACAAGGTGTCCGCAGGCCTGTTCTAAATATAGCTCACTATAGCGCACCATCCCAGAAAGCTGCATCTATTTTTTTTCTTTTTCGCTATTTTTACTATATCCCTTTTAACTTGCACACTTGCACTGGCATAAATTTGCATATGCCGATATTAAAACAGCCTTTTTGTCAAAAAACAAAACAAAAAACTGTCCTTTTGTGAGATGCATAATTTTGAGCAGCACATTTCTTGATTAAGGAAGGGACTCCTCGTTGACTTCCATCCCTTGTCGGCTTTTTCCCTTTTGGGGTCACCACAGCGGAATGAACCGCTAACTATTCCGGTATATGTTTCACACACACACACACGCACGCAGGCACGCAGGCACGCAGGCACACACGCACACACTCATTCCCATTCATACTCTATGGACAATAGTTTTTTCTAAATTCACTTATATCACATGTCTTTGGATTTATGGGGGAAACCGGAGCACACGGAGTAAACCCACACAATCACGGGGAGAAATGCCAACCGACCCAGCTGAGGCTCGAACCAGAGACCTTCTTGCTGAGATGACTGTGCTACCCACTGCGCCACCATCGTGACGCCCGTTCCTCATTAACTTCCACCTTTGAATCACAACAAATCATCCATTCATCTTCTTTTATCTTTTTCCTTCCTTATTAAGGCATAGTTGATCATTATCATGAGAAATCATAAACCATGGTCAAAAAATTTTTTAATCATGAATTATTATTAAGAAACTATAATCAAAATGGAAACTGGTCAAATGTAATATTTCAGAAGTGTGTATCAAACTGGTAACCCTTCACATAATTGGTACTTATTTTAGAACTTAATGACCTCATCATTGAATGTATCCAAACATAGCTTTGCGCTTCAATCGTCTTCTTCTTTTGGCTGTTCAATAACGTAAGCAAATGAAAATTATAATCCCATAGTGTAATCCAGTATTGTTGTTATCCTCGTTTTACGTTTTAATAAAAGTGAAGATGAGATATGTTTTAATATCAGGATTTTTTCATGTCTATCAAATAATACAGAGATTATCTCAATATTCTGTTTAACAGCCGTGGGTGTATCTGTAATGCCAATTTTAGTCACCATTTCTAACATTTTAGCCATACCTGGAATTCTCGAGGGGTCAGCTGACTGGAACAGGAGGAACACATGGACTTGTTTTTAGGGCAGCCACTTTCCAGATGTGTTGCAAGGGTCTTCCTCTGCACCATGACCCCGCATCCGATGTTGCATGGGATAAGGGCCTGCTCACACTGACTCTGATGCTCCTGCAGAGAAAAAAACAAACAAACAAATGCAATTGCATTAAGCTTTACATGCTCTGAGATATTCTCATTTCAATATGTTCCTTTCTTTTAAGGATGCTCTTATCTAAATATTTTAGTAAATTTTATATCTGTACAGTCATGTCTTTTGAGCTTAAATTAAGTCTAGTGTTTTTTTAAATCATCATAAGGGAAACCAGGAAGTGAAGAAAAAAATACCCCCCCCCCCCAAAAAAAACCCTTAAGGTTACAGTCTTCTGCAAACCAGTGTATACATGTTAATTTCTCAAAATAAGTGTTTCATACGTTGGACTGTATACAAATAAAAAAGTACATCATTTTATTTTTATGTAATCTTCTTCCAGAAAGCTATAGAAAATAAAAAGCAAGCTACTGAACAACACTGCTGCTTTCACAACTCATTAGGAGACATTGAAATAACTGTACTGCATGTTATTTTGCTCATGAACATATCATGGTTTTAAGTGAATATGTAACAGAGTGCAGCCTACGTGCTTCTTTTCTAAATGGAACATAAAAAAATATGATTGTCTCAAAAGGCTTTCCAACTCTCTTGAGCACAGAATGAACATAAAACACAAAAAAGATGTCCATTAGGCAGCCATGAAGGTCAAAATCATGGAGCGCTGGACAATCTCTATAAAGCACTGACCTCTAAATGCTGTGCATGGAGCTTTTAAAGTCTAAACCTATTTTGTATTATTTATTTCTGTCTAAGTCCAAGGATTGATTCTCTACCTGCTTGCACCTCTGGAAGAAGCAGTAAAACTGAAATAGTGTGGTCTTAAATCCCCATAAAAGCTTCCAATTTTTTAATTCTGGAAACATTTAAAGTTATTACGGTAACTGAGCATAACCGCTGTAAAATGGAGCTATAGCTTCATTATCATTTCAAAGGTTCGCTACATGACTTACTGTAATTGTCATTGGTTTGGATAAAGAAACAATTTAAGAATATTTGATAGCATTCTAGAATGTGAAGCTTTGACATAAACAAAAGAAGCCTGTGATTATTCTTTATGATCTTGCATTCTGTTAGCGTTAACTCCAGCTCCTTAATTCTTGGAATCTCTTTTCTTTCGGTCACTCTACACAGATAATAAATGATCTGAACCTGTCTCCCTCATCAACTATAAAGTACTCTCCTTTTCACCCTAAACTGTTCCTTGTTTTTAATATTGCCCTCATTGTTTTAGTCAGTTCGATGTGTTGAGTAAAGTTTATTTATATCGGCTTTTGTTAATAAATGTCTCGAAAGTCATCATCTTCCCTTCAACAGCTACTGTTGAGAAATGCTAGAATATTCAGATCAACACTTGACACGCTAATAATAACATTTGACAAACTCTGCATACAATAAACTAAAGGGTAAACGTTTGAAATATAAACGTTATCAATTATTTTTGGGTTGGATATCAATATTTAAACTCCTGTTATAATAAAAATTTAGACATTTTAAAGTAGAATTTTTTAAAGTCTGTAATAACGTATAATATATAGTATATTAAACAGTATAGTAGTTTTATCGGGCCTTGTTTTGAGGCTCTATGGCAGGATTTAACCATTCTGAGATCGATAGAGCAGTCAGAATGTTCAGATCATTGACTGTTCTAGCTGTGGACGATTTAAAAGGGTTATTTTAAATTAAGAACTCACTTTAGTCACTTTAATTGTAGCAATCCATCTTTGCTCTTGTCTCATATAAATCAAGTTTAAGTATTGCACTCTCATTTCTACTTTAACACAAAAAAAAACTGTGTTGTAATGAGATCCATTTTATTGGCAGCATTGAAACCCACATTATATTTTTGTGTAAAGTTGGTAATAATTTGCTCCCAACATTTGTTACTTTTGTCTTGATTAACATAATAATTGGAACATTTCTAAAGTTGCAGGAGTGTGTAAAACACATTCACAATTTACATGATTAGACAAACACCGATTTAACTTTAGCGCCACTGAATTAGAATAGATCTCAGTTGTTTTTATATTTCAGTAAGTGCCTAAATGAGTCAAATAGAAAAGTACCTCAAAGTCCTTCAGAGTACTCCTCCAGGAGCAGCCCTGGTTGGCACAATGCACTTTCAGCTCCAAAATTTCCTTATTGATAGCTGCATCGTTGAAGATCTGAAAAATAAGATGACATTATCTTTCTCAATATGAATCACGCGTCTATCTATCACAGACTAAAACATACTTAGTTAGAAAGTAGACTTTCTTTTACACATTTATTAATACACAAGTGTGAAACCAGATAAACAGTCATTACTTGCTCCTGGGTTAGTAGACTGAGGTCAGTCTCGACATTTAGATCGTCTTCTTTACATTTTGTGCACACAAGGTCCTTGTTATTTCTGTAAGGGAACATATTAATGAATTAATCACATTTACAGCCGCTTCCTCATCTAATAACATCTGGTCGTGTTGCATATCAGCCTTTTTCAGGGGTTTACAGTTAAATGCACTTTCTTGCTTACCTGAGCAGCCAGTTGATGCAGGCGAGGCAATACCGATGGCCGCACACGGTTTGACGGGCTTTATTCAAGACGTTTTTACAGTTGCTACATAAGTACTTCTCTTTCGGGACATCGTCGCAAATACTCCGAGGGAACCCCGATGGATACTCGTTCTCACCCGGAGTGGAAGAACGTCCGTTTAAAGACGCTTCGGACGGAGTTTTAGGAGAAGCCATAGACTTAGACGAGAAGTCTGTTCCACTGCCTGAAAACATGCTTTCGACCTTTAGTAGACGCGCTTGCCCACGTTAATAATAAAAAAAAAACACCACGGGAGATCCCCTTTCACAAACACCCGGAAACATTGTAACTTCCCGCACTTTTCATTCGTTTTTAACATAATCTAATGAAAATGAATGAGAGAGTGCTTTGCTCACGACTCGAGGATTACAGTAGTAGTGCTTAAGCCATTTCACCAAAAACACCAAAAGAGCTGAAATCGTTAACAAATCAGGGGCAGAGAAGCGTGACGGAATCTTTTGAATTCGTAATGAACCGATAACTTATTAAATAAAATGAATTGGAGCGTGGTCACTTAAGATCCTTCAAAGAGAGCCGTCCTGAAATCCTGCGGTGTTTAGCTGCGGGTGCTAATAACAGGACTTTTGGGACATCAGTGTTTCACTGAGTAGGGTGGGGTCTCTTTCAAATAATAAATAATTCATAATAGATATTTGATGTCTATCCATAATAATCTTTAACAGGCAGAATAACGTTAACGTTCTCCAAACGAACAGTGTACCCTCTGTTCTTCCCACTGCGGCGCTTCAGCCCCGCCTTCTGCTGGGATTTTTTTTTTGTCACACAGAAAATGCGCCCATTTCTGATGAAGACATGCTTCTTTTGGTTAGCAAAGAAAAAAGTTCAATTCATTTTGTCAGATGTGGTTATGCTACGGTTACTCTTTAGGGTCAGTCGACGTGTACATTCTTCAATGCGATGCATCAGCGGATCATTTAATTGGTCATCGAGCCAGAAAAAGAAAATTAAATAACATAAGCGTGCATGAACCAATACACCGTAAACTCCTGAGAGTAAAATCCACTCTATCCAGAGAAGGACCAAATACACTCTGAATAGAGTGAAACAATAACACTTAAACAGAGTTAAATCATCGATGAGGTCATCATCTAAACCATCGATTATTCACTGAGAACCTCTTCTCTGTGATAAACGTTTGTTTTTCACTATAAAAACATCACAACTCTATTCTCCTCATCACATTGTAAAAAAATAAGAGTTTAACTCACATTTTTTATGGTTCAGGTTGATGAGCTCAGTGGTAATTTAACTCTATTCAGAGTAGGACCAAATAGACTCGGAGCAGTGTCAATTTAACACTCGAGATTTTACTGTGTATGAATATGCCTTAAGGCATGTTTTGATGAGGGAACAATGCTAAAGCATATAAAAAATGTCTGAAAAGACAAGTTTACATGATATGGCGGCGCCTCTAAGCAATTGCTAGAATTACCGTACCGGGTCGCCAAACAGAGCTTGACACATGAAGTGGATGGTTGCCTCTTTCAGATTCTCTGTGGTTTTAGAAACTTCCCTCCTTCTGTTAAAATAAGCATTGTTTGCTCAGCCTGCATATACCTTGCCTGTAGTAGAGGCGGGGCCAATCTATTTCTAAGAACTGGAACCCTGCTCACTGTTACATGTGTTGACAGTGGAAAGTCCCCATCTCAGAAACCACCAGCGATTCCAATGTGGTGGTGGAGGAGGAGGAGGTTGGCACATTTGATGGTTGTTTTATATTTTTCAAATTATTACTATTCTGTAAATCATAAAACTGATGAGTCCGATGTAAAATGATATTTAAAAGATATCAAATTCATAAATTCAGGAGGAGTTATAGAACAATACACATTAAAATAAAATACTTTAGTTGCAAATAATTTAAATAATAAATAATGTTATAACTCAGAGGTCTCAAATTTCCAGAGGGCAGTGACTGGAATACACTTTCTTTATAGCCATCATAAAAACCTCAGAGCCACATTCCAAGACGTATCTCACTTGCCCCAACAAACGTCACCGTGCCAAAAAAATTAAAAATAAAATAAAAAATCTGAACCCCACAAATTATTTTTGATATATCAGTTACTGAGGCATAAGGTAAAAACAAGCTGTTCATGGGATGGGCATGAATACAAATACATTTATGTTTTTTATTCATCTTCTTCTTCTTCTTCTTTCGGCTGTTCCCAGTTTAGGGGTCGCCACAGCAAATCATCTGTTTCCACCTAACTCTGGCCTCAGTATCCTCTACTCTTGCACCAATTACCTTCATGTCCTCCTTCAGCACACCCATATAACTTGTCTTTGGCCTTCCTCTCGCCCTCTTGCCTAGCAGCTCCATCTCCAACATCCTTCTACCAATATCACTACTATCCCTTCTCTGCACATGTCCAAACCATCTCAATCTGGCTTCTCTGACTTTGTCTCCAAAACAACCAACCTGAGCTGTTCCTCTGATGTACTCGTTCCTAATCTTGTCCATCCTTGTCACTCCTAAACTGAACCTCAACATCCTCATCTCTGCTACTTCCATCTCTGCCTCGTGTCTCTTCCTCACTGCTACAGTCTCTAACCCATACATCATAGCTGCTCTCACTACTGTTCTGTACACCTTTCCTTTGATTCTTGCTGACACTCTTCTGTCACACAACACCCCTGACACTTTTCTCCACCCACTCCAACCTGCCTGCACTCGCCTCTTCACCTCTTTTCCACACTCCCCGTCGCACTGGACTGTTGACCCCAAATACCTAAACTCCTCCACCTTCTTGACCTCAGCCCCCTGTAACCTCACTGTTCTACTTCGCTCCCTCTCGTTCAAACACATGTATTCTGTCTTACTACGACTGACTTTCATTCCTCTTCTTTCTAGAGCAAACCTCCAACTTTCCAGGTGTCCCTCCACCTGCTCTCTACTCTCACTACAGATTACAATGTCATCTGCAAACATCATTGTCCATGGAGATTCCTGTCTGACCTCATCTGTTAACCTGTCCATCACCATAGCAAACAAGAAGGGACTCAAAGCCGATCCTTGATGTAGCCCCACCTCCACCTTGAACTCCCCCGTCTGACCTGCAGCACATCTCACTGTTGTCATACTCCTCTCATACATATCCTGAACTACTCTGACGTACTTCTCTGCCACTCCTGACATCCTCATACAGGACCATAGCTCCTCTCTCGGCACCCTGTCATACGCTTTCTCTAAGTCCACAAAGACGCAGTGCAGCTCCTTCTGACCATCTCTGTACTTCTCCATTAGCATTTTCAGAGCAAAAATTGCATCAGTAGTGCTCTTCCTGGGCATGAAGCCATACTGCTGCTCGCAAATATCCACTTCCCTTCTTAGCCTAGCTTCCACTACTCTTTCCCAGAGTTTCATTGTGTGGCTCATCAACTTTATACCTCTGTAGTTGTTACAACTCTGCACATCACCCTTGTTCTTAAAGATTGGCACTAGGACACTTCTCCTCCATTCCTCAGGCATCTTCTCACTCTCTAGAATCCTGTTGAATAACCTAGATAGGAACTCCACCGCTGTCTCTCTTAGACACTTCCACACCTCCACAGGGATGTCATCTGGACCAACAGCCTTTCCACTCTTCATTCTCCTCAGAGCCTTCCTCACCTCATCCTTTCTAATCTTTTCAACTTCCTGCTCTACAATGTTCACCTCTTCCCCCCTTCTTTCCCTCTCATTCTCCTCATTCATCAACTCCTCAAAATACTCCTTCCATCTTCTCTGCACACTCTCCTCACTTGTTAGAACCCTTCCATCTCTATCTTTAATCACCCTTATCTGTTGCACATCCTTCCCATCTCTGTCTCTCTGTCTCGCTAATCTGTACAATTCCTTTTCACCTTCCCTCGTGTCTAACCTGGCATACAACTCATCATATGCCTTCTGTTTGGCCTTTGCCACCTCCCTCTTCACCCTGCGCTTTAATTCCTTGTAGTCCTGTCTACTTTCTTCAGTCCTTTCGATGTCCCACTTCTTTTTAGCTAGCCTTTTCCTCTGGATGATGTCCTGTACTTCCTCATTCCACCACCATGTTTCCTTATCTTCTTTCCTTCTTCCTGCTGACACACCTAGCACCTTCCTACCTGTCTCCCTGATCACTTCTGCTGTAGTTTCCCAGTCCTCTGGAAGCTCTTCCTGGCCACCCAAAGCCTGTCTCAGCTTCTGTCTGAATTCCTCACAACCGTCTTCCTTTTTCAACTTCCACCACTTGGTCTTCTTTTCCATCTTTCCTCCCCTCTTCTTCCTGACCACCAGAAACCAGTCTACTTAGGATGTAGTCCACCTGCGTACTCCTACCACCACTCTTGTAGGTAACTCTATGTTCCTCCCTCTTCTGGAAATAAGAGTTAACTACAGCCATTTCCATCCTCTTGGAAAAGTCCACCACCATCTGTCCTTCTGGGTTCCTTTCCTTAACACCAAACCTGCCCATCACTTCCTCATCACCTCTGTTGCCCTCGCCAACATGACCGTTGAAGTCTGCTCCCACCACTACTCTCTCCCCTCTGGGAATACTCTCCATCACCTCATCTAACTCACTCCAGAATCTCTCCTTTTCTTCCAGCTTACAGCCTACTTGTGGAGCATAACCACCTACTACATTCAACATCACCCCTTCAATCTCTAACTTCAGACTGATCACCCTGTCAGACACACTTTTCACCTCTAAAACATTCCTCACAAACTCCTCCTTCAGGATCACTCCTACCCCATTTCTCTTCCTATCCTCACCATAGTAAAACAGTTTGTATCCCCCTCCAATACTACGCGCTTTGCTACCCTTCCACCTGGTTTCCTGCACACACAGAATATCTACCTTCCTTCTCTCCATCATGTCCGCCAGCTCTCTACCTTTCCCGGTCATTGTACCAACGTTGAGAGTCCCTATTCTCAGACCTATACTCTTGCCTTTCCTCTTCTCTCTCTGCCTACGAATCCTTCTTCCTCCTCTCCTTCTTTGACCAACAGTAGTCCAATTTCCACCGGCACCCTGTAGGTCAACAGTCGTTGTTAACCCCGGGCCTCGACCGATCCGGTATGGAAATCGAATTGATGACTTGCATATTTGGTTTTGGCATGTTTTACGACGGATGCCCTTCCTGACGCAACCCTCTCTATTTATCCGGGCTTGGGACCGGCACAGAAGTCACTGGCTAGAAACCCCTGTGGCTAGATTGTGTTTTTTTATTCATATTTTTAAAAATAAAAATACCTTCAATTATGTTTGTGCAATTTCTACAAAAGTATGCATGGGCACAATAGAATTTTCAGTTAATAGTAAAGAGGCACAGACGATTTTAAACATTTATTAAAAAGAATAATGACGAATAGGAGAGACACAACAGAAAACATCATATTACCAGCAAATAATTACAGAAAACAGTGATTGAACACCAGAACTTAAATACAATGTGTGTGTCACAGGAATTGGTTAACAAGGCAACAAGATAAGTGACAGGTGAGGAGTGAAAACAAGCGAGTGTGGAAAACAATGACAAATTTTGAAGACACACAGGAGCAAAACCAAAACAATATGGAGGACTGAAACTGACACTGAACATATGGAAGACCGAACCTGACTAAAAAAGAAAAAGCAAAATGAATGCAATAACAAGAACTAAGAATACTTTAACAACCATAAACACTAGCATATAACGATCAAAGCTTAGCAACAAAGGTTTTATTCAAATGGTTCCAATGTGAACTAATCCATTCTCATACATTTTATAACAATTTTCTTCATTAACTGCTTGTAATTTCCCCCCTTATTGTTATTTGTAACTTTTTTGTTATGGTGTATTGTCTTTTTTTTTTTTACAAAACAGGCAATTGGAGACTGCAGATCTGTAGCACCCAGAAACTAAATGAAACTAAAACAACCATTTACCTTTTAAGAAAAGTAACTACTTAAATTAAACTCTTAAGAGTCTCAGGAGACTCCTTATTGACATAATAGATCTTGATTATTATGAATCAGCATTCAAACATCTTTTGCAAGTCCCAGAATATTATTCTACACTCCCTGTCTCCTTCAAAAATATTCCAGACACAGTGAGACAGATCACTGGTATCTTTTCAGGTAGTAATACAGGTAAGATAATTTCAAATACTGACATATACATTGGTTACAAACATCCAGATTATCCCACAGCGTGTGATGATTAGAGATACATTAGAAGATGATGCTGCACATGTGAGAGGCACAGATGATTACAGAGATTAGACGAAGAAAAAGAGAAAGGCAACAAGGGAGCTGCAATTTTGCTAAAGAGGGTGGCCAAGGGATTTCAATATCTGGTTGAGGGGATTAATGACTTGGGAAAAACTGTTCACCTCTACAAGGGACATTCTTCACCTCTAATCAGTTACAGAGTAACAGGAGAGCAGGGCAGTGCTGGACTGTTTTTCATTAAACAGCAATCACAGCGAGAAGCAGTGCATCAAACTGACTCCAGCCGTACTAGAGTTTTCTGTGTCAAGGCTTTTCGCATTGGAGTGAGTCAAACAAAAAGTTGAGAAAACCAAAAACACAAGACATGGTTTTCCAAAAAGAAGTTTATTTCTCCAAAATCACTAAATCATCGGATAGCCTGAATGAGTAACCCACAAGCAACCAAGTCCAAAAAACTTCTAAACTTTATAAATAAAAAATATTATAGATGGACAAAACAAATCTAAATACTGCAGGATAGCTGCCTGTTTAGTATTCCTCCTTTATGCAATCCTGGAATATAACATAAAAAGGCAAATCTCTCCTTTTCTCCATGTAATGTAATTCATTTTTTACAGCATCTCCGAAACACTCATAAGCAGAGAGCCTCATTATACAATCCGGGTCTGAGATTGGCATACAAGACCGAGCCAAATATGATAGCCACAATACTCCCATTAAAACAGCACCAAGGGATCTTGTCTTGCCCTACCTAGTCAATTAGCGGCTAATGAGGTAACCTCTGCTGACATCCACTCCAAACTGCAAAGGAGGAATTAGTGTACGTCAGAAGAAAAATCCTCAGTCCCACAGAAAGTGTGTTAGAAATAGCGGAGGTTTATTAAATGCCACTGGAGTCATTAAGCACAAGAGATCTTTCTCTGAAAAAAAGTGGTACTCATCACTGATTCAAGTGATTTAAAATCCTCAAGTTTCTTTTGGTGAACAAATAAACTATTTCAAAAAGTTTGGAAAATCATGCAACTACTTTAATTGTTTAAAATATTGGCAGTAATTTGTTATTTTAATCCACCCATCCAACATCTTCCCTTTCAGGGTCACCACAGCGGAATGAACCACCAACTCTTCTGGCATATGTTTTATGCGGCAGATGCCCTTCCAGCTGCAACCTATTGCTGGGAAACATTCACACATACTCATTCTCACTCAAACACTATGGACAATCGTTTTTACCCAATTGTCTCACACCGCATGTCGTTGGACTTGTGGGGAAACCGGAGCACCCGGAGAAAACCCACGCGATTACGGGATCACATGCAAACTTCACACAGAAATACCAACTTAACCATCCGAGCCTTGAACCAGCAACCTTATTGGTGTGAGACAACCGTGCTACCCATTACACCACCGCAACGCCCTAGTTAGGCCTGCGGCACCCGGTGTTCCCAGACAGTCTCCCATCCACGTACTGGATGGGCCAGTGCTCGCTTAGCTTCCGGGATCGGACTGGATCGGGCGTTGTCAAGCACGAGTGGCCACAGTGTTATTTATATATGTACTTTAAAATAGCATATTCAACTTTTTGTAAAGGAATTTTAAAAGGAATTATTTTAAAATAATATATTAATAATATATCACTCATTTATTTAATAATAAATAGTATAGTTCACACTAATAATTGTATTGCAAGAGAAGATGGCGAGCAATGGAAAAGTGTACTAGGCAGCCACCAAGTTACCAGGGTCCGGAACATCCCCCAGAAGAGTGCTGAATGGGTGGAAGATGAGATAGCTTGCGGAAATGTTGAAAATTGTCTGTTTAGCTTGTGCTTATATACAGAATTAGTAAAAAGTTAAAGTTAAAGCACCACATCAGTGCCTAATTACAAGACAAGCTCCTCTCAAACTTATGTTAATAGGTACATTAACCTTATTTAACCCTGGATTCATTAAAGGTGCAGTATGTGAGCTTGAGGTTAAAGCTGAAATCGCAATAATATAAAAATATCTAACCCCCACCGCTTCAAGACTAGGTTTCTAGGTACAGCAGGCTTCTAACTGCGAAATAACCTGAACATTATTTCCAGGCTGTGTGATTATTCTAGATGTTTTTAATGACATCAGTGCTTGGATCGAGCATGATGTTTTAAAATAATGAAATGCAATATATTTCTTTAATTTTAGTTGATGAAAATTATTAATCCGGTATCCCACAGGAGTATGTGCTGAGCAAAGTTAGCTTATTCATCAAAGAGTTTTTTTAATATTATTGGCTCTGTTCATTTTCTATTAGGATATTCCAGAGGTGTCTCTTAAAATATTTGATTAAAAAAATAATCTTTCTTTCTGACTATTTTCAGAGCATGCAACCTATATGAGTTAAACTTTGCTTTTGTAACTACCTGTATTGTAAGTCTCTATGGATAAACGAGTCTGCTAAATGCATAAATGTCTCACTGCTCAATCCTCACAAAGACGATTATTTTTATTTCTAGTTTTGTGGTCCAGAGCAGAGGTTGCCAGAGCTAACATTATCATCGAATTAACAACATCTACCTATGGGTTATAGAACCCATCCATCCATCCATCCATCCATTATCCTGTCGGCTTTCTTCCCTTTCGGGGTCGCCACAGCGGAATGAACCGCCAACTCTTCTGACATATGTTTTATGCAGCAGATGCCCTTCCAGCCGCAACACATTGCATTTTTAATACAATTTCAATCTCTTTCTTCCAAAATTTAGCTTATGTTGCCTCTTAACTTAAGCTTCTATTGTGGTTTGCTGGACAAGGAGATTGACTTTGGATTGGAAAGTCACCGGTTCGATCCCCAGATTCACAAAGGTGAAGGTGGAGTGAGTAATGAAACACTAGCTCTCCCATCTTCAACAACCACAGCTGTGGAGCCCTTCCTAACTGCTGCCCGGGCGCTGCAGCCATGGCTAGCCACTGCTCCGGGTGTGTTTCTTCACTGCTGTGTGTGTACACTGGGATGGGTAACATGCAGAGCACATTCTGGGTGCTCTGGGTAACTCCATATCTGGCCAACTGTTCACTTTCAATTTTAAAGCTGTCAGTTGAGGTTTTGTGAAATAGGCTGAAGACAAGGGTGACCGGGCTTTAACGGGAGTTGGCCATAGAGTTTGGATTGGCATTGACATCTGCCATGCTCCCAACATTGACTTTATAAATACAGAATGAATACTTATTTCGATTTCCTGGAATCGTATATCTGTGGTTTAGAGGTATTTATCCTGCACTCAGCTTCTAATGCCCAAACCTTTTCGCGAGACATTTTAATAGTGTTGTTGTTTTCTTATGTTCAGCATATTGGACTTTATAAATGAGCTTTATAAATCCATTTTACTTTGTTTACTTACCGAGAACAAGGTCATCTCGGAGCACTCTAAAGTTGCATAATGTGAAAGTGGCGAAACAATTCAAGCGAGGAAACATTAAGAAAAAACGAAATAAGTTGTTATAAAGGTTCCACAGTAGAAACCAGAAAAAAAACTAAATTGCACGCATTGTTTTCCCAATCAAAAAAAAATCATTTTAGTTTTGTCAAATTAAAATTGAAGCACTTTAAATTGCCAATGTGTTTGTAAATGTGCCATACAAAAAATGTCTTGCCTTTATAGATCATCATCCAAACTGCTGTGAAAAAAGTTCTGGTACAAGTTTAAAACACAGTGGAAAAGTCCCCAAAAATATGGATCGTAACGTTGTCCTGTTATAAAACAGGGAATCATGCCCTTACTGCCAAGTGTGTGTTGATTGTCTATTTGCTCTTCCAGTTCTGACTGCTGCTTTAGTGTCTTTCTGAGAGCAAGAGTAATATTCTTAAAAGAAACACATACAATTTAAATGTTTAGCTGTTTTTTTCAGTAAAGATACAAACACTGGTCACATAACAGTTTATTTCCAAACACCACGCCATTCCATCACCTTTAAGAAGCCAATGGCAAACAAATATAGTCAGAAATAACCTTTTTAGTGTTCAAATGAATATGATACCTCAACTGTTTTGAAACCATTTTTGGTACAATAATATATTTTATGATTGGGTGATATATCCTTTAATCACCATAACAAAGCACTGCGAAACCAAGACCCAAAACAACAGCTGGAACATGAGTCCATTGTTATTCCCAATTGCAGATGAGCATCCCATCATTGTATAATAGATTCGCTTTCAGAGTTGGGTCTGAATGCTGATTTCGGGGATGTTATCCTGGCCATGATGAGGAAATGGAAGGAAAGTTGTGCTCTTGTCGTCCTGGGGTATTGTTAGACTGCAAGACATGCTCAATTTCACGGTTAAATTATTTACACGGATGACTGGCAGACAGGTGTAGTTGGAGAGGACATCGGCAGGGGTTCCTGAGTTCCACGAAGTTTATTGAGAGCAAACACGAGAATCGGTCTTCCCCGAAAAGCCATAACTGCTGTCATGTTCTGTCCTTTAGCACGAGCAAACAATCTCTCTTGCTCTCTCTTATTGCAGCCTATATCTCACGGTTATCACTGAAAAGAACAGTGCATTTCTTTTAATACTCCTGTGGAGAGCAAGAAACACTGGCTGGCTGGGTGAGGAGAGGTTTTTTACTGGTAGTTTCTCTTCATTTTGTATGTGCATGCTAGCACTTCAGTGATGAAAGCCCCCATGTGGCTTCCACATGAAACTCAATCTCGACTGTAGCGATCCTTTTAAACACTTCCACCTCGCAGTGAGGTCTCTGGTTAGTTTGGCTAGAATAGATCTGTTTATAATTGGTGTTCTGGTGATTTAATATTTCATCATTAAAAAAAACTAATTGAATATACATTAGAGGCAATAATCGCAATGACATTAATTCTGAAAATACTCCCAGGGCTCTGATTTATAACATCCATTTTGTTTTACTGATTTTCACTATAGACTTCAAACAGATTGTAAAAGCTTTTAAAACAGATATGACTGTTATACTATTTAAAGTGCAGGCAATGCGTATTTTGTCTGAATGGTACAATAACAACAAATAATTTGATGTAAATGAACACAAACATTAAAAACACATCATTTTCATTTACACACAAACTGATTGTTACAAGTTTCCAAAATGAACACAAAGACAGACAGAGCAAGGACACAGTGTCAGTGCATAAATGAAATCAAAATAAGCAAGACTATAAGACAAAAACAAACAAACACAGGAAACAGTTCACCCAAAATCAGTTTCTTCCATAATCAACTTTAGATATCAAAATCTTTACTTATTTAGTGAACCTGTCTTCATTTCCTTCTGCAACACTAATATTAATAATGATTAAGTTGATTAGAAGATTAATAAACAAATATATTATTTTGGCATCGTGTTTGGGGATAATTTTAAAATTGTTGCACAAGTTTGGTTTAATTATAATATCGTTTATTCCATGGTCTGTGTGAAACTGGATTCTGATTAGCTAGCAGGTGTTGAATTATGTGAATAATGTGACATAACCCTCATCATTTTATATACTTTGTCATAATTAACTTGCTTGTGCGACACATTCTTGTTATGTATCAAACTAAAGTTCATATCAAATGTTGACAGGGACTACCTCTTGGTGTAGTGAGCGGTTAGAAATTAGAAATCAAGATTAGAAATCCCACCATGACAATGTTTTTTTGTGATATTACACAATACAGAAATATCTGTTAAATTAAAACATTTTTAACCGTAAAAAAAATCCCATAAATTTTTCTGCCTGTGCTTTCTATTTTAGTCATTTATTTATTTTTTACTATTTAACACATATTGTTGAACACTCATCAATAGTGAACCAGCAACAGTCAAAATTTTTCTAATTTGCTTAACTAATACTAACTGATTTTTTATATTATCTATAATCGTTATTCTGAAAAAAAAGCCACAATTTGAAGTAATTGCTGTTGGTCTCTCTTTAATAGGACAGTTGCAAAGCAACAAACCAAACAGGTTGAGAAGAAAACATTACTGAATTCCAGTTGATCATGTGACATGTCTAGAACCATAGGAAATCCATTTTTTAAGTGTTTTAATGTTTTGAGAATGACTTTTATGAATGAGTTAGAGACTTATCAGCAGAACATATTAGCTTCCCTTTTAATCCACTTTCAAATTACAACCCCGTATTCAAAGATCTTGATCTAAATGTTAAAATCATTCCTTCGAGTTAAACCATCAATCAAACTGTACAGCGCACATGAAACAAAAACACTGGAAAATCGCTTTGTCAAATCTTGGAGAAATGCTGAGGAAAAGGTCATCTCGGAGAATCTACCGAAAATCTTGTTTGAATCGCTGCATAATCGAAGTTAAAGGTGGTAGGAATGATATCTCAAGAAGAATCAGGTTAATGTCAAGCACTGATTAATTCTTAAGATATATCAGTTCATCTCAGAGTGATCTGCCCATACGATGAAATCCAACACTCCGAAGCATCGGTGGTGCCAGAGGGTTATTGTGTTTTCCGAGAGGCTCTGGGCTTCTTTATTGACAGAGATTCCTGTGAGTGACCTGTCAGAGTGAAAAATGTGCATGTATTGGCCCATCACTCTCAAAGCCGCCATCATGACACATATTCTCTTTGAGCATCCCGGGTGGTCAATATCGTATTTACTCGAAGTGTGAGAAACCTGGTTACCTCGCAGATATTACAACGACACACCAATAGCAGCTTCGTCATGTTTAACAACAAGTTATTGATTAATCACGGAACAAAGTAAACAAAGGACAAGCTGCCCCTCTCTCAGATGCTTGAGACCAGTTAATATCTTTCTTTATATGAAAAAAGCTACACAATCTTGCTAAGTTCCACAGCTACAGATGTTTTTTTTTTGTTTTATCAGCTTTTTTTTAGACAACTATTGATTTTTTTGTACATTTTGACAATACCTGCAACGTTTTAGAATAATATTGAGAGATGTGAACAGGAGAGCAAAACACAGACCCAAAATGGCATTCACACAAACACTACAAGATGTTAGGAAAACAGGAAGATGAGAAAGAAGTCATCGCCGGAAAGTTCTGCTTTGTGTCTCTAACACCTTCAGCAATCTTTGAGTCCTTCCTCTTTGGTTCTCTCTCATTTGTTCTCCTCCTTGCTTGGTCTGATCTTCATCTCGGTGTACTTCAGCGAGTACTGCCAGCCCGTCCAGGATGACCACTCGATGCCGTCGGCGTACGAAGTGTGCTGGCCACGCAGGTACTGTCCGTTGAGGTTGGATGTGTGGCAGTTGCGGTACCACCAGGCGCCGTGGTAGAAGGAGGCGCAGTTATTCTCAGAGTGATCGTTGTCCTTGTCCTTGGTGGTGAATTTCATGCCGTTGTGTTTGAGCAGCGAATCGCCTGAGACACCCAATCAATGCGTGATGGAAAGAAAGGTTGAAGAAGACAGAGGAAGAGGAAAGAGTGAGCGTGTGAGAGACAGGGATGTGATGAAAAGAGACAGAAACAGAAGAGCAAGTGAGTCATTTGGCCGCAGTGTTGCACTGTTCATCTCTTTCACAGAAGAAAGTTGCATTAGGCAGTAATGGGATAAACAGTTTCGTTTCATGAGAGAGCTACACCATCATTATGCGCTATAAATAATTTTTAATAGTATTTATGTTCCTGAGTGAAGCATGGCTGGATAATTGATGATGATGAGAATATATAGGCGTTTTCATTTGTTGAACACAGCAATCTTTGCTGATGCCAAAAATCATATTAGTTCTAAACCAGGAAAGAACTTTGACCTTGTCTAGATCTGCATCATGGTGAACAACTAGTTCTGTCTGAACAGTGGAACAAGAAATGCAAGTCAAGCACAGACTCTATTTATATCAGTATTAATATAACAATAGCATATTGTTCTTGGTTTTTACTTTCGCTTTATTTTAGTTCTTTACAATTGGTCAACTAAGAAGGTAATGCTTGCACTTCTTTACTAAAATACATGTTTAAATAACATGTTTTGGTCTAAATAGTGTTTGTGTTAAGCTAGCTAGCTCAAAAAAAGAGCCAAACTTGGCGTTTGAATTCCACCCATGACAAAGGTTTGCTTCTTGATTTAGATTTAGATTGAACCATTGTAATTGTAGCCAGTGCCACATTTTACAGACTTTCAGGGCAATTAAAAACAATTAATAAAAAAGCAAACAAAAGGAAAATCGTAATGTAATCTTAACTTTATTAGTTACCGAATGGCAATTCAAAAGTGCACCAAGTAGCTCAATCAAATACTTAATAATTAGTAATCATAATAAAATCAAAAAGGTCTGGAAGAATTGCAGAATTTAACCTTATTAACCATGAACCATTACTCAAAATACAATGTGAGTAATAAATAACCATTTGATTAAGATGTCAGAAAATACATTTAGATCACAAATATTTTGCAATAATGGACTTTGGGGACAAAGGAAGCCTTTTACTCTGGGTTTTATATCGCAGGGTGCGTGGTCCCTACCCTGATGGGAGAGGCTCAAACTCAGAGACCAGTAAATGCGAGTAAAGCATTGTATTTTTGCAACTGTATTGTATTACCAAACCGTAGAGCATAATATTACTTGCAAATTGTTACACTTAAAATGTGTAACTTTTATTTAGAATTGTATTACAATAAATAGAAAAATGTGAGTAATATGAATAATATTTCTCACATATGAGAAAATTGGGTACAAATGTAATTATATTACAATAGTGTCACAAGAACCAGACTGCCGATCCAGATGCGACAGATGAAATTCGTTTTATTGTCTTAGAACACAGGTTCTAAACAGAAGTCAGAAAACATAAACAGAAGCACTTGTCCAAACTGCACCGTGCAGCGCCCAAGCGCTCACTCTTTCAGAAGCAAACTTAAAAACTCAGCTAAAGTGCCAGAAACTCCAGGCAGACTGAGGGCTAGCGAGACCGGACCAGAGTTGTTTGCAGGACTGGGAAGACAAGAAGCACGTCTGCACACATGAACACATCGCACAGAGTGTTGCCAGAAAAAAAAAAAAAAAAAATTGTTGCCAGAGCACTCAATATATAGGGACCAATCAGAGAGGCGGTAACGAGCAGCACCTGAACTCAATGACAGGACACAGACTTAGGTGGGAAAAGAAAGACAATTTTCCCAATAGTTAACAAGAAAACACAAAATACAACAAATAACCCCACAAAACAATGCACAGCATGACAAATAGCTCAACCCATTAGATAGTCCTTAAACCAGGGGTCGGCAACCCGCAGCTCTAGAGCCGCATTAGCGCTACCCTAGTGGCTCCCTGGAGCTTTTTCAAAAATGTTTGAAAATGGAAAAAGATTGGGGAGGTAAATATATTTTTGTTTAATATGGTTTCTATAGGAGGACAAACATTCTTAACATTGTGTAGAATTAAGTGTGTAGAATAAATATTTAATTTCAACATTTCTGTCAACAAAAATTTGCATCATAGCCTGCGACACACGTTTCTATCAGCAGGGGGCAGGATGCCAGGCACTCGCCGACTGTTTGATGGGCCACGGATGTTTTGCACGTTCCATTTTGATGTTGTTTTTTGGAATCCTCAAAATAAAAATGACATCAAAAATCTGATTTCTTTATTGAATTTCTTTAATTTCATCAAAGCAATGAAACATAATTCATTAATATTGTAATGAAGTTAAATCATCGTACATCAGCGTAGTCACGCGTTGCGTCATTCTCTACAGGATGCACTGCAGGGAAAGTAAACATTTAATCACGAAGGCTCATTATATATTTGTAGCCAACTTAGTCATAATATAGATACATACAGAATGTGTTGCCTTCATTATAAGGCATATATACGGCTTTTAATTTTTTGCGGCTCCAGACATGTTTTTTTTTTTTAAGAAAAATTTAAAGAAAAACAATGCAATCATTTTAAACAAATGATATGGACTGTACTCTTGGTTAGCTTTAGTCTCATTGGACTTGTTTATGTATTTAAAGCACAACAAGGTATACCTTCCAGCAAATATCTCCCTTAAACCTCCTTCCTTTCATAAAACCCAATTGCTTTGAACACTGACCCTGGAACATGTATAAGCTCATGGCAGACAGAAACTGATTTCATCATCATCATCATCCTCATAACATGTGTACATCCTCATACTGAGACCTTTGTGCTGCTTGAGATGTGAAGAGAGAAAGAAGCAAGTGCCACAGAGAGCAGCTTTCTACACGCAGCCACTAAAACAGCCTTATTAAGCTCTCTGATCTATGTCTCAGGGACGTAATGTTGCAGTGTTGTGCAAGGCTAATCTAATCCCAGTTTCCTGCCTTCAAACCCTGCCCTGTTGACGAGATCAGCCTTTTATTGCTAGCTTTGCTGTAAACCCGTCTTACATTCACTTTCTCTGACTCTGATTGTACTCTGCTGCTACGCGGATCATTATTGCCATTTTATTGGAACAAATAAGATCCAATAGATGCCTTTAAAGTGTGCTACACATCATAAACTTGTTCTGTAGATTCATTGCTGTGCTTTAACAGATAATGAATCAGCAGGATGACTGAGGTATAAAATGACTGCACCGGCACGATGAAAGGAGAGACAGGCATAAACGTAGGAAGAAGGATGAAGGATACAAGAGCTGCCTTTATGCAGTTCTTCACTTAAGTCCTTTCGAACTCATGTGACCTTGTTTTATTCAGCCACTAGATAGTTGTGTAACTGAATTAGTGTTTTATTAACATTTAGTAAGAATGTAACTTTGTCTATAGGTATCAAAGTCACGTGATTAATAAAACTCAGCCAATTGTTTCAAATAAATATTAATACAGCAACATTCTGACATATATTTACAGGGTGAAGTATCCAAGATACAACATCAGAGAAGAGGAATATATGCAGTTTCAAAGCATGCAACGAGAATAAAGCTGAGTAACCGGATGAGCAACAACTTCTAGGAAAATCATGTCTGGATATTATCTAAACTTAATTTCCATAATGCAACAGGGCATCAATTATGAATGAGAGGATGATGCACAGCTGGACCATGTTGGTCACATGATATGGCGGATATATTTCCTAACACATCTAATATAAAACTTTTTGTAATTTTTAACATTTTTAAACTATTGTATACACAGAACAACAGCGCGTTAGACTCTTTTTGGCAATTTAAATACAAATAGCTGCAATCAAAACTTTTGGCCATGTTATAGAGAAATGAACCAAAAATCAAACAAATAAACTCAATTCAAAACATAATCCGCTTACATATGTATGAAAATGTTTTATTTTTGGCTCTGCATTTTGTTTTCTTGGCACGTGTCTGCTTCTAATAACGTCAGATCCTCGCCCTGTTTTTCTAAACTCAAATCTCTTCCAATGTTTCCATAGCATGCAATGCAACAAAAACTAATTTAATTGTTCTCTTAAATAAATAAATATGTCCCTTTTAATGTCTACCAATAACTATAATAAGTCTAACTATAACTTTCTTTCAACTAAAAATAAGTGACTGGATTACTTTCCTTCAGAGCTGATTGCTTGGGTCTTCTTTCATTGAATACAGATTATTTTAAGGCACCCTTTAAGAAGATTGGGGGATGAATGAATGAAACAATACATCAATGAATCAATCAATGAATCAATCAACGAATGAATCAATCAATTAGTCAATCAATCTATCTATCTATCAATCAATCAATCAATCAATCAACCAATCACAAATATGTATAACTTTTCTATACATTTATTCAAACAATGAGGCTTAAAGTAGATAAAGTAATATCAGTGCTCATAATAAATTGTTTCATGTGGGGAGTAAAAATATAGTTAATCTTAGCAAGAAAGTTCTTTTAAAATTTGAAATTATATTTGTCTTGTTAGCTCTTGTTGTGAGGACCATCATAAGATTAAAAAAAGGACTTATGACACTTTTAATATGACTGTATAAATACATATCAGATTCGTAGAACTCATATCATTAGGGAACCTTTGTGCCACTATTAAGCTCTAAAGGTGCTGTTTAGAACCAATCACATTTAGAACACAGATGGAAAAAGTGCTAAATCCCCTAAAAAAACTAACTGGACTCTAAACGTGTTTTTTGTTTGGCTCTAAATGGAGATACCCCTTTTGAAGAAAAGCTTTAAATAACACCTTAAGAGACACCAAAGACAAAAAGGTTCCTTTATGATTAAGAGTCTAAGATATGATGCTATGTAGCATTGTTCATTTAAGTGTTTATGCCTAAATTGTGAGCAATATAGAGTAATCAATTTACCTATTTGCATGCTTTTAAGTTTGGGAGGAAGCAATCAGGAGAACCCGTAGTAAAAAAACACAACAACAATGTATTTGGTAAAAAGATATCCATGAAAGGAATGTCCTGATGATCTCTGGAGAGAACCTAAGCAGTTTGCTCTCTCATTGGCTCCGCTTTTTGAACAAATCTTTACAAACGTCTTCTGCAATATGCTGTAATATTCATAAAGTGTTACATTTCAAAGAATTCCCAATCATGCAAACGATGCTGTAAAACACTCTTTGCTGGAAGGAGATGATTAATCAACAGAGTAAATTGCAGATTGTGTGTAAAACAGCTCTCCGTGTGCGAGCACCTGAGGGGGAGTGTAGTGTGTGTCAGCGTAAAGTTGTCTTTCATAAAAAATCTCGAGACAGACACACTCAGGAGGGTGATAGCACTCATTAAATATGCACATGCATGCATAATTACGTGAATGCAGAAAAACACCGGAACATCAGAGAGAAATTATACACTCCTGTACTTTTACATGCTTTGTTACTACATTACACATTCATTCTAAAATGCTAATTTTACCTCACCAATGCTACAGCGTATGTTTCTGTGTTATTGCAAAATTGTCATTAGCACACTTTGAAGATACCAGCGTATTGGTACTCAAAGTGTTTACAGAGATCAGTGCATCATGAGTGTAAAACCTCATCTCAGGTAATTATATCTTCCCAGAGATCCCTGCTGCGTCTGAAGGCTCTTCCTCAACACTCTCGTAAAGGCCTTTCATTAAAAACAGAATTCATGCTTGCCTAGAACATACTTTTACCAAAAAATATTTAGCTTATTTCAGCCCTGAAAAAAAAAAACATCAAAGCAATCTATAAAAACATAGGATTCTTGGGAATATTTCATCAAAACCTCGGCAGGGATTCTAGGTTTCTTTGAAATAATGTCAGAACTTAATGCTACATCATTATATTCAAAGAGCAGAGCATTTCAATTTAAACGGTTTAGATGTCAAACTTTCTAACAACCTTCTTTCTTAAAATAAACATCTATATGAGACATGACGGTAAGATTTTGCTGTTCTCACTACATGGGTATTCTCACAAAATCAGCCAGAATTCAAAAGGTATTTCGTGTTAATTGAAAGATACAAAAAGAAGCATGAAACAAAGAATTCGCTTTAAGCAAAGCTGAAACAAAAGCTGTTTGTATTCAGAGCAACTATTTTCAATACGTATCTGCATTTTTCATTCGTACTTTATCAATCATTGTTATCCAAGCAGACATCTGCAGAGATTTTTTTTTTTTTTTCAAATGATGCTTAGAATGAACAAATATCAATATGGAAATGAACTTGACACTGGCATTGTGACCGCTTTATAAATGAATAACATCCTGGCAAGCATCAAGCCACTTCAGTCAGTAGCAATGTTTCACAAAATATTGCATCCTTTTTCCCAATCGACTGGTCTCACAGCCAATTACTCTTTTTTTTTTTGCAAATGCATATTATTTTACAATAGCAACGTTTTTGTAAATGTAAAAAATGGCATAATGCGATATGACATACAACAAATCTTCATCATCTGCTGAACTTCAGAATTCCTTCCACCTCTAATAGTTTCACACTTTGTTTTATGATCACCCATGAGTGTCAGATATCTCCTTTCTAATTCCAGCGATGGTCAACGCTCAGAGTAGAGCACGGTTTGCTGGTCGAACCATTACTAAAGGTGTCGAGGAGAAGGAACTGCTCCGCCCTGCAGGAGTTGCTGTCTGACCCTGTCTTGATGTGTTATTTCTTCAAATAATTGTCAGTGTTATGAAATCGAAACAGATGTTTGTTTTGAGTTTTACGTTCACATAAGGTTGTCCGTATTATGGAGAATTTTGTGTATCGTAGAGGTTAAAAAGCCTTTTCTTTTTCTATTCTCTATATTATAATGTGAATCTTTTATTTCTTTCATGAGAATTACATAAAGCTGTTGAAAGAATGACCTTAAGCTTGGAATGGCACGGCTCTGTTTAACCGCTACTGTACCTTTTGATTAATTCATGATTATACGTTTACTATTTTAATCAAAGTGCAAAGCCCTCTTCCCCTAAAAGTGGGCATCTTTGACTGCAATTCTTCTTAATTAAAGTCATAGTTAAAATCAACTAACTGAAAGCAAAAAAAGCTCTCCTGTTATTGGTCACTCCTCTGGAGGCGGGGCTTTGTGATGGGTTAAAATGGAGAGCAAAAAAGCTGTTAGAGGCAAAACAGTGCAATATTTTGAATAAACTGCTGAATCAATGGAAGATTGGGGTCCAATAACAAAAATTCATGATGCTTTATAATTATATAAATACGTTTTTATAAAATGTAAAAATAATACATTTATATGTATGCATTTGGTAGATGCTTTTGGCCAGTAGGGGAAAGACAATATGGAGGCTCGCACTAGAAGTTGTATCAGCTGATCAAAGAAAGACAATACATTGAAAAAAAAAATAAAGGTATTTTTATGCTATTAAGTGTTCCTTGGAGTTTTTAGTTGTTTTTTGAAGGTTGTTAGTGTTGCTGCTTTCATGACTGAATCAGGGACAGTGAGAGAGAAGGTTCTGCTAAGAGATTGTCTGCCTTTCTGGGAAGTTGTTCCTTCTCTGGATGCAGGCTTTATTTATTTATGTATACCATTTATAATTATGGTGACATTTAGTATGGGGTTAAGCTAATTTGATCTCGAGTTATTTTTTGGCACGCAACGGCTTAAATAAAGCTAAGCTTCTAAGTGTGGATAACAAACACATTAAGGACTTGTCACACTACATTGTTTTGAATAAACTCAGATTTAGACCAAAACAAAACAGATATCATTTTGAAATTTGAAAAACCAGCAAGTACAGAAACCAATGAATGAAATGGAGATTTCTTGGAGGCCCAATTTAAAGAAAAGCTTAAAAAACAAGTCGGTTTTTAAACCTTCTTCATTCTCGCCTTGCCTTGCCTCACCTCACCTCTTTAAACATGTGATCCAGCATTGATCTCTCCCACCATTTTATTCAGATTCAAGTTTCATACCTGAGCAAGCACCACTCAGATGGAAAATCAAAATGAGATTGAACACTTTTTATATCAGCCCAGCCTACCATCCATGGACATGTTAAAGCTTTTACTGCCCACGCAAGCATTTTAATGGAGACATCGACGTAAGAGTCCAAACAAGAGGTAATTGATAAGATTGGGAATCGATGTGGCATGACTCCTCCAGTGAGCGATGTTTAAGACAGCCTGGCTAATTAGACGCATGGATGCAGTATTCTCCTCTTGATTTATGTTAATAGGAGTGTTTGTTTATGTCTCCCATAATAAGCCGAGAGCCTGCTTTATTGGAATGCCATCGACGTGTTCTACAGCTTCATTATCACTGCCCTTTCCGGCACACTGCGAAGGTCAGGCCCCGGCGAGGAGGCTGGAAACACCTGAGAATAATCGAGTGCGGGACCCAATTACGGTTTAAAAGAGGCCCTGGCGACAGTGCAGGTGAGGTATCGAGAATTACTCATGACTGTTGACAACCCACCCCCCGCTGCTCCTCCTGCTGCAGGAATATTTCTGACACCACTCAGGAAACTTCTTTGGTTCTCATGAAAGCTTCTATTACTTTTTTTAACTAGAAGGCATTGGGCTTAGATTTGCTCTCGCTGTGTAATTAGGTCTTGTTTTCCACCCTTAATATAGTATTTAAAAGTTTTCATACTCATTTATTTTTTACTATTATATTTTGCTTATTTATTAGTACTATTTTAGTAGCACTATTATACTATTTATTAAAAACAAGTCATGTTTATAAGCCTGAAACTGACCCATGGAGCCGTCATTTATGTACTCGTTGAATCTTTTTTCAGCAGACAAGCACACAATTGACGTCTTGCCACGTCAAAAAACAAACATTAATTTTAAGGTCACCTATTAGCTTATGGCTCTCTTGAACGTGATGAGCTAAGATTCAGTTCCAAAAATGTCAAATCTTTTATAATTATTTGTTAAAAAGGGTCCCTTTGGGAGAGTAAATAATCTGCAAATGATCCAGACAGGGGCGGAGCAAAGACAAGCGAAAGACGGAGCGTCAGTAAGGAAACATCTACTCCTTTAACCTGACTCTTCATTAAAAAATATAAAGCTAATAATAATTGTTTTCTGAAGAGTGATATCTATAGTTTACGTAGTTATAAATATTTTCAATTTCAGTTGTAGGGGAGTGGCTACTGTTATACATGCATGTCAATCATCACTGGGACTTTTACTTTGAAAACTACTGATTTCCTGAAAACAGATGCCATTTTACTAACATCAACATTTTCCTCAAGTTCAGTTTTTATAACAGCCGCCAAAAAAGGGTAAAATATGTGCACATAAAATAAGTGCAACATTTTCACTAAAATCTTACAAATATTTTGATACAAAAATTGGAATACTTATGTAATCTAAAATAGGAGTTACCAAAACTTGATGGGCACAACTGCGAAAAATACAACTTTTATTATTGTTATTTTATTTATTCACTCTTTATATTTACTTTATTTCATGCAACATCCCCCCTCTCACACACACAAAAATTATTATGCTTTGGATCAAAAAATATTGCATCAGTGTAATATCTACACAGTGTAAGATTTCCACAAAATATTACAAATATTTTATTACGTTCACACTGTATTTTCTAGAATTGAACACCAATACACAACGTTAACCTTTTTATTCGAAACCCTTATTCAGAACTGGACACCAGCAATTTGGATCTTTGGCCAGAAATAGTGTGTCTAGACAGATTTCCTCAAATAGCTTTTCCAAGCATGTTCTTGAGTCTGAAGTGAACTTTTGCTCTTCAAAGTTTTTTGAACCTTAATTGAGTTTACATGTTACTGGAATTATGTATTTTCATGAAATATAACACCTTTTCTAGCCTTAACACAGAAAAGAGAACGTACTGTAAACAAAGTTGTAATTAATGTTTCATACCTGCAGTGCCCGAGTAGTCAGCGACAGTCAGTGGGTAACCGTCCTCATCTGGGTCTACTGAAAACAAGCCCACTCCGAAAGAGGCGTACTGAGCAAAGGAAGTGCTGTTCTCAAAGTCTTCCATGTCAACGCGGAGCTCGTAGTTCGCCTGAATGGTAAGAGCATGGATTCGCTTCATGCCTGAAAGATAGACAGAGACTGAGTTAAATGTGCAGCTATACATCTGAAAATAAAAAGGTAATTTTGAGGTATCAGCTAAAGAAAAATTAATTAATAAATAATCCATAACGACACATTTTTCGTCACTCTTACACAATAGCACCAATTATTCCAAATACCTAGCTCAGCGCATGATGCTAGCAACAAGATGGTTTCCAACAAGAAGGAATTAAAGTTTGAGGCTATTCACTGTAATAAATAGTGCTCATTTAAGTATCATAAATGATCTAACAATTAATGACTAATTATTGACTTGTGTTCACAAGGAAGACCAACTAGCTACACAAAAATACATTCCTAGTTTGTATTAATAGATTACACACAGTATGTTTATAAAGTATCCTAATAACTGCAATAGGAGTGTAGATTTTGTTATAAACCAAATGTCTGTTGTTTGATAAAAGTTTTTAAAAAGTTCTTTATCTGAAAACATCCTGTTTTTTTTCTTTAGACCGGGAAAAATAACTTCTATTATTTCCACTTCTATTAACCATATTAATTGGTTGTATTATTATTATTTTATTACAACAGCAGATTGTTTTACTAACAAACTATGCGGTTTTACATGTATTACGTATATGTTGAAACCGTAACTTTACATTCTCAGAATGAAATTGTAAGGTGTACTGTGTTTGTTTTATCTGTAGTAAATTGGTTAATTGTTAAGGTTACATATTGTTTGACTGAAGAGGTCATGAGGCACACATAGAGAAAGAAATCAATAGAAGGCCTATAAAGAGCTTGTAATGATGTACAAATCAACATCTAGTCATTAACAAATGCAGTTATTGGTCCGCAATTACTGGTTAATCACCGATCCTTAAAAATGAAGCATTACAAAAAAAACCTTTGTGCAATGAAATACATGAGCACGTGCATTGAGGCTATTTTTGTGTTACAGTTTGATTAGTAGCAAACCACATTTAATTTTAAGCCTTCTACTATAACTTCGAAAGGATTTCGAAGGGACTCTGAAAAGAAAGATTTCTCAGCAGAAATGACATCAAGCTTTAATAGTAGGAGATGTGCACAGTCACTCTGAAAGCACAAAGTGGACACGTTCTTCTTCCAAGAACCAGGTTTGCTAGACATATAACATCTTATTCTGAGCTTAACCCTGCTTGAAGGACTCGGCTCTTCTCCTGGAATCAATATCATGACAGGAGATCCAGCTTCTAGAACATTCTGCTCTTAATATTCCAGCCAGTTTTCACAGGGAAGCGCTTGACAGGAAAGTAATGCGCTTGCCTACAAATGAATTCCCTTTGTAGGACGCTCTCTGGCATGTGCACCACACCCTCAGGACAGAAAATCGATACGGCGGAGTTTTGCTTGGTCTAATCTGTGCTTGCTGCTGGTCTTCGGTGCATGTGGACAGCAGCGCATTTTGAGGGCTAATTTTTGTGCAATTCACTTAAACTGCAAACTAAGAGAAGAAAAATATAGCACCTTCTTGTAACACTTCATAGATGTTTTTTAAACAAGCTTCTTATTCTGAAAAAAAAAAAGTAATAATTTGTAAAACCAGACAATTTTCCATAAAAAAAACACGGTTATCTCTGATGTGTGGTGTAACTTTGTGGCCTGTAGAACTTCAGTCATTCAGTCACATATGCATCCATACATACATTTAATTCCTACATACAGTTTAATTTCTGCACTGGTAAAGTGGGTTATGCAATAAGGATTTGTTATGGAAATGCAGATACTTGTGCCGAAATATGACAAACAAATCATGACATTTACATCAAAATGCACATATATTAAAAAATATCTTACATTTTCTTAGACAGTATGACATATTGTATGTAAATAAATAAATAAATAAGTAAATAAAACATTTTAATTAACTTGTATAAACGAAGGGGGAAATTTTGTGCAAAAATGTGTTTTGTTTATCAGGAAAGGGGTTTTAGAAAAGATACAAGTCTGCACAATACAGCAGGTAATGTGTTTTGAACAATCAATTATAGACTCATCAATTTTGATGAAAATAGATGTAAGATTTAGCAATTGATGGAACCAAACTCCTCAAATATTAGTATAAAGCAAAACTTTTATTAGCACCCCCTATAAACATAATTTCACAATAATATCATTATCTTCTAATAATCAGTCTTTTTTCTAACTTTCATTAATTTATCTTATAAAAACAATGGATTTAAGGCCAGAACAAAGAATTTACCCTTAAAGGACATTTATTATTAACTCAAGCTTTGGAACGTGTTTGGCTATATAAATGTGCACAAACAATATGAACACACTCAGACAGAGGGGTTTAAGTTCATCTAGTCATTTTTGAAAATGTGTAAAATAGGATATGAGTGGTTTTCTGACCGAGCAGTTTATCAAGTATCAAGTTTCAAGTGTGTTTATTGTCAATTCTGCCACATGTACAGTGCATACATACAGAGAATTGAAATTGTGTTACCCTAGGCCCTTGGTGCCTACATAAATTACACAGAACAAATAATAATTACACAGAACATAAGAGTAAAAATAAGAATTACAGATGAGTAGTGCAAAAAAATGAGGTAGAGGTGGTGACTGGGTAATGTAATAAACATTTTATAATCTCACAAACTGCTTTCCCTCTCCGTGCCTGCCCACCTCTGAAGATTAACAGATGCATGAACAAAACCAGTGCCCACTCTCTCAAAAATCGGATTATTTATTAACCACTTTATTAAAAAACCTAGGTTTACAAGAAGAGTTTTAAATTATTTTATTCAGGCACAGAACAGACAGCTAAGGTCCTTATACCATGAAGTAAATAGAAACAACTAACAAATCCTGCACTTAAAAACTTAATATTTTTACAGTACCTTCAAATGCAGTTTCTTTTTGTTTAAATGATTCTGCATAAACTGCTTCAATCGACACTGTTTTAGGTTGACCTGAGATCCCAAAAGCCTTATTTGCACTGTTGTTTAGGTGCGATGAAGATTGGAAAGATTCCATTTGCATATTCACACCATCACTGATTCGTCTTTACTCCACCAAATAAGAATGCTTTAATATGCTCATAAAGCAAGATTTATGAAGTTATTCACTGCTGCTGCCGTTCATGTAATGAGCACGGCCCATTAAAACAGCCAAAATCAGACACGCCCTCAAAAATGTGACTTTTTAAAACATTATAATAAATGATTTGTATTTTGAGCTGAATCTTAACTTGGCATGCCCAGGAGACCCATATGATTGATATTACATCATGTGAAAAGAGCATAATAGGTGACCTTTAATTTGGTTTATGATTATGTATGAGTCTCTCTGACTCTAGAGCAAAACGCACATTAGACCAGGTATTTGTTACGTTATATTTCACTGGCATAAAATGATCAATTGTCAAAAAACATATTTTTATTTGCTTCTGAATTTCCCAGATTCAAATGCCTACCAGCATTAAAGTTAAAAAAAAGCCTCTGTTTTTGCAAGGAGAGTCTAGAGCTCCACAAAAACTCTAACATTTGTTCAGATGATAATAGCGTAATGACAGAGACGGCTGTGATGTGTCTGACTGACTCAACATCAGGCTCTATTAAACACCGCCAGCTCCTAATGGCCTTGCACAGGAGCAGTGGAGAAATAGAGAGCCATTTACACAGGAAGGTCATTTCTGCTTCCAGCCAGAGAGGCAGAAATGAACCGCAGTGGTGTGATATATTAGAGACAGAAGGCTGCCTGAGCTGCTCTTCATGTAAAAACTATGGTGCGGATGATTATCTTCAGGAGGCTTGGGCTTCACACGACACCTTATATGAGACCTTCCTGTTTTATCACTTGAATGACTATCAACAAAACCTGATTGCACTTTTATAGACAACAGAAATTTTGTTGGTGTTTTTCAGAATACACCAGTAGCAGGATATGAATACATTCATTTTCTACATAGAATATGGTGTAATTAAAATAAACCCATCGAAACTGAGTTTTGCAACAAAATAGCAAAAAAAAAAATACAACTCTGTGAGATCGCATTGCAGTTAGCATTCGTTCCACAAACAGTTGGCAAAATTCTAATTCAGTCACAGTGGAGCTACAGGAAACTGAAGATATGGGGTCAGATTAAAATGAACTAGAATTTATTAAACAAAATATATAGGAAACTAGACAAACAAAAACAAACATTGGTATACAAGGAAACTAGAGATGACTTATGTCACATGGAGACTGTCAGTTCTCATTTTGTACATCCTGCTAGATCCTTCACGAGCATACACATTGCAATATTTCCGTTTTATTCTCTAAATCAGCACAACCATTAATAACTGTTAGACAATAGAAGACATTTGGTGAAAACAAATAATGGAACACACTTGTAACAAGGAGCAGGATGTGACAAGTTCACTTGTTAACCAAAAGTGTAATTTCTGACAATACAATTGGTATGATGTTTTAACAGAATTTGTGATGAAAATATAATGAATAAGTTAATAATTGTATCAGTTTTTTTCCGTTAATATGTATTTTTTAATTGTCTTTCTAAAAACTAAAAATTTCCTCTGCTATAGTTATAGTGTGTGATGTAATGGTATAATAATGCACCAACCCAACTACAGTTTTTAAAGTGGAAAGTAGAAACCTCATTTTTGTCCACTGTACACAAAAAAACGAAACTACAAATTAAGGATAAAGAACCTTGTTGCATACCTTTCAGTTTACAGCGAACTCATCTGTTTCTGTGACTCACAGAATGATTTTTTTTCAGGGAATGACTTGGGGCTATTGGAAAGAAGATTTACATATCTCCAGGCCTCAAATTGAACATGCTCCGACATCAAACAGGAATCTATGAAATGTAAGTACGGTGGTTATGTTTAAACTGTGGTTTTCCTCTGAATTTACATAATTGCATTCAGAGCTTTAATTAAATCTCGAGAGAATCACTCAAGCCAAGAAACAATCATTTCTTCCAGATCTATCAGAGACGAACACATTGCCCTGAATTACTCCGAGCACTCGAGTTAGAAGGTAGTTATTAATCAGTTGTTCTCTGAAATCCACTTTCAATTGCAGTTTCACTTTGAAACCCTTCAACGAACAATGACAATTCTGTCAAGGTTTACAAAACCAAAAGTCACCTTAAACCAATATTTCTTTCCTTGCAGAAAGATAAAAATCATTCATCCATCACCTTACAATAAATTATACTAACACTTTTGTTAATTTTTCAGTTAATTTGTCTGGTTAAAACATAATTTGTTACTCGAGGCTGAGCTGTAAAAATACCATCTTTAAAATACGGTAAAAACATGGAAGAACAGTTTGCAGAGACTTGTTGTTAAAAAGGCAGTCTTTTGCTGTTGTTTAATATTTTAATAATTCAGAATTAGTTAATTTAATCTTTTAAAAATAACGAGAAGATATTTTCCAAAATCGTTTCAAAAGAGCATGGTTTGAGAAAAACGTGGTATATCAAAATAAAGGAGCTATCAAGATATTGGTAAGGCACTAATGGTCTAGGACAGGGGACGGCAACCCGTGGCTCTGGAGCCGCATGTGGCTCTTTAGCGCTGCCCTAGTGGCTCCCAGTAGCTTTTTCAAAAATGTTTGAAAAAGGAAAAAATAAAAGTAAAAGGTAAATATGTTTTTTGTTTAATATGGTTTCTATAGGAGGACAAACATTCTTAACGTTTTCCAATGCTGTAAAAGAGTGTAGAATAAATATTTAATTTCAACATTTCTGTCAGCGACGATTTGCGTCATCACCCGCGACACACGCTTCTACCAGCAGGGGGCGGGATGCCAGGTAGGGGGCTGCTGTAAACAAACCAGCGGCTGTGTGGTGGGCCCTGGATCCCAAAGAGAAAAAGAGAAACATAACCGAGGAGAACTGAGGAGAACTGAGGATTCAACGGTTCTTGGATCGAATCGATGGCATTCATTGCCGATACGGAAGGATCACCTGAATGTTTGCTCTGTATTGGGAAGTTGTCTAATAACAAGAGTAACGTGGAAAGACATTTCCAGGGAAGGCATGCACGTATTTAGTAACAAAGTGGCTGTGATTTTATAGACTTCTTTTCAAAAGGCTGCTGTTTTATTTTTATAAATGTACGCTGCGTTTTTTCGCATTGTTTGTTGCCCAGTTAAGGGGCACGTTGTGCACGTTCCATTTTGATGTTGTTTTTGTGAGTCCTCAAAATAAAAATGACATCAAAAATTCGATTTCTTTATTGCATTTCTCTAATTTCATCAAAGCATGAAACATAATTCGTTAATATTGTAATCGTACAACAGAGTATAGTCACGTGGTGCGTCGTTCTCTACAGGATTCACTGCAGGGAAAATAAACATTTAATCATGAAGGCTCATTATGTATTCGTAGCAAACTTAGTCATTTTTATAGTAGGCTAATATAGATACATAAAGCATGTGTTGCCTTCATTATAAGGCTTATACAAGGCTTTTAATTTTTTGCGGCTCCAGACCTATTTGTTTTTTGTTTTTTTTTGGTCCAAAATGGCTCTTTCAACATTTTGGGTTGCCGACCCCTGCTCTAGGAACACATCCACTTGTTTGGAGATGCCAACATTTTATCTAAAAATTTTATACATTGTCATGACATTGTATAATCAACCCATATTTTTCCTGGAAAATCCTGCTGCCTGATAGCCCAGAAGAACAATGAATTGTGCAGAGTTCCATCTGCTTGTCAGCAGAAAGAAGTGTGTTGGAGTTCGAGGGCATCACATCGTGTGCCAACTTTTGAGTCCTGCACCCGGTGAGAAAACTAACGATCTTAAAAAATTAAACCAAACACCAAGCACATTCATTAAGCTGTAGTGTTTCCCATGTCGCCTGCATTTGATGGCATTCCAGGTCTGTAGGAACAAGTCTATTTATACTTAGTACTATACTATGGTCAGTGTATTCCATCCAAATAGTCAATTGTGTTGAGCATGTATTCATAGATCCTCTTTTATAGCAATGTGGTTCAATTAGAAATTTAGTGTGGCAGTGGAGGATGTGAAGCACTGGTGAAACCTGGGGCTCTCGTGATGAGCCATGCCAACAAATGACAGATTTCCTTCTGACAGCCAAGAGCTGCTATCCCAAGCATCCGTGCTTTGCTATTAAATTTTAATCAGGCAGCCCCATCTGTGTTTCAATGAGGGTTCTACTGCTCTCTGAGACCCAAATTGTGTGCTTGCTCCCTTTCTAAAAACACTAACCATTCCTGAAACAAATGAGAGAGATTTCTACATTCAAGTCATAAAACAGATTCGCCTGTGTTCTCTGATGTTATATGACGGAAGTTGGAACATCTGCCAGAGGTCTGATGGCAGTCCGCCTTTTCAGCTGTTTGTAGGATGAATTATCACCCATCATTCCCTGAACGCCACTTTAAACTGCTGCTCAAAGATGGACACTGTTTACTGCACTGCTGTCCATTCTGTTCATTTCCCAATAACACGATACACAACAAACATTCACTGCAACCTTCTTCTGTGAAATCCATTTTTGCACAATGAGTTTAATTATATTCACATCAAGAAATAGTGATTTACCTATGTGTGAGAGAGCTTAGGTTTACATAATCAGAATTAACGACAAACCAAAAATGTCTCTATAAAGTTGACAACAATTTCAGGGGAAGTTTCACTTGCAATTAATAATGTTATGGTTTGTTTGAATATTCTGCCACTGATGGCTGTCATGTGTTGAGTAAATCTGTTCAGGTTTCTCCAAGTCAGCTTAACAACATTATACATTAATGTGGCTGGTTGAACATAATTATTGCCAGTGTTCTACAAGTTACTTGCAAACTTTAAAATACAACATGTAGTACAATCCAATTGTAATAAAAACATAATATTAAATAATACTGCATCAAAATGAATGACACCTAGAAAATAATATTGATATGTTAGTATATCGTATATTAATATTAAATTGTTTACAATATTATTTTTGTTATTACACTGCAATGACAAACTTGTCAGGGTTTATGTATGTATAGTGTGTTTTTTGGTTTTCCCTTTACTTATGTTTCTGAAATCATGCTCATTTTTTCTTTTAATTTATG
The DNA here is from genome assembly GCA_900490495.1 of Danionella dracula. Lineage (NCBI taxonomy): Eukaryota > Metazoa > Chordata > Actinopteri > Cypriniformes > Danionidae > Danionella > Danionella dracula. The sequence goes on from UELW01000089.1 coordinate 1,250,378, forward strand.
AGACTCAGATAAAATGAAATCATGGGGGGCTAAACTTTGTTCATAGCTTTGTCTTCTTCCTCTCCTTGTCTGGTTTTCTTTTCTCTTCCCAATTTTTCCATTGTTTCCCATTGTTAAAGGTGTTTTTTTAAGTTGCTTGTGATATTTGATATATTCTTTGCATAGTAACTTATGTGTTACTCAGCATGTAACTAATGGGCGCGTGGGCAATTTTTCAAAATAACATCCTGGAATTTTTAATGACCACAGAGAGTCAGATCCTCTGTTTAACATCTAGAGGACAGTTCTTTATGTCACTTTATGTCACACTAAGATTGGGTGTGGTTTTAAGCTTATAGACTCTTCTCAGTTGTGCTTGCAATTCAGGATGAACACAGAAACTTTTGACACTAACATATAAAACAGAAAATCAGTGCAATTTGTTTCAGCACACTTAAAAAACAGAATTAGGCTACATAAGAATTGACCTGCTCAGATACACATTATCACAAAATGTTAAATTCTAATATTCAATTAAACTTTACAAGTGGTTTATGGGGTGGTGTAAAGTCCGTGTTTAGACATTTTAGACTACTCAACACATCAGTTTTATATTCTACAAATATAAAAGATCTTTGGTTGGTTTAAAGTTAATAATAATGTCCTCACAATATAAACAGATATAAATAACAATCCAACAACAGAAACAACTCTCTGACTACGGATGCTATAATCGACCTCTGACAGTTGCTTCTTGTGTGAGGGATTCTGTAGAAGTGTTAGAAATATCTCAAACACATGTTGTGTCTTTGTCTCTACAGTGAAGAATATTTGCAATCAATCAAACACAGTCCTCTTTCATTTTAACATTTGAAATGAAGCCAGATGCTTGGTCATGTTGGTCATGTCATCTTGCTTGCAACAAATTACTTGACAGGTTTGTTAGGTAGAAGGATCAATTAGGATGGACAACTGAAAAAAAAAGCATCCAGGAATCCATATAAGGAATCAAAATGTACCACTACATCTGATCATTAGCATAAAAATCACCTGACAGAGTTTGAACCTATTTTCAATTTAAGAACCTAGTGAACACAAGAAACGTTACCCCTCCCACTATTCCCAATAGCGGCAATATTTGCTGCAAAAATCCAAACCAGTTTCGGTTTATAATGTAAAGGAAGTCACTTTGGGAGGGCACATTCAATTAATTGCAATAGTGCAACATTAACATGTTAAAGTTTGAATAAACCTTGTTGTATGCCAATTCACTGTTTCATGCTAAGGCAGTCACTTATTATCCCTGAGTAAAATTATGGTAAACATCATTTAAAGAAGTTACTCAAATCTTAATTTTTGTCTAGTTCAAAGTCTCGCCTAATCCATAAACAGATATTAGAGCAACAGTCTAACCCCGTTCTGCAGCTCAGAGCATTAAATAAGAAGTTCAATCAGGTAAAGGAGCTATGTGCTTTGGAAAACGCTGAGGTAATATGGATGAGGTGTGAAACAGCTGTTTCTATGCTGTTGAAAACATCTGTAAGTACACCTCACATCAACGCTGCTTTATAAGAGCAATTAAAAAGAGCATATGGAGACCTGCCTCCAGAGACTGAGATGAACACAGCGTTTCTGGCATCTAGCTCAACAAAAAAAAAATCTACCAAACATGAAGACCTGCCCCTGTATCATTGGCCGTTCACACATTGCTGACCAATCCAATTAAAGACATTGATAACGAGCTGTGAAATAGTAAAATTGGTAATTATCTATGACTGCTAATAATATGATACAAGGCTGTGCATTTCATTTGGAAGAATTCTCTGTTTTAATCTGAAATTCATCATGTGTCTCTGAAAGCTCGTAGATTTAATTTTAAAACAACTTGCTCTGTTTTTGAATGATGAGGTGTTTAAACATCTGGTTGTGAAAATGATTAAAACCAAGCCATAGATAATCAGAGTACAACATTCTTTGACTCTTTCAGAAGTAGCAGAAGTAGATTGTTTGACTGAATCAGCAAATGAGCAAATCATATGATTTTAGATATGAATGGCCTTAGACATATAAATTTTCGTAGCTTAAAAAAATTATCCATTAATAGTTAAGTCCATTTTCTAACTGTTGTTCTTTAGATTTTTTTGGTGCATTTTTTGTTTGTTCCATAAAAAAATATATTTTAAATATCAATATATTTTATGGTAAACTGTATGTAAAAAAGGGTACATATTGCTAAAGAAAGGAAAATTTGAAACATGTGCCATATTGTACCCTTTTTAAATAATTTATAATAAATATTTGACCCCTCTATACTGTCACAGCCCCTAATAACCTTCAAAAGGCATTATGTATCATAAACAATGTCTTTAAATCACCTCAAGGTGTTGTGCTCCATAAAACGGGTCGTGTACCTCCTGTTCCTCTCAATCACATGTTTCCACCATCCCCCCTGATGGATGTTGCTTGTTGACACATCGGAAATACACCAATTTCTGATGATATATTTAGTTTTTGGTAAGCCAAATACATTTAGTCTGGAACATCCAAAAATACACTTTTTTTCATTGTTTATCAACGTAGTACTGCTAAGGTTACACTTCTGGGTCAGTTAGTGCATACGTTCTTCATTGAGAGGCATTAGCGGTTCATCCGATTGGTTCATGGGGTTCATGGCCAATAAGCGTTGCTATGGTCATCGAGTCGTTTTGAGTTTCCAGAAAAAAATAGATTACACAAATACGGATCTGATTATTACTTCAGGTATGTTTTCGCTGGCACTGTCACCTATTTAAAATTTTAATAAAATTTTAAGGTAAAAACTGTAAGTAAGTCATTATATAAAGGCTTTATACTTATATAGTTTATATATAGTAGTATATTTATATACTAGTTTTTTTTATCTAACTTAAGCTCACTAGTGTGCTATTTCTTGAAAATCATTGCAGATTAGAATTCCACTTGAAATCACGCGTTGATTGGTGTTTCTTTCTAACTGTGAACATCACAAGCAAAATCGGAGTGAAAATAAATTTGTTCTCACCTTATAATGTGCACATTATGTTACTTTTTGTAGATTTTGTTGGGAATGTTTGGAAAATTCTCTCACAGGATTCAAGTCAAAAACACTTTTTCTTTAATATTGGAGTGTAATTAAACCAGTTTAAACAACACACATTTTTGTAATAGGTGTTTAGTCATTCTGTAAAAATTACTTAAAAGACAATTTTATATAAAAAAAGAAATTCTGCATTATTTCACAGTAGGTAGAAAGTCACCTAGATGATGGAAATCTCCTCATAATGAGATAAAACATCAAGATCTGTTCTCCCTCATTCATTTATGAAGTTAATAGGCATTCAGCTAAATTAACCGGGGTTCTTTCTCTTATGGCATCCAGGCAGAATTGCAACCCCATCAGCGGAAATCCTATCAGCCACATCAGCATCCGATCTGTGAACTGACCCGATTTCACGTCTACAGTGCGTCGCCTGTCTACTCTTCTGAAACGCTTCACAAAACACATATTACAGTTCATTACCGTGTCACGTTTGGCTAAATGAATGGATGTCCAAAAATTCACAGAGCATCTGAAGGTTACGCATTCTTGGAAAATAATGCTCTGTGAAAAATAGCTCCCATTATGGATTCTGAAGCAGCAAATGGAGCATTGCCACTTAACATTTAAAAAAAATGAACCATCTTTAACATTGGCAAAGCTCTGCATTTGTCTTAATAAATGTCAGAATCCTTGGCCGGTAAAAACCTTAACACAAATTCAAAAATACTTTTTGGACCAAAAATAAAAGCATAAATTCAGTTTCAGTTCAAAGTTTTATGTTTAATACGTTGTTTTTACATTATCTTGAAGATCAAGATACTAAAGATTTACACTTGGCTTTTTCTTTTGGTATGAGAAATGTATGACTTTCTGTAAAATAAAAAAATAAATGAAACTATTCATACGTTTTAACAGATAAAAAATTGTTAAAAATTGCTGTTTTCAATAAAAGTAATCTGACAACATATTTTTTTAAACGATTATTCACTAAAAATATAAAGGTTGTAAATACTTAATAATAAACTAGGCTAGGACTCATGAGTGTACTTGGAAATGTCATAAAGTAAAATGCTTCCTGTGTCTCATACTCAAAACCAACATTTGATAAATGTAAATAATGCAGAGAGGGTGTTGAAATAAAGATAGTAGAAGACATTTTTCCACAGACCTCATCCAAACAAGAGTAGTTTTGCTCCCCTGAAGCTGTTTTGCCAACAGGATGTTAGCTCAGAGCATGTTGGGCAATGAGGTGCCTCCAAAATGTGATTGACAGGTTCCAGATGAGCCAAAATAATCTCAGTTTTCCCTGTCCACATGAAAATACTGTACCCCCAGAAATTCTGTTTCTGTACACTGAACCACTGCCGCATTTGCATAAGGAGAAACAACAAAACTGCTTTTAAAAAAGATTAACAGGGGTATTTTAAGATTATTTTGGGGGGTATTTAAATAATAGTTTAATCACAATTATTAGGTTAGCCATCATCAAAAGCCATCATCAGCCACAACAAGAGCACCTATTTGAGCTCTGTCTGTGTCCATATCGAGGCCTGGTTTCAAATTTTAACAAACACAGACATGCAAATACTTTGAGAAACCCTTCCAATCAAATTCATTAATTTAATCTCTCCAAGTTTAAATGCTTCCCTGAAGATGAAAAAAGATAAAGAGTGAAGTTTGGCTGGTTGATATCGTAGAAGGCACATTACTTCATCAAACATAAAACTTACAAACAGAGTATTAACACACAGGACTAAAGGCCTTTTTGATCACCTGAAACTATTTTGTTTGCTTAGTAATTATTATTTTCAGCTGCAAGTTAATTGATTTAAAGTATGCAAAAGGGTAGTGAATTAGTGGTTAGTTATGTTGCCTGTCAGTGATAAGGATTGTGGTTTAGAGCAGCGGTCCTCAACCTTTTTTGTGCCACGGACTGGTTTAATGTCAGACGACATTTTCAGGGACCGGCCTTTGAGGTGTGGTGAATAAATACAACTAAATAATATGACACGACCTGCATGTAAACGGTGATATTTTCTAAACATAACAATAAACGTGAATCCACTCTAGCTGTTTGCTAGTACAGTGTCCCATTAACAATAGTTTTGAGGGCTTCATCGCCTCATTCGAGAGCCGGTTGCTGCATTTTATACAGAGTGGGCTTGGTGCGAGGGAATTTCTTATTTTAAGTAGGATAGTTGTAGGCTCTCCTCGCTGGGCCTTTTCCCATGGTAAAGAAACTTTCTAGCTCCTGAGCTTAATTTCAACCCATCATGTAATTGTGAAGAGCACCTTGATCGCCATTAAAAGTGACATAGACGGATATAACTAAGAAAATCAGGTAATTTTTCAAAATAACACCTCATTCAGATTCCGAAAAATAAATAAAACAAAAGTGACGGATGTTATTTATTCTTTCTGTGAGGCCCGGGACCAAATGACCCACAGACCGGTACCGGTCCATGGCCCGGTGGTTTAGGACCGCTGGTTTAGAGTATGGTTAGGATATTTTTTCAGCCACTAACATTCACACAAGCATGATTTCACTTCTCTAAAACAGTTGAGTCAACAGCATGCCAGCTCAGAGAGTGGGTCATCACCCTAACCTAGTCATGTTCACCAATTAGGCGTCTCCAAACTGTGACTGAGAGGTTCCAGATTAATCTCAGTTTTCCCTGTCCACAGGACAAAGCTGTATCCGCCCAAAAAAAACCTACAGGTTCGCTGGGCTTTTAAGAAATGCTGCTGTATTTCTGTGTAGGCAAACAGCAAAACTGCCTAGAAAAACAAAACCATGTGCAAAACCTCCTCTCGTGTGGACATGGCCTTAGTTTCAAGAAATCCCGTTTTATAATAACAAGATTCTTCCTGTTTAGTCCTTTATTCAGAAACGTAAAAAGTAATGCTAAGTCATCTGGATAAGAATGTTGGTGCAAATAAGATAATCATGTTTAGCGAACAGGATAAAAAAACAATACGTTTGTGTCTAGACCAAAAAATTGCTCAGCTTTCCTTCTATGAGGAATCCTCCTTTATAAAGGAATAGAGTGTTTAAAAAGGGACACTGACAGCTGTGATAGCATCTCATTCCCACATGAAGGCAGGGGAGAGATAGAGAACGAAACAGAAAGTAATGTAGGAGGCCGAGGATGGGAAAGATAGAGAAGATCTGAGGAGTTTTTCAATTTTGGCCTGCTTCTTCCCATAAAACCGAAGGCCATCTGTGCATGGCCAGTGAGTGCAGTATGGTTAATCCATGGCTCAAGATAAGTAGTGCGTCTAAAACAATCGGAATGGCGATTAATGAAAGGCTTTGTGGATGCTGAGCGAGGCCATGTTTTATTCAGAGTCTCCGGAGGCCGGTGCTCACAGATAAATCACAGATAAAGACCCTGTGGAAACTGCCAATATTTTCATAGTGCCAAACAAGTCAATTGGGCTCACGATGGTTTGATATTCATCTCTTTTCCTGCTCAGATTTATTCTACTAGGCCGTAGACATATTGCAGCACTCCATGGAAAGGATGATGGGTGTCTCTCCAAAGAGCTACCCTATTTATTTTGTACATTCTTTACTTTTACCTCACACAGACATGAGGGAATTCACTTAAAGAAGTGAACAGATACAAGAGCTAGCGGATGGTATGAGTAGAACGAAATGCACACAGTCCTGGTGGAAAGCTGCCAGGCTGATCTGTGAAGATGAGTAAATTGTAAGCTGGGAAATCCAAAGGGAGAATACACATCCATCATAAGAGAAAAGAGTTGTTAAATCAGGTATCACAGCAGTGAGTAACTAAACCTACTGTATACGCGCTTAGTTTTTTAGTTGAGTGATAGTTTCCCACTATGGGGAAAATCCAAGTGTCAGCTTATGCAGTGTTTTTGGCCTATTATCTCCAGCACAACTATAAAGAAATTCAACTGAAGCAAAGTTTTTGCAGTTATACTTAACTTTAAGAAAATTATAAAACACCAGATCATTTTTTTTATTTTAGCAATTAGAAGTAGTGATTCAGATTTTGCACATTTTATCACCATTATCTTTCATTATAACCCCCATCCATACAAATTGTTTGATTGGTTTTCTATTTCACCTCCTTAAAATTCTGATTAAAAAACTGTTATTTATTTAATTCCAGTTAATCTGGTGCTGGCCTTTAAAAACTTAACTAAACCCATAACTTAAACCCATTTTTAAATCTGTAAATATTTAAATTTATATTTTCAGCTTTATATTTGTCAGTAAGTGGAGCAGGCTTAGACTGTATTGAAAATAATTAGAATGTTGCGATAACATCCAAAAGAGGTTGTGTTTGCAAAAATCCTCTAATAATAACTCTAATAATAACTCCCTTTTTTGATATTTACGAATTTAAAGTTACTGAGAGTTAATATCTATTAATAGAATAACCAGCTCTGGTATGCAAATCTACAGTTTAATTATAATTTGTTTGCTTAAAACTGTTAAATGTTAAAACATGTATTGATCAAACCGCTTCAGTATTTTGTGGTACAATAATAAATGAAGAACAAAGTGAAAAACATAAATACATTTTAGAGGCATCACTTGTAAATAGGCACACCAAGCAAATGCTTGTGGTCCCTGAACAGAAAACGGCCCCTGATGGCTGAGCAACTTTCAATTGGTTCTAAGCAGTGACATGTTTGCAATAATGTTGAAATTACACCCGAATGTAATAAAATAGAAAACAGGTAAATATGAACATAGCAGCAAAGACTTTTAAAATGATGTTCATAACATTCTTGTTCTTGTTACTTAATCTCTTATGTATCGTGTAAACTTTGATTTTACTATATAAAGCCAAATGCAAGCTGATTGGGGGGCCCCCTGTGCATTTTTAGCATATAGTATAAAAAAGTAAAGTAAGAAAAAAATCTTATGAAGTCTGATTAAATACATCTGTAAAAAATCTTTTAAATAAGTCTAAACATGAAAGGAATTTTTCACATCACGTTGCTTTTCTGCATCCAACCATGTAGGGCTATATATATAAAAACATCTGCACATCAACTGCATCCCAAAACACTACACCTTCGAGAGCCCTGTGCTCATTAGATCACCTAAAATGTCAACAAAAATAACCTTTTCCCCCTAGCTGTGACAGAATGCGCAACAGCATCAGATGCACTTTAAACTGTTTAAAAATTGATTCCGTTAACACTTTCAGACAGAAAGTCCTCACATGAATATCTCTAAAATGGAGAGTCACATTTTTGACTAGTTTTTGAAAATCCCTGGCTTATTAATTATTGAGCAGGCCACGGTTTCTTCCTTCTTCAGTAAAAAAAAAATACAATAAAAGAGAAAGTACACAGCATAACACAGAGAAAAAACTACATGATCCACTCGAGACGAGAAGGGAAAGAAAAACATGTTTGGCTGCTATATCTTGGCCATATATCCTGTTTAACATCCAGGGAGGTTCGGGGAGTGTTATAAGAGGATATGGATTGGAAATGAGCAAGTGAGAGAGCAAGCCATGAATTGTAAAGAGACTGAGAGGTGGTGATGGTACGAAACAGAGAGAAAACCATATCAGATTTTATAGCTGAAAATGAAGAATTTCTCTTTTTCTTCCATAAATGTGTATCCCATAAAAAAAAATTATGTACTGTGTGATATACTATTTGTTTTAACCGGAATAGACTTTTAAACAGGAAAGATTTCAAACAAGTCCAATAACAAATATTTACACCAGCTTTAATATGTGTATTTCAACCAAAAAAAAAAAAAATAGTGAAAGCTTTTAAATGGTACAAAATACTGTCAAAATTATTAGAAGAATTTACAGTATTTGTTTTTTGGCAAGTATGGGCAAAGAATCTATTATTAAAAGTAATAAAAAGAATATCCACCTGCTATGTAACATTTGATTCAAAATGATTACATAACTCATGAAGCCATCAAAGAACATATTACGATCCATTTTTGAGGCAAAATGGTTAAATTTTCCTTTTAGTGAAAGCAAATGATCAATGAACGTACAGCAGAACCAACTTCAAGCTAGGACCAGATTTGACAGGCTCCTATCAGAGCTTGTCTCGCTTTTGAAGCTGTTGAGGTAGTCTGGATGCAAAGCAATTGATGAAAGTAGCTTCAGCGTTGAGTAATGAGAGCAGAGACGGGGCAAATCACCCAAGGGAGGGGGCAGCCATCTTTTTAACCCACTTTTTAAAATTCGCTGGGCCAGACGTGGGGAGTCTTCCTGCATAAGTGCCCAGAAATTGCCTGTCTAAGCTTAATGAAACTGGTAGGACTTCAACATCTGAATAAGAAAAACAAAACTGAAAGAGAGAGAGAGAGAGCTGAGATTTAAGTGGGATTACAATCTCCCGCGAGTCAGCAAAAAATGTGAAGATAGAGAGAGGGAGAGAGGGAGGGAGAGATAGATGAGAAAAAACCTGGATGAAGCATTTAACGACTCGAGCGCCTCAGGCACTGTTAGTTTATGCATCTGTAGAAAATGGATGTTACATGCGAAAACCACAGCATGAAAGACCTAAAAGGCATTGGTATGCTCTTCTAATATGTTCTTCTAGTAACCAAGTCAGTTCATATCAACGGCATCCATCCTTCTGTAGCGTTCTTCCCTTATGAGACTTGTTCTTACAGTTTACTCGCTTCACCAAGAGAAGACCAATGTAATGGGCCACAAAGCTCTGAGATAACATCTGAAGCAAGAGAGTATTTCTATCAGGGAATAAAGTGTAAAAGCACACGAGAGCAAAGTATCTTCATCTGGTGATTCATCAGTCTCATCTAATGAAAGAGTATTGGAAAAAATGACAATAAGGGGTGTTTTTTTAATGCTTTTCTTTTTCTCCCCTTTGTCTGACCTTTTGCAGACTTTCGCTTTCTTCCAAATCCCAGTGAGGAAAGCTTAAGCTGAAGTTGATCAGTTTTTTGCAGATCAACACAATAATTATTTTATTTTTATCGAAAAAGTGACAACAAATAAAAACGAAATAAAAATGTTGATGACAAATCAAAGTTTTCTAACAAATACAATAAAATTCCTCTGCAAAACATAACGCACCAAATCTGGTTAATCAAGTAACAGGGGAATACTTTTGGCTGCCATTTATTCTCTAGTTTCTACATCTAATGATGTTATTTAAAAGTGGAATACCATCCGTATCGAGCTCCCTGACAAGCGGTGCTGGACCAAAGCCAGGAAGATACTGAAGGACCTCAGCCATCCCAACAACGGACTCTTCTCTCTGTTGAGGTCAGGGAAACGTTTCCGTTCCCTGAAGGCAAACGCTGAGAGGATGATGAGGAGCTTCTTCCAGCAGACCTTCCGGGCCCTCAACCAGTACACCTAGTACTTGGACTTCTGGACTCATCCCCGCACTTAGTTTTATACACTCCTCTGCACATTGACACTTTTGACACTTTGAAAATTTTACACTCTGTCACTTTAACACTGATATTGATGTATAGTCTGTACATACTGTAATATTCTTTTTTTTTTACTGTCATATCCTATATTTAGGTCTTATTTTCTTATTTTATATTTTATTTGATTCTATCTTATTCTATTCCACTTTATCTTTTTTTCTTTATATATAACTTATTGTAAACATTTCTCTTACTTTTCTAGTTTATATACTATTTATACTTTTGGTTGGACAGTCGTAAAAAACATTTCACTGCATGTCATACCATGTATGCGTATGTATGTGACAAATAAAATTTGAATTTGATCAGAATTTATTTATTGACTAACCTTTAAATTAACCTTTAGAAAGAGTAACCTCTCTGGAACTTCCCTAAATCTTCAATGGCAGAAGGAAGTTCAGAGTCAGGCTGCACAAAGTCATTGTGTGGTTTGCGAACCAGTTTCACCCCCTGGCTTCATCGCAGAATGACTGTTTCAGCACACAGAGATAACAACTGAGAGCATAATTATAAAATCTGTGACTAATAACCATTTTTTTAAGTACTGTGACTTTTAACTGCTATAAATGTAAACTTTATAATAGAGATAAGAGAACTCATGATAATATACATCATATATAATATGATATTATGCATTTGGGTGTTGAAATGTTTAATTGCATCATGAAACCAGGGCTTAAACATTTCCACAGGTGTCTTAATGTCATCTGGTTCAACAGAGTCCCAATAGTTAATTTTTGAGAGAGCTTGAATTTAAACTGCACGTTCTTATTAGCATTTGATTATCGGCATCACATTTGACAAGAATGGCAAAAATAGATACATGTTTTTTTTTTTTAAACGTACAACAATTATATTGTTATTTAGTATTCCACCCATAGGGGGCTACATGAAAAAGGTGACAAAATTTAGCTTTTTATTGTCTATAATTTTGACAGATTTTTTTTTATTTTTATTGGAACAACAGTTCGTATGTCTAGTTCCAACTGATAGTGTTTTTTTGCTTTACAGCATTTTGCTCCCAAAAGCAAAGGGAAAACCAAAGTATGATGTACTGGATAGGTTTTTTTTTTTTGCTGACTAGAAGTTGGACAGACTTTTGCAAACACTGCTGTGTTTCGACTTCACTGATGAAGTAAAGGGGATTAAACACAAACTTTTCTTCCTTAAGAGGATGTTGGAAAAATCTTTAAGTTTATATTTCGGTCTTCAGAGAAAGTGAAAGTGACCAGTTATGGAGTGACTCATACCCAGAATTGGTGCTCTGCATTTAACCCATCCAGTGTACACACACAGCAGTGAACACACACAGCGGTGAACACTCACCCGGAGCAGTGGGCAGCCGAGGAACTGGTGCCTTGCTCATGGCTGCAGCGCCCATGGAGCAGTCGGGGAACTCAAGGACTCCACAGCTGAGATTGTTGAAGATGGAGAGCAAGTGTTTCATCACTCACACAACCTTCAACTCGGTGGATCTGGGGACCAAACTGGTGACCGAACTGGTGACCTTCTGATCACAAGTCCATCTCCTTCTCCACCAGACCACAACTGCCCCGTATTGGGGGCAGAAAGAAGACCGCTCAGTCCATAAAAGAAGAAAAGGGCCAAATCAGAGTGGATCAGTTTCATTTTTTGAGGGTTCGGAGTCAAGTCTCAAAAGTCCCCAGAATTCTTATCAAGTTTCAGCTTTTAAGTACCTAATGGACCTTTTAATATCCCAGCTACATATAAATGCCTCTTTTTAGATGAAATCAAATGCTGTTTTAGTTTGATCAGAAAGGTCAACAACTATCTCTTCAAATCGTGTTTATTTAGAGATCAAAGAATGAGAATAATAAAAAAAACTAAATTCAAAAAGCCTGTAGTTATCCAATTTTCTAAATTTGTACATCATAAATTGTTTAGATAATTAGATCTACAATGTAAAAATGCAATTTAACAGAAATATAGCATTACAAATAGAAAGTTTTTGATTATTTATATATCCGTATTTTTACATGATGAAAGTCTACTGCTTTGTGTAGTTGTAGTGAAAGTTTATCCTGATTAGTCTTTTTAAAAAATAAAGACAGCAACAGCATATAAGGTTGTAGAGAGCAAAGAGGTAAAACATGCATAAAATTATTACAAAATGTATTTTAACTCCATTTTGTTATTTTTCATACATTTAGTAGGCATACATTTTTAAAAAGTAATATAGTTATTTTATAATCTAAACTAATACTGACAACCTCTTTAAACACTTTACATAATTTAAGACTCCCATCAACTCACCTCAAGTGTCTGGTTATAATTGTGACTTCATTCTAGTTTAGTTTAATTGCTGCCATTACTCAAGCCTTCTTATAACCTCTCTCTATACAGTAATAGCAGACACTATCATTAGGTTAATTTAAGTACCGAATCAGATCATGGGTGGTCTTTAAATGTGTAAGGAGTGAGCGATTGATTCTTGTATCAGTCCTTTATAGTAAATATTCCATGGGAGTGACTTATTATGAGCAATTCAACAGAATTGTGTGAAAATGACTGATAAAAGGCTCATTTCTAGTGCTCTGGGAGGCTGATCATGAATGGATATGCTAATGCACTACAAAAAGAAATTATGAAATGATAATTCAAACCTCTCCTTTGATGACACAAAAATACCCTCTTGTGCATTAATATTCATACTGCTCTCTTAACATTCGACTTGCACATTAGCATTTCATTGTAATTATGTGGAGCTAAAATTATCTAAACTTGCAAGTGCACCGAAAGTAGGTTTATTAGTTCGGAGGACTCTTATAAAACGTTGAGAAAATGTCAGTTAATACATCATTTTTCATTTTGAATAGAGTTTTAATTAAGTTTTAACTGGCAAATTAAAATGTCATAAATTAGTAGGAGGATATATAAAGAATTTGACTTCATGTAACTCTGAATACTTTATTGGTCTCTCGTTCAATTTTTTATTTCATTTAATTTAAATAAAATCACACACTAAAAACTGAAAGAACAACTATTAAGCAACACGTTCCATTGACTTTTAGATTCTCATTTTTTCACAAGCTTTTTAACTTTTGTATTTTGATTTTGCATTATTAAATGACTCAACAATTTGTTATGTTTATTCATTTTAATTAGATCAATGCATAGTTTTACTTGTTTTTAAATTCATACAAACATGCTATTCATACAAAATTGTAATGAAATATTGGTCCAGATTGAATTAGTTAAATTAATAAACTAGTCCAGATTTGTTCTAAATCCACTTCAATATTCACTTCACTTCAATGAATAAACAAAGATTTTAAGGTTTGTTTTAATGGATATTTTGGTAACTACACTCAAAAATTATTCTTGTCAATAATTGTTATTATGCAAACACTTTGACTTCATTCAAAAACACAATGAAGTAAACATAATTGTTCCGTATTCTGTAGTTGATCAAATTACATAAGCTTAACCTGACCTGTTTATGTCAACGTGTAGTCCATGTGCGTGTGCATAGAGTTTTGGGGGTCGCGCATGCTCCTAGTGGACTGAAGACACGCCAAGCCACCAGTTTGGAGACGAGCTCAGGAGGTCTGATGTCTGCACTAAGATTATAGATATATGTAAATATTTAAGCTGAAAAAACCCCCACAATTGTGGAAATGTTCAATTAAATGACACTAAAAAGAGATAACAGATATTCAAACCAATACATACAAATAATAAATAATAAACCAATTTATCTTAAGCTGACATTTAAAAATTATGAAGTGTCAAAAACATTCAAAGCAATAAAAAGGTCACAAACCTGCATTAGTTTGAGTGAGCATCTTTGGTAATAACCATTTGACCTTTCTTGACCCAGAAGACTCCTACTAATATATTGGATTAGCCCAGGGTAGTCAAACTCAATTCCTGGAGGGCCGTAGACCCTGCAGGTTTTTGTTCCAACCCTGTTTCAGGAGACACACTAGTACCTTCAAACAAACCCAGAGGAGCTTAATCAGTGGAATCAGGTGTGTTCAGTTAAGGTTGGAGCAAAACTGTGCAGGACTGTGGCCCTCTAGGAATTGAGTTTGACATCCCTGGATTAGCCTCAATCTTCATCAACTCACTCCATGCTTTTAGGCTGGTTTGTATTTCCACAAAAGCATTTTTCTTCTGCACCCTGTCCACCGCCTCAACCCAGAATCAATTTAAATTCAGCAGTCGATCTGGAATTTACAATCCTGTTCTATCCAAGTTGTACCAGAGCTATAGTGAACGGTGCTCCATATCCTATCTGTGAGAGGTGAGAGGCTAGATTGTCTCTCTCTTTGGCTCATCTGCCCTTGCTGGATTTTCAGTCACCTTATTTCTGATGAGTGTGTATTGTTGATGTTTTCTGGAACTCATCTGGCCAGCCCTGGAGGTTAATTGTCTCCCAGTCCCTTAAGTCTCATATTGATTAAGAGTGTGGGTTGGAGCAGCTCAGCTCATCGGCGCCAATGCTGATCCATACCCAGAACAGGGCTTGAACCTTTTCACTCCTAGGAAGGAGATAGTTTCATCCTGGACTCATCCACTGGGACTACAATCCATGGCTATCATCTTCATGATGGTCAGGGGAATTGCTTGGTGTGTTCCAACAAAACTTGAGAAACTTGTGTCACAATTGTTTTTTTTTTGTTTGTTTAGTTTTTTTTTTTATTGTTTCAGAAGTAGGCATAGAGACAGAGATCCAAATGATGCTGATCTAAAGTTATTATGATTCCAGTTTTACAAGGACTTTTATTTTGAAATGTAAAATTAATTAGCTGAGACTGGCCCTGCATACCAATCCCTGCACTTTCCAGACTTTTTTGGGAGCAAAATGAGAATTAGTGTCCCAAACCATAGCATACATTAAAAAGTATCCGAATTCTGACGTATCTGATTCTTAAGTGCAGATAGATGAAAGCTCCACCTACAATCCACTGCGCTCGAGCGGAAGCAGTTTTCTCTTGAACCCAAACATTCAAGCCTTCTCTGTAATAAGACAGATTTTAAGGAAGAAGCACATACATAAATAATAGCAATTTATAGATTTATAGAATGTTTTTTAAAGACGGAATTAGAAAGAAGGAGTTAAGTTCAGGCACACGTTGTGCGTAATGATATAGCATAACTACTTCATCACATGATGTTTTAGTGCGTCCCAGATCATGCACGCGCTTGTCTTACACACTAAAATGCATGTGCATTTTCTTCTGAAAATGAGTATCTACTTTAAGGGTGCGATGTATGTATTCGAATTGGGACGCAGCGATTTATGTGAATTGGATTAACCAGGAAGAGGAAGATCAAACTGAATGGCTAGGAGAAAATGAAAACTGACTATCAAACCTTTAAGCACTCCATTTTTGTTTAAACAGACACACCGAAGATAATTCGGTTTAATGATTTAAAATGTTTTTTAAGTGTTTGAAATTTTTGATTGTGTATATGGTTATGATAGGCAAATGTTTGCAATTAAACAGAATGAAACATTGTATGTGCATCATCGTATGTTTTCATGCAACTGTTTGATGTAACTATTTTCGTATATTTAATTCATTTTGTATTTCTGTATTTTAGTTCTTGCTTAAGTATTTACTGTCAATAAAGGGTCTGTAAAAAATAGTAATTGAATCGTGATTAAATGATAGGGATCAATATTAATTAAAAAATCAAACCCTAGAAAAACAATACAAAAGCAGGGATAAAGAGACAAACAAGGACCTGACATAAACTAAGATAACCTTGTCAAATCATAAGGTTGTGTAATGGAAACAGACTTCTGTAGTTAACTGTGAATGGCTGGGATTTATTGACCTCCTCCATTAAAAAAAGCACAGCCTTGAATTTCCAATAAACCATAAATTAGCTTCATTCAAACATCAGTGAATATGAGCTATTTAAGTGCATTCCTGAGAAGCTAACAATTAAGCAGCTATTCCATGGAAAAAAAGATACTTGCTTTGTATATATATATATATATATATATATATATATATATATATATATATATATATATATATATATATATATATATATAATATTAAATAGTGTGTGTATAATACATAAATACCACAACACATCAAACACAAACTCCTCTCAGCAAAATTTGAATACAGTTTTGCAAAGAGTCTGCTAGTTTTTAACAGTCACTAAAAATTTTCTGATCCCTGTACCATACTTAAATCAACACCAAAATGAGTTTTTCCATCGTCAAACATTCCACAGAATAAGGGCAACGTTTGCGTTTGGCTTCCAAATATCACAACACATCTGGAGAGTTACTGGGTCAATCAAGTACCAATAAAAGCTTCTCTTTTTTTGCTCTGTATTCATAAAAAAAAAGTCTAATCTTCATGTGTTTTCTTGGGTCTGTGTGTTAAATCCATCTCAAACAATGATTGACGTATGACTTATTCACAAGATGTTTCTAAAACCTGATGTAATAGCAGCTGATGTAATTATGGAATCAATCATTATTTTGATTATTCTGTAACTAGCACCTATATTTCATAAAGGAAATATATTTTTTATAGAAAAACAGTGTTTCAATTTATTTGCACCAGGGTCAAGGCAGGGTTCCCCAATTCTAGTACTGGAGGGCTGCAGCCCGGCACATTTTAGTTGCAGCCCTTCTCTAGTATGCATACTACTCTAGCTTCAGACAATCACAGAGGACCCCAATTAGTTCAACAGGTGTGTTTCATGATGGCTGAACCAAAAATGGCTCCTGATTAAATCCCCAACCGTCTACTTAGCAGGATTACCAACTAGTTCATCTAACTCTAGGGCCACATATGAAGACAGTTCAACTAAAACTAAAAATGTTGCTCTCCTCTTCTGGAAAGACTAGTAATTGCAGCAAAAAGATTTAATCAAGGTAAGTGACCCCAGTACTTTCAAAGGTGATAGGGTTAGTTTATTCGATAGAAAACCAATATTTCCTGACAAACAGAGGCAAGCACATGACATATTGCCAACGCAGCATCCAGGACCGGAGCAGTAACAGATAACTGCAGCAGATCTGTGTAGTTTATAATCAATAAAACTTTATTTCTCTTGAATTTATTGTAGACAGTAAAGCCCAAATTCTTAGCATCGCCTAGTCCTAAAGGTTTGTGTTCCTGACGAAGAAATCTGAGAAAATGTAAAACACCAGCTTACTGTTTGTGAATTATTGTAAAGCTACTGCACATACTGCATGAACCTGATCTTGAACTTGAATGTCCCTTTTAAACTTAATATGACTATATTTTGGAGTGCATTTTCAAAAGGAAGACCGGAAGCCAACATGTTCTATTTAACTGCAAATTCTTACAGACAAGGGTGTAAGAACTGGAATAAAGCAGTCAGCATTGGAACAAAAACTCTTTAAAAGACAAGGAGCTTTTCAGTCTGGAGAGGAGGATGCCCTCACTCTGAAGCGAAAAGTCATTCTCGGCCTGAGTAGCCACGAGTCAGAGAGGAATGCTGGAAGCCATCGCCGTCCTTCGCTCAAGATGAAGCTGTCAATCTCTCCACGGTGACACTCAGAGACAGAGCTGTCATAGTTCATCATCGCTGATTGAGACACACGACCTCAAGTGCAAACTATAGACAACAAGCCTAGGCCTCAAATGATTGTCAGGGAAAGGCGAAAAAAGAAACAGGACGCAGCCCACACGTGTTGAAAATATCCCATCTGTTTTTCTTGAAAAAGGAGAGCGACCTTGCAGTAAATAAACATCACATTCACAAAGAACCCACCATGGTTTCCTTGTTTTATCTTTTCATTTTAAAGGAACATTTCAACAACAAAAAAATGCATTATTTATTTTTAAATTATGCTCTATTTAAATTCGACTTGTTTCAATCATGGTATATTATAGAATTTGTCATAAACATTTTTGTTATAATAAAACTATAGACCGTTTCATAAAAAAAAAAAGAAACACTAAACTGAAAGCAAAAGTCAGCAAAAAAAAATAAATACACACTCAAGCATTTTTGGGAAATAATTCAAGGAAATATTTTTTTGCCTTTGCTTTTCCAAAAATAATCAATAATTCATATATGTATTTTATTATTTTATTTAAAGTAAAAATGAGCTTGAGTGGATAATGTTATGATATCATTCTTTTTCTTGACTCTTTTAAAACCAGAGATCTGAATCCTCCTGATGCTGTGTAAATATATACAAATGTAAGACAAAAACATTCATTCCATAGCTTGATCACTGGACACTTCCATGACTTTGCTCGCTCTATTCCATCTCTTTATAAATTGGCGGTTGCTGTCCACCCACTGCCATCTGGCAGGGTCAGTTTTAGACATTTTACATGCAGTTACCTTCACACAGGCAGATATTTTGGCACAACCGATATCAATGTTAACATCTGTTTGGTGTAAACACAAACAAACAAACAAAAAAAATAGCTTCTTGGAAGATTCAGCATCAATTCCAACAGCTTTATAAGATGTTGCTGCCATTCAAAGCCAAAAACTGTGACAGTTTGTCACATGGTAGTAGTATTTGTCTATATGATGCTTATAATCATTGAGGGTATATTACATGGACCTAGTGAGTGTGACGTCACCCACTTAAACAAATAAACAATAAAAATTTCACTCTCTTCAGAGCTGTTATGAAGATGAAATCAACTCATCAAGAACATCTATGAATGAAAAAAAACTTTATGGAGCCAGGAGGTACCCATGTTATTTTAGCTAAGCATTTTGTCATCGTCAGCCTCAAGTGGTCAGAAGATGAATTGCAGTTCAGTCACTTCCTATTACACATCAAGAGAGAAAGCTGGATGTAGCCCCTTACACAGAGTTAAATCCAGAATGTTGCTAAATGTTCGATTTCAGTAACAAATAAACATTATCATGTTTTTGTCTATAAAATAAAACAGTTGAAAATAAACTAATTAACAAATAAAACACTTATCCTTAAAATGTAAATGCAACCAAATTCAGAAAGCAAATCGATCATCAACACACATCAACTGAAATAAAAGATGGAGTATTTACCAAGCCAATGTTCTCCTGTTATCTTGCCAAATCCTTCCCGATAAGCCTCCCAGTCCCGGAAAAAGTTAACGGAACCGTCTTCTCTGCGCTGAATCACCTGAGAAACAGTGACATGAAAAATGAAAAAAGATATCCAAGTCATTTTTACAGCTTTTAAACCACATTTAATATAACCACATTAACCATATTTAAGGAAATGTGATCAGATTTTGCATCCAAATATTAGTCATTTTTTTTGAAGATTTGTCACACGCTTCTGCCCTGGGTATTATACAATAACTGAAAAAATGCTATTTATTAGTAGTATTATTATTATTTTTTGTAATTACACTTTTAAAAAAAGTAAAATATTTTTTCACAATTGAAACAAACTATCCCCAATAGAAAGAAAGCACTGCTACTGCTATACCAATAAGAATAGAGCAGCAATGTAACAGTTTGTTAGTGTTTTGCATGATCTATTAATGGCTCTTTGCATCAGAAAACAAAGAGTTAAATGTTCATCATACATTTAGTTTTCAGATGAGGTGGATTTAAGGTGCCAACACCTAATATTACGAGGATACAAAAAATTGACCATGGACATTAAGTACCGATGATGTTGATTAGTTAAACAACGAATTCCTCTTTAATTTCTTTCTCTTTGAATGCTAAAAACTCAAATTTAATAAATCCTAATCACAGGTGGTTAAACCTCTGGGTGGCAAACATTTCTTGGCGGGAGAACTGTGTCTTTGGTATGCAGATGTATTCTTTGCTCAGCATGGATCGAAGAGGAAAATGTAAATTGAGTGGCGAGGGATCTTTCAGGTGTAAGGTACAGAGACCTTAGGTCCTCCTGAGAAAGGTGAGGCACTTCTGGAATTCAAAGAGAAATTTAGACACTAATTGACTCCTGATCCCTTTATAGAAGATTAATCAGGCAGCCGGTGGATCAATGGCTGCTGAAAATGCCAGCAAAGGAGAAGTCTTGCCATCAATGTAAATGAGCCAAGCACAGTGCCCTTCTCACACACTAGCGCTTGAAAATAGAGTTCGAGGACTGATTGCCCACTCTCACCTAAACCCTCCTGGATAAAAACAACCTCCTGAGCTCAATTAAAGGCATTATTCTTCATCTCCAGATGATGCCACATGATTGTTTCAAAAGACTTCAGGGTTCTAAAAGCACATGTGGTCTTAAAGAGGAATTACACTCTGTTGGCATTTCAGCTTTTTCCCAAAAATCCAAAGAATTCTCCTTTCAAATAACATATATGATATTTTATTTTGATTATAACCCCCTACTACTATTGGTTCAAGTGATTACAGCAAACAGGTTTGTGGTGATTTGGAAAGATGACCCAGATGCCACAGGAGCTACTTCAACGTCTTTAATGAGGAAGTAACAAAAACCCACTGTTCAACAGAACAGGACAACTAAAGTCTCTGGCGGAAGTCAGACGCAGGTTCAGGCAAAACCTTTACAGGAGACCGCATCAGACTGAGGCGCCGCTGCTGGATGATCAGTCACCTCCAGGCAACCAGCCGAGTACAGGTAGGAAACGCCTCTCTCCTCTCCACAAGGGAACAGGCACACACACGAAGGGTCAGAACGGCACAAGAGACAGAGGGAGTATGCGGACAGAAACAGGAGTGATCTTGAGAGAAGCACAACACATTTGCAAGCAATAATCCATAAATAACCTGAAGAGCGAGAAGGCTTAAATAGAGAGCCTAATCAGAAGGCGAGCAGCGGCACGTGAGATGAATGAGGGAAATCAGAGACAGGTGACGAGAGGGAAAAACACTAAAGACAGACAGGACTGTGACAAGGTTGTTGCAAAATTTCTGAAATATTTATATTGAATAATTCATTTAGTTTTATGTCTGCTTCCGTATTCACGAGGGTGCATTTGCAGAAATTGTCCTTGGAAGTGCAAGCAGAAATTGATGTGTATAAACGCATACCAGGTGAGCTGTCCATAGGAGGGCTTCAGGTCAGGAAAAAAGTAATGCGAAGGGGTGGTGTAGGTTTTTTTGCTGGTGCTCGCTCAATGAGAATGGGCGGACTGATGCGCATGGAACGCCAAGCTTAATAGGGAGACTGCCCTGAGCTAATTGACTTTGTGTGCTACTCCAGAAACTTTGTTTGTAAACATCACTTGATTTGAAAACCTTAACTCTCACAGATAAAGCACTCCATATACCCTCAGTACTTTTCGTCGCCTCCAAGTCTAAACTTCTGTCTGTGCAATACACTCGCATTAAACTCTGGGATACAGGGTTTTTTCTGTCTATGCACAGACACTGTGGAACTCTCTCCCGAGTGAGCACTTATGTGTTTTTCAAATCAGCAACCAGACTTCAACCGCAATAAGCGTACTAATCTAAAGTGTGTTAAAGTGGAGGACATCTGGGAGATTGATGGACAGAAGAGGCTCTAGTGAGCAACCCATGAACTTGCTATAGCTCCAACATGGACAGCAGTTGGAGCAAAAGCTAATGAACTCTTGAGTTCAGACTGCATCATAAGTGGAATACAGGATGAAGACACACAGTTTGCAGATAGATGACAGAGAATGCAGGAGCTCGTCTCCGGTGCCAGAGCAGCAGCTGATGATGGACAACCAGAACATTAAGCAGAGAAAAGACTTTTGCTTTGAGAACCAAAAACAAACTTTATTCTTCCCTGGTTGAGTGCTGTTTAACTTTATAATTAATTTTATGTTTTGTAACACATTTAAAAAGTGATTCATTAAAATTAATTTAATTGATTGCAATTACTGACTATCGAGTTTTTTTATTTAAAATGTTTTAAGACGTTTTGAGAAAACAGACCCCAAAAGAGTCTTCTGACCAAGTGTTAAGCAAATCAATACTTAGAACTTAGGGCAGAATAGACTTAGTTAACCTAACCTGAGAAGGTTATGGTGTAAAGTGAGCACAATAAAACAAAAGTTTTATGTTTTTTACAGACACTAACATCAGCATCTGAGCTCAAAATATCACAGAGGGATTTAGTAGAAGCTGTTATGTTTTACCTCACGTAAGGTTTTGATAATAAAGCATTAACTGCATCAATCCAAACACATTTCTTTAGTATTCAAAATAAGACTGCTGAGCCTGTCCTGAAGCGCCCACTCAAACTGGGCATGTGTTTTACAATAAGAACTGCAACAAGACAGTAGTATTATTGATGTAAATCACGGACAAATGAAAACATTTAAATGTCTCAAGGACTGTTTATATGCATGAGAAATGAGCGTATTAAATATCCTGTAAGATGGTGTGCCAAAAATTGGTGTGTACCTATGTTTACATTGTTTTTATTTATTAGGCATTTTAACCCTTTTTTATAACAAAGAGTTGATTTTAAAAAGGGATTTTGGTTTCCCAGTAGCTCCCTGTGCAATCTGCACATATGCTATTTATCTTTTTCACCACAAATAGTTTTAGATCTGAAATGATCCTTGTTTGCAGAGTTTATGTTTTGCTATAGGGTTTTTATGTTTGATGACACACAACATATAGATGGTGAAGAGCAGATCTTTGAGAGTGTCCTCGTGGGCATGTGATCCAGGAAAACACAGGCACCCGCTCAATAAAACATGCCAACACTCTGAGCAGGTGCTTTGGGCTGCATTCAAAATTAATGGCTGTGGCTCGACTCTGAATAAATCCTTTCATTGGCTCCTCTTCCAATCCGCAGTGCAACCAAAAAAGATTTTAATTATTCACCATAATCTCTGTAAATGAACACTGAGTCACCTTTCAGCAGTGGGCTCACTTAATCTTTATTGTACCTCGAGTATAAAACAGGTAATTAAAATACAGGCAAGTGTTCATGTTCAGATAAATATTTCATAAGCGGTGCTTTGAATATTCCTAATAACGCAGCATTAGTAGACTTCAAGCAAGGTGCTGTTAAGGTAAATCAGTTGCATATTTCCATACAGGAGGCACGGCTTAGAACAACCCATTTGTTGCTCTATTTTCAGGCTTATAAGAATTGCATGATAACTATAATGGTATGAACGTAATACTTTTTTGCAATTAAGTCTTGGAGTTTTAGATATTTTTCTAAACATCTTTTGTACTAATTGTACAGATCTATTATGTATGTTGGTGCTGAGCAGTTTTGTGATTTATAGACACTTTAAAATCTATTCATTTAACATTTAAATCATTTATTTGCACAAATCTGACAATACTATCAAAACAACTTTCTCATAATGTTGAAATATTTCTGTCTATTTTATCTTGGGTAACTTTTTAAGAACTTTTTTGGACAATTTTTTATATGGCTTCAAAAAGCTATTAAACCTACAGAAATTGGAAGAAAACCCTACAAGTATTGGAAAACATACAGAATGTTCATCTGTTAGCCGAATTCTAATAACATTTATATAATTACATTTTTGCATTTAGGAAACGGGTTTGTCCACAGCAACTTATACTAGATAACATGCAAATTTTTGCACAGTAAAAAAATGAGGAAACAGGAAGGAAATAAAGGAAATAAAAAAATCTTCATTGTAAGTTATTACAATGTCTTATTGTAAGAGAAGAGTTTTTAGTTGGTTTTTGTAAGCTTTTAGTGTTGCTTTCCTGACTGGATCAGAGAGTTTGCTCCACCAGCCAGGGACAGTGCGAGAGAAGGTTCTGCTTAGAGAGAGATTTTTTGCCTTTTAGTGACAGTGAACTGTTCATACCATGACGGAACTGTTCCTTCTCTGAGTGCAGGTTTATGGAGGGCATATAGGAGTGTATGATCCTGTGGCGGTAAACAGGGGTTGACCTGTAGATGTTTTTATAAGCCAGCATCAAAGATTTGAACATTAACACGAGCAGCGATGAGGAGCCAGTGAATAGTCCAGAATAGGTCCTCAATTATTTCCTATTCCTCTCGATTAAAAAAGTAAGTGGAGCAGATAAGAGTATCCATGTCTTTCCCTGGCCAGCACCCTTGTTCTACAGCAGATGAGACAGTGCCTCACTTACACAACCGACAAAAGATTCAGGGCAGGTTTGAGGTTCATGCACACAGAACAGAATCCAAATCTACCTAAAGATTCTCCTTGTTATCTCTACAGCACATTATCAGTTGAAGACAGTACGTAACCTTCTTTCTCACAGCCAGGCTTTCAAGAATTTCAAACACCTCTAGCTGCTAAAATTAATAATTGTTCCCAATGGCAGCGTTTCATACTAGTTGAAGCATTTAATTTTGCATCTGTGTAAATGAAGGTGAAAATTTAAATTAAAACACTCATAAATATTCGGAAATGATGGAGTGTCTTGGATTCCTTTAGCAAGTGAAGGTGGGAAAATACGCAAGAGTGTATTGCTTTTACTTTAGCTGTATAATATCTGATTTATCTTCAAGAGAGCAGATAATGACATCAGTAATTTCTCAGGAGAAATCCTCAGTAATCTGCCTCATTTTTCAATGCTTTTCTCTGATGTTGAAAGAGTGGGTGTACCCAGTTGTTCACAGGAAGAAAACAGGCTAGATAAGAGATTTGGGAGAGCAAAACTCACCTTCACTGTTTTCTCAGTGAATATTTATTTCTCCAGAATGTAACTCATTTGAAATGCAATTTTCACTAACCCAATTTGAACAGACACAGAAGTGAAGAACGCCCATAACAAAAAAAATCCAAATTCCTTCCAGGAGTTAATGATAACTGTAAGTATTCTTGTACATTTTCCCCTTTGTGAGTTTGGTACCTGCAGAACTCAGGCTTTATAGAATACTGTTCCTATACAGTCCCTGAGACGAAATCCAGATAGAAATCTAAGTTTTCAGGAGGTTGTGTGCATGGTCATCCAGAAAATCTAGCTGGTGTCACAAGCAGAGAAAAGAAGCAGAAAGCGTTTTGAAGGGTTTTTAAACAAACAATTTAGATTACATTCCTTCAACAATTTTGGTAGAAAACTCAATATCTATCTTTTCATGTAGAAATCAAACCTGGAAGATTATAGAAACATCAAAACACTGTACAGTTTACTGCACAGTAAAATCCTGAAAATGAAATTAACTCTATCCAGAGTTGGAACAATAACACTCAAACTGAGTTAAAATATCTATGACGTTATCATCTAAGTCAGTGGTCCTTTCACCAAGTACCACCTTAAAAAAGTTGGAGCTCCAAGTACCACCAACATTAAAATACACACAGTATAGCCCCAGCATATATGCCCTTCTGTTCAGCTGTAGTTAAGTGCATTTCAATATTATATTTTATAATACTTATATTTATAATATTCATTAAAACCTCCCTTTCTCTTGCCGTCTTTCTCTTTTACATATTTCTTCTGCTCTGGAGAATAAAAAAATCTGCTAGTAAGAGCAAGTAATGGTGAAGTAAAATTAAGGGTAACAATTTTTGGGTAAAATAATATATTTTTAAATAAAATATTAAAGTTCATTGTTTATTCACAATTTGATGTTAACACAGTGTTGTTGGTGTTATTTTATAATAATTTTTCTGATTTTGAAATCATCATTGTTGAGGATCAAATATATATTATAAATAACTCCTAATACTGTGTCACATTAATGCTATGATTTTAGTCAGGCTCTATCTGCATGAGTGCTATTATTAGTGAGCGCCTGGACCAGCTAAAACTAGAATCTGATTCATTAGTCTTTACATCTTCACTTTTTCTTACCATCGGATGTCATTTATATTCCTTTTTCCTTCATACCAAAGAATCACAAACTTCTTTATTTGACGCATGTTTCATTAGTGACTGATTAAACCAAACGTGCAGATTGTACAGCGCTTGCGCGCACCTGTGTCTGACACTGAAACTCATGCACGCGCTCAGACCGAAACAACAGTTTTTACATCTGCTGTTTGATTCTTTCATATTACACAAGTTTTTAATGAGGTCAATCAGCATATTTTAACGTCGTAAGCCATGTCAACACTCAGTGACACAGTGCTATTTCAAACCGTCGTAAGTTTCACTCTTTTGCAGCTTTTTCTTCGCACATAATGCGCACCATTGCTTGGATAAATGTAAACAGAGCTTTACAGAAGTGTGTGGGGTTTACCCGCTTTGGCATAGCGAAGACTCGCTTCTAGATTTGTTTAATTTCCTCATCCTTTGGCTCTTGCAGTCATTGCAGAGATATATCGCTCAGCGCGCTGCAGGTGGGAGCTTTCCAGCTAGTTCCACACGTGATGCACTTGTTATATACAGTCAACGCTTCACTCACACCAGCGGCACAAGTTTTATTCTATTATATTTCTACACACACACACACATACACTGGTCTTAGTGGGTATATGATATATACCAAGTAAGTCAGTACAGACAGGAATACACACAAACAGAATTGACCTTCACGTACCTCTAACAGATGTCGGCATACCACTAGGGGGTGTCTCAGTACCACCAGTGGTATGTGTACCACAGTTTAAGAAACACAGATCTAAGTCACGGATTCTTAACAAACTTGCACTTTGTGATAATGGTTTGAATTCATAAAAAAACTCACAACTGTAATTTCCCCATCACAATGTTAAAGAAATACAAGTTTAACTTAACATTTTTGTGGTTCAACTTGAAGGGCTCAGTGTTAATTTAACTCTATTTAGAGTACGACCTAACAGATTAAAAATAACACTCTCGATTTTGCTGTGTGGGAAGACAAATATGCAAGAAGAACCAGGAATATGATAGAGAGGAAAAACTAGGATTCCACAGAGAATAGGTATGTTCTTTTAGTCTAACAACGAATGCAGCTCATTTTGTGAACCTTAGACCACACATGGAGAAGTGCTTCGGTTGCTGCTTAAATGCTGGTGATGATTAAAGAGCCAAAAAATCTAATCACTTGAATGGAATTTTGTATTCTGCTCAGATGAAAGATGAGCTCAATTCAACTTGTTTTCTGCAGATATTAAAACACTTATAAAATATTATAATATTATAAAATATACATTTTCTTAATGACCTTGTCATTAAAAAAGTTACATGGTTTGTTTATAAACTTACCATAAAATATATACTTGCCCAATATATTTATAAACTTACCATAAAAACACTAATCCAACAAGTGGCGTACATGACTGTACATATAACATTCTCATAAAATGAAAGAGGACAATCACTGCAGTCATCTGCTTCTAGGAACATTCATACTTCCTGTAGCAATGTCTCAAAATCTGATAAAGGGCCTGTCAGAGTATACAGGGGAGTATTACAGCGTTAAATACTGCATCAATGTGGGCTGTTTTTCACCCTAGAGTTACCAGGTACTTCCTACTTTGGTATCATATCACAAAGAGATTGAAAAAACAAAAATAACTGAAATCAAATCATGTTGTTGGGTCATATTCCCCACCAAGTCCTCCCTCTCACCACCAGCCATTGCACAACAGAGCACTTGGTAGCAATCTGCTGGTCTGGAACGAAAGGAGACACTCAGAGCCAGAAACACGGCCTCCTCCAGTCCGTCTGACAGACAACAGAGCCTGGAAACACGCAGGGCAAAAGGGCTGCAGTATCTGACAACATTCTCCCCGAGGCCTGTCAGTCAAAGCTGGGAATAAACCTGCAGTGTTTACATTGTTGACGCTTGAGGGTCAGAAGAACCAAAGTCTCTTGAATGCTCTGTAATTCTAATGAGGTGCTTATGCTGATGGATCACTTCATTAAAATTGATAGGGGTCAATTATTCTAAATACATCCCTTGGCACCAGTTTTGTGCAAGTTACTTAACTGTAATATGCAATATACAACCTACACTTTAAAGGTAATCCCTTACACTACAATAGTAGTCTGTTAGAAATGTAATGAGTTTACTTGGCTATTTATTACTTATAAGTTACTTTCAAGAAATCAATATAAACGTGCATTGCATGCTAATAAGGCTTCATTCTGCAATGAAATTTGGATCAACATAATGAGTGTAGTGGTAGAGTCTACTTTTACTAAAAAGGTAGAGTCTATTTGTATTTTTTTATCTACTCTATATTTTTATAATAATAAAGCATAAAAATAAAGCTTTTTTTTAATTATATTACTCTCAATACTGGTTGACACACTACTCTTTAAAAACCAGATGTTTGCCAACTAAATTATTTCTTCCTTTTTAAAAGATGTTTTTTGCAAATAATTTTGTTTACACTTAACACTCTTGTGTTTTACAAAATACTAGATTGTTTCACATAATGTAATTTTGTAGTGCTTTTCTTGACACTCAAACACTTTTCATCTCTAAGGGTTGGGTCTCCAAATCCACCACCAGTGTGCAGCATATCCCTGGAGGATATCCTAGCTGACCTTCTACACCAGAAAACTCACCACATGCTGCCATACTGATGGGCAGGAAGCAGACATGTAATATACTATATAATATATAGTACTACAGCACCAGTTTAAAAGGTTTTTAATTTGTAATAAATAATTTAAAGTTTGTTTTTTTAATTCCATGTGTATTGTAGGTAAAATGATTGTGTATTTTAATTCATTTAATAAGTAAAAATTATTGCTGTGAAAAACCGTGGGATTTTTAACCGTCTTTTACAGCACCAAGCTAAAAGAGCAAAATATGGTGCAGTTTTTTTTCTTCAGCAACAGAGATAAGACAGAGTGCTCCTTTCTGGAGCGAAAAAGGAAAATCTTAACCGTGCCTAAGACATATCATGAAATGGACTGACATACTCTTCTCTCAAATGCTTTTTGCAGACACAAAGTATTTAGTAAGTCATAGTGTAAGAGACGACTTGTTTCTTCTTTGGGTGAAATAGCTGCAAAATAAAAATCAGAAATTAAATCAGCCTATTGGTGTTTTTTATGAAACTATATATATTTTCAGTCTGGATCAGGTTTATAACAGTTTTTATAACAACAGTGTGAGAAAATTGGCTAAATAATGAAAACTTAATAATGACAGCAACCTGGCCTGGGCATTCAGGTATTTAACCTCAAACGTTTTTTTTTCTTTAGCCCCTATAATTTTAGAAGAAATCCATTGTAACTGACAAGAGTTGCAAATTCAAAGTTTGTTCTTTCCTGGCTCAATTAAACAAAACTCATGATGCACCACTTTAACTTAACACCCATGAACACCAGGAGAAAGGCTAAAACTTACTAAAGGGTGAGATTTCTGTGCACCTCTGAGCATGTTTCTGCAAAAAATAAAGCTAATTAAATAATTATTGTTAATAAATAAATATGAATTGATATTTGGTGGCGTGTTTATAAACAGTTAAGAATCACTTAGTTAACCAAGATAGCTTTGGCCAGAAAGCTTTGAGTGGCAAGATGGCTAGTTAGTTAGTTGTTCTATGACCAGAAAGTTGGAGGTTCGATCCCCGCTACAGCGATTCTGGCGTTGTAGCCCTGGGGAAGCTACTTCACCCTCATTGCCCTGTATGGATGTGTGTAACTGGTGGGGTGCGTTTGGTGGTGGGCAGAAGGCCATAGGCACAGAATGGCAGCCACTTCCTGTCAGGCTGCCCCAGGTAGCCCTTACCAAGGTAGCTTATCAAACCGGAAAGTGAATGTGGAGTGAACGAATAATATTTTGTACATTGTAAAGTGTGTTTGAATGCCTAGAAAAGCACTATATAAATTAAAGTCATTATTATTATTATTTTGGCTGCTACTTAAAGACTGGTTAACTGTTTACTAGCCTTGTGCTCAAAAATCCACATAACCACAATGTATTTTTATGTCTGTAGTGTGTTTATATAGACCTTGAGTATAACAACAAAAGTAACAGTCAGTGTCAGAGCTTCAGGCTGACCCTGATTCGGACTCAATTGGGTTAAGGTCAAAGAGTTAAGCACTTTGGATTACCCGCCATGTCGTGAAGTTTAAGCACATGGAATAAACCGGCTCTTAAATGATCTATGCCACCTGTGAAGGACCAGCGCTTCTTCACTCCACAAATCACAACCATGTAATCCTGTCAGAGCTGATAAACTCGCTAACAAACAGCCCTAACCTGATCAGAGCCCAGCTGTAGTTAAAGATCCGGCCCTTGCTTTTGATTGGCTGGTCAGGTTATTATCAATCTGCAGTCTGCCAACTGTGCCACTCGAAAGAAAAGAAGAAAATGGAAGTGGAATTAAAGAGGAAAAGCTTACTTTGATACGTCCATAGGTTTGCTAAATACAGAGCAGTGTTGCTTTCGGTGTCAGAATGCTTATTTATGTAAACAAACATAAATACACAACAGAAGTTATATTATATTTATGTACAAAAAGGTTTCATTGTATTTAAACTTTAGGTTAGATCATGAATAGGTTTGATTTTGTTCAGCCTATGCCTCTTCTTGTTTCTTCTTGTTTAATAAATCCACAGTCTCCTGTCGCTTCTGCTAAAACTCAAGTCTGCTTTTCAAACAGGAAAAGTATTTTGCATTCATAAATTGTGTAAATAATGTGTAGCTGAACATATTATTTCATATTATTTCAAACAAACTAACATGTTTGATTTTTTATAAAACAGATTTTTTCCTAAACAAATTATTTACATTTGTATTATACCATGTCAACCTTGTACTTAGTGTCCTGAAGTCACAATATCAGTATCAGTGTATAACAATAAATGTTAACTTTTTAGAAACATTGTTGGCTGAAAAGTTCATTTGCACCATTCACAGAAGACAATCTAACACTTTTGTTTAACATTTTTGGCCTGCTCTTTACTCTTCTCTAGACAGAAACGATGAAGCTTGTGTGCAGGTGGCAAGAAGGAACTAGACTGCAATTCCCTGCTGTTCCAGGTGGAATTTTTCGTGTCTATTTTGAACCAGTGCATGGAATGAAAATAACCCTTCAGTAGAGAGCTATGGAAAACATGTTAACATTTTATTTAATGTTTCAAAAAAATGCTGATACGTTTTATAAAGTTGATGGTATTATATATTCCAATCTCCATGGCATCAAAACAACACACCTGATAAATGTGAATGGCTATGTTTAAAGCTTTAAGAAGTGGAAAAAAGGAGAAAAGGCTATCCGTTCTGCACTTCCAGCCTGAGTAAAGTCCGCCATTCTTCTGCCATTGTCTTTCTCTGTGAGTGTAAATCGATCCAAACCCACAATACTGTCCAGAAAGTACACTGACACTTCAAAGGTCCGTGCTCTCAGAGGCCAAAGAGCCATTTCACACCTAATCAAGTCAGCTCTTAATCCAGCCTGGGCCTCTGCAGATAACACTCTTTGAAGCGAGGAGGTCCACTGACAGGAAAAACTCAAGTTTGAAAAAGGATTCCTTCATTCAGGCTCATATAGGCTTATTTCGCTTGGCTTCATGCTTCACGTATGTCAGGCTCTGCAGAATCATCACCCAAACAAAGCTGCAGTTTAATTTTAGTCTTGGATGAACCATTCACACTGGTCTGGTGAACAGCAACATGCTTCCTTCAGTGAGTGAAATAGACTGTCGTGGAAGCTCTCTGGCCGCAGTTGAATGTCAGAGAGTAATGTTTTTTAGCATTCGAAAAACATGAGGTTGTAGCAGGATGGACCTCAAGTACATCAAAGAAGCGTTAGTCAATTTATCACAATTTAATCTCATTCAATGATTACAGTAGAGTTGTTTTTATAATTTAAGTGTTATTAAAACTGTGTGATTTAAATGATTTTGTTTCAGATTTGAGTTGCTTGTTGCACTTCATAAACAAGCACTTACTATCATTTTTACTCACCTGTCACATTTTCTTGATGGCCTGTGAGATTATACATTTATGTTTCTTGTTGTATGTAAAGTTTTTCTTACTTACTTTCTTTTTAGTGGTTCGTGCATTTATATCTCTTTATGTTATGTGCTCCTGGCTGTTATTCTTGAATTATGTGCGCTCGTACCTAGTGTCTCGATGCCACTTTGAATAGATTCCCTTTTACATTTTCCCTTTGTGGTCTGTCAAGTGATTTTTTATGTTGTTGTATTATTTCATGCTTTTTTCCCCTTTTTTTGTTGTTAATCTACAGTAGTTGTGGTGAATTTTAGGTTCTGTCTAAAATATTTTCTAAAGGAGGCTTTAGAATAAATAAGTGGTTGTTTTCCGAATTGTTATCAGCGCTACGAATAAAAACGGAATAGTGACTAAAACATGGTTTTGTTCCATGAAAAGTATGACCTCTGATTATCTATCTATATCAGCGGAATTTATAGTATATAAATTATAGTATAATATATAGAAAAACATTTAAAGAAAGCATTAAAATAATAAAGAAGATGGTAATAGTAACATAACTAATTCAAAATGAATAAATTGTTTCACACATCCAAGGAATACACTCTGATTATAAACTAAACTTAATAAAAAGATTATCATCAAATTGTAAAAGGCAAAACAGTTTATGGATGCAGATAAAACTGAGCCATGCAGCATTTACTTTCTGCTTTCAATTAGTGGTCGGATCACCTAAGCTGAAGCGTTCATCTAAGGAATACCTGGTGGCTAATAAAGCTTCAATATTTATGAACCATGGATGCTCTCATTTCAAGTAATTTCAATCTGATGTTACACTTGAGCAATGAGCATCCAGTAAATAACTGAAAGGCTGATAAACTCCAGGAATGATTTGGTAAATACACATTAAAACATTTAATGTGCAGGCTGTGTGGTTAAATCAGAAGAGACTGAATTCTCTATTAAAATCAATGGAACCATCTGCAACCCATCAGCAATTTTACACCCTCTAATGTGGCTCAAATTGAACTGTGGCACAGGACACTCAGACTTCCACCACCAGTGAATCAATAAAAGGCAGTCGTGCCATGAAGGACTGCCCAGATAGCATCTGTGACAAACTCTTTTTAGAATTCCAGCTGTGTCATGCCATGCGTCTTTTACTCTATACTCTGATTCTACAGCATCACTACATGTGTCCTATGCACATATAGCACACATAAGTAGTATGAAGAATGCTTCTGGGAAAAAATAGATAAGCCTTAAATGCCTTCTAAAACAAAATTTCTCAGGTGAAGGTTTTGGAGCCAAATAGGATATCAGTAAAAGGCAGCGAATGGGGCCAGATTTCAAGGTTTTACCCTCTATTTCTCAAGGTTAACATAGGCGTTCTTCTGCTATCTGGACCACATTAATCATTGCATGAGATGTGCTATATTAGGAGCATCATTGCGTGCTTCAGCATATTCACAGGGGTATAAAAGAGGATTTAATAAGTTGACAATTAACAAGACTTTGTTTATGACAACACAACTATTGGCTTAATGCTGGATTAAGATTGCGATAAGTTATTAAAAAGTTTAAAAAAAAATATATATATATAAAAAAGATTTATGGGGAAAAAAACTGAATAAAGAAATTGGTGGATTGGTTTGCAGTTTGAATTTCCTTAAAAAGTTCCTTAAAAGAAAATTGCAATTACAATTTATTTGCCTCGTTTAAAAATAATTTTTGTGAGTGTTTAAGACTGTTTAAATAATTTTATGCTCAAACCTGATTGTTTCTTGCCCGTTTGTCATTAAGTCTCATTTGTCTTTACATAAGCTGCCCTGTACATGTGTTTTGCAAATATTTTTGATTCAGTCCTTTATGTCAACTACGATGTTGGTGAAGTTAGGTAAAATTCATTCAATTATATAATGCTTCAAATTTCAGCATAAATAATGCCTTGGTCAAACAAATACATACCAGCACACAACATACCTGCTCGACTTATAACTACCACAGATTGTTAATTACTGTTAAGATGGTAATGATTGCAGCCCACTTTTACAATCAAAGGCAGTCTTCAAAAGCTCTTCTCCCTCATATAAAAAAATGTAATACAAGAAATGTGTTGCAGCCAGCTGCATAAGAGCGTAAAGGCCTTTATGCAAATGTTTTTTTTTAAACTTTAGACATTCTTGAGTATCTTTGCTGAACTCAATTATTATTATTAGCTTTTTATGATATACAATTTCCATTTGCACAACTTTTGGTAAAATCTTCATTTTGCTGTTGTTGTTATATAATCATGAGGATTCTTTCCTGAACAGAAAGTTCAAAAGAACAAATTTGTTTCTAATGTGTTGAAGAATCAATGGTGTTAATAGATGTTTCTAAGTCAAACACATTACCAGCTGTGAAAAGTGAGAGATAACTTTGACAGAGCTGCAAATATGTCCTGAAGGACCAACGTGTTACAGAACAGATGAATGAACAGCAAAGGCTTTTCAGGAAATAAAAACATTACACGCATGACTTCTTGGCAGAAATCACAAAACATCAGTCCCGCTGAGTGTTTGAAGAAAGCCATTCAATTGAATGGAAATGCATCTGTTTTTTAGAAGGCCAAATGTAATAACTTAAACCCAGGAGAAACATGCACACAGACACAAACACACAAAAGACTGTTGTTGAGACCTGACACCACAGATAATCGCTCTGCAATATTTTTTTTTCAGCTGAGCCACTTTTAAAAATGAAATGTGTTGTATTTGCCAGAATGGGAAATTCTAATATAGTCAGCAGTGTCTTTTCAAGAGTTGCGATAACGCTGGAAATTTCCAAAAGAGAAGAGTGGAATATGAAAAAAGATAATGATTTTTTTTCATTCCCAAAGGAAGCCACCATTACAATCTCGGTCTGTCTGTGATCATGAGAAATCATTACTCTCTTCTAAGATCAATGGCAGTCAGAAGAACTCGTCTGCCACATTTTGAAACAACCCAGGGGTACCGCTGGCCATCTGAATATAAATAGAGCAAACCTCAAGAATCGTTAGACCTCCAAACCTTTAGTGGTCATGCAAAATTCAAAAGCGTCAAGATGGGAACAGAAAGAAAAAGATATGCTGAGACGTTTTCCCCTCTGGCAGGAATGTTACTTTCAACTTTCATCACCTTTTAAAATCTGCCATCAAAATCCAGCCCCCCTTTTACCCCCCCCTCCACATCTTCTCAGGAAAAAAATACAGTAATTAGTAGAAATCCAGGGCAGGACCAGAGACATTAGACTAGGAAGCATTTAGCTCCTGGAGTTTGGAAGTGGGTGAGATGCATTAGTTGAAACTTTTCAGGGTATAAAATGAAATTAGATTGATATATTTCATTCTGTTGCCATGACAACTCTTTCGCAATTTCCTCCCGGATGCTTTGATTGCCATCCATGTCAGTCCATCTTTCTAAGAGCTTCCTTTGAGATGGACTCGCTCAACTAAAGTCTGTCTTTGGGAGGAAAAAATGTGATTTATGAACTCCACTGAGGCTGCTTCTAGGTCTGTTCCACTTTCAATCTCTTTGGTTGTGTGTTCAAACTGTTCAGTGGTTACATAAAAACAACTCATGTCCAATATGCTGCCTTTGGGTTAAAAAGAGTTCAATACAATATGGCAATAAAAATATAACTGCTTTAGTTGTTTCAGACCACTAGAGTCAGAGGAGAAAAAAAAAAGTCAAAGACAGTCAAAAATATATACATTTTCTTTTGACTTTTCAATGAATTGCAAAATTTAATGGTTGCTTTTCTCATTGTAAATTTATAAAAGCTGGTTTGAATGCTGTTTTAAACGTGTTATCCTCTTTATTGGCAATGGTTCATAACATGTGATTTCCAGCTCAGGATGGAATTTATTTTTTCATCAAATAACATGTCAAACCAGCAATTTCTAATGAATGAAATTGTGATTTTGCACTTCAAATTCAGATTCAACAACTTGAAATGAGATGCCTGTAAGAGCTTTCACAGCTACATAAAATCTAAATTGAAATTAAAAGCTTCCTGTGGCTTTCATATTGTCAATATGGAGGTGAAGTAGAAACACGACTTCAATCCAAACATGATTTATCCCAAAAAAAAAACGCACACAGGATCACAGAGCAAGGAGAAAATAGATAAATGAGCAGCCTCTGAGTAGCATCCACAAACCACAACATTCAATACCAGATAGCGAGAGAGTGAACAGGAACTCTTTATAGTGAGCAGAGGAGGTGTGAGGTAGGTGATACAGTCAATAGAATTGACGCGGTGCAGAAAAACAAATAAGTGCACTGGGTTGGGGGGTGAACCTAACCATCCCATGATATCATATTGATAATCTTGTGAAAAATCAAAACAAAAATCTAATAAAACATATACAGTATGCAGATATTGTCTCCCAGCATCACTCGATGAGACTGCGTAAAGAGACTCACCTAAATGCAATCAAATAACACCTAATCACCAGTATCTCTTGCATTTTGAAAGATTTGCAGCAGTAGCCATCAGGGATGTTATTCACCGTAACAATTTTTTTATTCCCTTACTGAATTATTTCATTGTTTGCTGGATTTACCTGTTCTTGCGTCCTGCTGTTGTTTTCCACTGGAGGTTACCCCTGTCCCTGCGTCTACTCTCCATGTCATCTCCTGGAAACATCTGCACCAGTTTGTTCTCAACACCTGTATAACCCTTCTGAAGGGAAGTTAATGTTCTGGATACTGTTTGATCGATTGTTGTGCTCAACATCTCACCTTACTCACTTGTTGGTTCTGGCTGATCCATATAAGAGATCATATCAATATTCCGAACTTGAATTTGGATCAAATTTAAAATCTAATCTAACCTTTTAAAAAGGATTTTGAACATTTAGAAAGGAAAAATAATGACTTTAGCCTATGGAGAATATAGCTCACTAGAAAATAATTAATAGAAAATGAAACCCCTAAAATTCTAAAATTTTTTAAAAATAGGTTTGTTTTCTGCAGCACAAGGCTCAGCAAATTAGAACAGAAATAAACAGTTTGAGCTGACAGAACTTTCACATAACAGATTTTTACACATCTATACCAGAAAAACAACATCTCTCACTTTCTTATGGCTCCTCTAAACACAAGCTATTTATTCAGTGTCCTAAAAGCACAACTATGAGAAAAACACAGAAGAGGACAGCATTGTTTAATCATGCCCCTCAGGGAACCCTGGTTTGTAATATTCAAGCAATTGTTCCTTTGAAGTGCATTGTTATTTCTGATAAATAGCTATATGAAAAAGCTTCTGACACGTGGCAAACATTCCACAAAGAAACAAATCAATTCAGTTGCAAAATAATCAGAATTTCTTCAAAAGAAGCTGGGGCCAATTGTGGATGAAGCAACTAGTGCTTTTGAATGAGGTCTGAAAATTCACGTGTCAGTCCATTTGAAGATGCAATCACTATCTATTGCAGGAAGTCGGCAAGGGGCTAATGCAAGGCTGGAAACAGACCGAGTGTATTGTTTCAAGTGATGCTGAAGAGTATTATTTGATGACTTTCCATTGTAGATATGGTATGTTATTATCTGAGAGTGGACAAACACTGCTTTAAACTACTTTCTACAGTTTCCTGCTGCGCTGTTGATAATAGATCGAGATCGAGTTGTAAGTTTGAGCGTGTGGTTGCAATTGATTGAGATGAAGGAAAGCCGGGATGGTGCAAAACTACACAGACAGCAAAATATTTTTTGACTTTTCATTCTCGTTCTTCAGTGGTAAAAAGAGTACACAAATGTTGCCCTCAAGCAAAAGTACCAATACTTCAATGAATGTCCTCAAGTATAAGTACCCATCTAAAAATCTACTCAAGCAAAAGTTAAAAGCAGCTAATGAAAAATTAACTCCGGGTGCTGAGTAACTTTGTACAGCAGATCCTTCGTCTCTGCTTTTTCAGTGATGCTTTTTAAACCTGTGACGTGCGGTTAGGTTCATGTCTGATGAGGCACTGGTACCATCACAGTCTATTTACAAAGATATAAACCCTACATAGTAGCTTATTCAACATTTGATTGGCATTATATATATATATATATATATATATATATATATATATATATATATATATATATATATATATATATATATATATATATATATATATATAAATATATATATATATATATATATATATATATATATATATATATATATATAAACTGTGGCACAAAAAAAAAATATTTTTGTCTTACTTAACTTACTCCTTATGGTTCCTGTGTTGGTCATCCTTTAATTAGTATCTTGTGCCAGTTTAGAGAGTTCTTTCAGTCTAGATATGTACTGTAGGCCTCCATTTTGAAACCAGACTAACCAACAGGGAAAAATTATTGAATGGCTGCGCTTGATTGCTCCCTGTTTATACAGGAAATTGCTAATGGTAGCCATCCATCCATCTTCTCCCGCTTATCCGGGGCCGGGTCGCGGGGGCAGCAGTCTAAGCAGGGATGCCCAGACTTCCCTCTCCACAGACACTTCTTCCAACTCCCCGGGAGGGATCCCGAGGCGTTCCCAGGCCAGCTGGGAGACATAGTCCCTCCAGCGCGTCCTGGGTCTTCCCCGGGGCCTCCTCCCAGTGGGACATGCCCGGAACACCTCCCCTGGGAGGCGTCCAGGAGGCATCCGGAACAGATGCCCAAGCCACCTCAGCTGACTCCTCTCGATGTGGAGGAGCAGAGGCTCTACTCCGAGCTCCCCCCGGGTGACGGAGCTTCTCACCCTATCTCTAAGGGAGCGCCCAGCCACCCGGCGAAGGAAGCTCATTTCGGCCGCTTGTATCCGGGATCTTGTCCTTTCGGTCATGACCCAGAGCTCATGACCATAGGTGAGAGTAGGGACGTAGATCGACCGGTAAA
The DNA here is from genome assembly GCA_900490495.1 of Danionella dracula. Classification (NCBI taxonomy): domain Eukaryota; kingdom Metazoa; phylum Chordata; class Actinopteri; order Cypriniformes; family Danionidae; genus Danionella; species Danionella dracula. Next base: position 1,289,392 of record UELW01000089.1, read on the forward strand.
TCGAGAGCTTCGCCTTTCGGCTCAGCTCCCTTTTCACCACAACAGACCGATACAGCGACCGCATCACTGCAGATGCTGCACCGATCCGCCTGTTGATCTCGCGCTCCATCCTCCCCTCACTCGTGAACAGGACCCCGAGATACTTGAACTCCTCCACCTGAGGCAGGAGCACTCCACTGACCTGGAGAGGGCAGGCCACCTTTTTCCGGTCGAGAACCATGGCCTCAGACTTGGAGGTGCTGATCCTCATCCCAGCCGCTTCGCACTCGGCTGCAAACCGCCCCAACGCACGCTGCAGGTCCAGGCCCGAAGAAGCCAACAGGACAACATCATCCGCAAACAGCAGCGATGAAATCCTGAGGTCCCCGAACCGGACCCCCTTCGGCCCCCGGCTGCGCCTTGAGATTCTGTCCATAAAAACTATGAACAGAACTGGTGATAAAGGGCAGCCCTGCCGGAGGCCAACGCGCACTGGGAACAGGTCTGACTTTGTGCCGGCAATGCGGACCAAGCTCCTGCTCTGGTTGTACAGGGACCGGACAGCCCTTAGCAGAGTGCCCCGGACCCCATACTCCCAGACCACCTCCCACAGGACACCACGAGGGACACGGTCGAACGCCTTCTCCATATCCACAAAGCACATGTGGACCGGTTGGGCGAACTCCCATGACCCCTCGAGGACCCTGCAGAGGGTATAGAGCTGGTCCAGTGTTCCACGACCAGGTCGAAACCCGCATTGTTCCTCCTGCATCCGAGGTTCGACTATTGGCCGAACTCTCCTCTCCAGTACCCTGGCATAGACTTTCCCCGGGAGGCTGAGGAGTGTGATCCCCCGGTAGTTGGAACACATCCTCCGGTCCCCCTTCTTGAAAAGAGGGACCACCACTCCGGTCTGCCATTCCAGAGGTACGGTCCCTGACTGCCACGCGATGCTGCAGAGACGTGTCAGCCAGGACAGTCCCACAGCATCTAGGCACCTGAGGTACTCAGGGCGGATCTCATCCACCCCCGGTGCCTTGCCACTGAGGAGCTTACCAACCACCTCAGTAACTTCGGCTTGGGTGATAGACGAATCCACCTCAACTACCCCAGCCTCTGCCTCCTCGACAGAGGACGTGACAGTGGGATTGAGAAGACCCTCAAAGTATTCCTTCCACCGCCCGACCACATCCCTGGTCGAGGTCAACAGCTCTCCACCTCCACTGTAAACAGTGTTGGTGGGGCACTGCTTTCCCCTCCTGAGGCGCCGGACAGTTTGCCAGAATTTCTTTGAGGACGACCGATAGTCCTCCTCCATGGCCTCCCCGAACTCCTCCCAGGTCCGAGTTTTTGCCTCTAACACAGCATTGGCTGCTGCGCGCTTGGCCTGCCGGTACCGGTCGGCTGTGTCCGAAGTCCCACAAGCCAACCAGGCCTGATAGGACTCCTTTTTCAGCTTGACGGCATCCCTTACTTCCGGTGTCCACCACCGGGTTCTGGGATTGCCGCCACGACAGGCACCAGAGACCTTACGGCCACAGCTTCGCACTGCGGCAGTGACAATAGAGGTGGAAAACATGGTCCACTCGGATTCTATGTCTCCAGCCTCCCCCGGTATCTGGTGGAAGCTCTCCCGGAGGTGGGAGTTAAAGCTCACTCTGACAGGGGGCTCGGCCAGACGTTCCCAACAGACCCTCAGCGTACGTTTGGGTCTGCCAGGTCTTTCCGGCCTCCTCCCCAGCCAGCGGATCCAACTCACCACCAGGTAGTGATCGGTTGATAGCTCAGCCCCTCTCTTCACCCGAGTGTCCAAAACACATGGTCGAAGGTCAGATGATACGACAACGAAGTCAATCATTGACCTTCGGCCTAGGGTGTCCTGGTGCCACGTGCACCGGTGGACACCCTTGTGCTTGAACATGGTGTTCGTTATGGACAAACCGTGACGGGCACAGAAGTCCAATAACAGAACACCACTCGGGTTCAGGTCGGGGAGGCCATTCCTCCCAATCACGCCCCTCCAGGTGACGCTGTCATCCCCCACGTGCGCATTGAAGTCCCCCAGGAGAACGATGGGGTCCCCGGTTGGAGCACTTTCCAGCACCCCTCCCAGGGACTCCAAGAAGGCCGGGTACTCTGCACTTCTGTTCGGCCCGTAGACCGTAACAACAGTGAGAGACCTGCCCCCAACCCGAAGGCGGAGGGAAGCGACCCTCTCGCTCACTGGGGAGAACTCCAACACATGGTGGCTGAGCTGGGGGGCTATGAGCAGGCCCACACCAGCATGCCGCCTCTCACCGCGGGGGACGCCAGAGTAGTGAAGAGACCAGCCCTTCTCGAGGAGCTGGGTTCCAGAGCCCAGGCTGTGCGTGGAGGTGAGCCCGACAATCTCTAGCCGGTAGCGCTCCACCTCCCGCACAAGCTCAGGCTCCTTCCCCCCTAGCGAGGTTACATTCCATGTCCCCAGAGCTAGCTTCTGTGTCCATGGATTGGGCCGCCGAGGTCCCCACCTTCGGCTGCCGCCCAGATCACAAAGCACCGGCCCCCTACGGTCCCTCCTGCGGGTGGTGGGCCTACTGGAGGGCTAATGGTAGCATTTATTCTATTGTTTGGCATCCAAGGAGTTGCTCGAAGAATTCCGGGACCTTGAAGCAGGAGTACTGTATGCCACTCTATGCAGCTTTGCCCAGCAGTTTTATGACCACTCAGCACAAGAATCCGCTACACATATGTAGTTGTTGATAATAAAAATAAACATTGTCCATTAAATGTAAATGTATTCAGATGGCGACATGCAGAGGGACAGCAAACGGTCTCGTTGCATAGCAGGCCAGCACAGAAAAGTGATTGCAAAATCAACGGTCAGGCTCAGCGCTGGTCACAATATCATTTTTTCAGTTTAATTCAAAATGTTAAATGTGTTTTATGATCAAGTCAACCACAACTTGTCTGAGAGCAAATTTGAGGTGTAATATGCATCTTCACAGCGGTTGATGTCTAGAAATCTAAAGTTGTTTAGATACTGCTTTATATATTCAAATCAAAGTTACACAAAATAATGGAGTAAATTACAATAGTGTGCGTAAATGTAATTCAGTTCTTTCAGAGTGCTTAAACAAGACAAAAAATTATAATTTTTGTCACTGAGATTAAATGAACAAATTAACTAATGAATCATTGATGAACTCGCAGTATCCTGCTGTTAGAGTTAAAGTAAATTGATTCAGAACAGATTGCTGGAGTGCATTCCTTCAGAAATTATCTGACTTTAATCAGTCATCTGCAAACTCAGCACGGATGTTTTACAGTGTCAAAACAGTGCACTTCAACGAAAACAACAAGGTGTGAGAAATACCCAGCCCTCAAACAGGTGCAAGTTCTTTGAGCTGAAGGTATGTGTGAAGAATCATGTCACTTCGCTTCTGCTTCCTCACTTCTGAGCAGACACTGACATTCTGCGCATGAGCTTCCGACTGTGGTTTCGCCCCGACTCGTGTCACTCTCTTTCTTTGAAACAAGTGCACTGTTTTGAGAAAGAGACTGCGGTTTGGAGATTGTTCAGCAGGCACAGGAAAGGCGATCAACTCAAAGAACTTCAACGGTTCCTGTATGGAGTACTTGATTTAATGGAGTGTTTAGGAAAACAGACTGGAACACAGTTTTCAGATTAATGCACCTGTGTGCAGAGGGAGGTAAAACAGGGACATAATTCCAGACATGGCAGACAGCCACAGCTGCCTTACAGATGTTTGTAAATATACATAAATCATCAAACTGCATAAATGTAGTATCTGCTCCAATTAACCACAGTTGCCATCATTTGTTGATTCTAGCATTTTTTCATTAACCCTATTTCAACTTTAAACTAAAACTTTTTAACACAAAACTAACAAATCACTAATATACTACTAAAAATAGACAGACAAATTCAACTTGTTTTTAGAATGCAAAAGGAACATTTTGGTACAAGTTAGTGAAGAAAAATAGCACAAAGTTAAAACAAGCAAACAATACCTAAATTATACATTTAATTATTGGTACATTTTTAATAATTGGATTGTTTATTAATTTATTATTGAGAAATTCTTTTCAATAAACATTTAAGGTTTTTAAATAAATATATCCGATAAACATAAAGATCTGATTTTCCTGATGATCCTGCAACTCACGACTGGTTCTCCACTGAATTAAAGCAGGTCTGAGCATGGATAGTATAATTATTGGTAGTCTTGCATTTAGGTAGCTTTTTTTGGTCAAGACCTGCCCATGAACCAACCAACCAATCCCATGTCATTCCACAAAGTGTCATGTTTCCATGTTTCGGGTCATTGAAATGTAAGTACAGCAACATGCAACATGCAACATGTTAGTCTATTAAAAAAAAGTCAAAAACAGAAAAAAACCACAATGGGGCATAAATCACTGAGTAAATCGGTGGGAATGGAGAATGTATGCAGACCAGATATTTGATGTTCTCGATCATACACCTCCACGTTGTTTCTGGTGGAACGAAAATAAATGCGACACGAGCTACTACCAGAAATCCGGATAAATTTACCCAATCACACCACGACTTCAGGATTCTTGAAGTGTTCCCAACTTTCCATACCAAGCTCACTAAGCGTTTAGCTAGCATGTTGCTGATGAGACATATGAGGCTAAGACTAGACTATCGGAGGCATCAATGGAAACCCAGGTTCCTGTGGTGCTAGTGAGGCCAACGCGGGGTTTCTCACTCTTTAGTCTCTGTGGGTCTTGGTGCCCCAGGGCAGTGACAGGGATGCTCCACTGTAAACGAGCACCGTCCTTCAGATGAGACGACTACCTGTGGTTATTAAAAATCCCAGGATGTTTCAAAGAGAAGAGCAGAGGTTTAACCCAGAATTACTGGCCAAATTTGCACGCTCCTAGTAACCTCTGTAATCAAACTGCCTATGTTACTCTAAAGCACAAAATGGCAGCTGTCACATCATCCAGTTGAATGCTGCTCAAGCTTTTTAAATATCATGAATTATAAACGTGACCTATTCATCTGATTTTCTTTAAAAAAAGAAGGAAAATGATTGCTTTATTTCAAGTCTTTCACATAAATGTTAATAATCTTTTTTTACGGCAAAGCCATAAAATACTTAATAACTCGAGCAGAAAAAATCTGAAGAAATATTAGTTAACAGTGACGAAAGGAATTAAAAAGTTTGTAAGATTTGGTTTTCATCTTCAGATTTTAAAATCATAACCAGTAGCCAGTTTTGCAATAAAAAAAAATACTGAAAAGTTATACAAAACATTCATATGTTTTGTGCGCTAGATAGCAAAAGACCTAAAGGTTTTGGAAGAACATCAAGGAAGCATTTCATTTCAAACTCAACTATTGCATTAATAAGACACAAGAGACCATGTGTTTGGGAAGCTCAATTCACAACTATTGTGGCAAGAGTTGTTTGTATGTCCGAGCAATTTAAATTACTCTCCCTTCTTCCCCAAGCCTCTCTGTGACCTGGCTGAACTCAGCCCCGATGTACTTCAGTACAAAGAAGAAAAGCCCTGCATCCTCATCCGGAACTGCTGCAGGCCGCAGATGATGAATAGGGGTAGTGGATCTATTAATTCCTAGAAACAGTTCCTCTCTGCTTCCTCAGATTCCCAGAGCTCCCGGCACGCTTAGCAGTGAAAGACGACGTGCTGAGCTAATACTCTCGCCAGCGCAAAGGAGCTTTGATTGTAATCAGGGAATGCAATATGTCACCCTTTAAACACCATGCATTTAAGCCAACAAGGACAAACACAAAAGCAACTGTGTACGAATATGAAGTCCACTACACATCTGCTTCAAAATCAAAGGACCAATCCTGTGTCAATGTCAGTGTGGATAAGGGTTTACCTGTTATTTAATACATTTTAATTTCCCTAATAAATAAATGAAAGTCATGAAAACCCATAAATATTAAATATAAAATGTAAAATGCATAATGCTTTGCCACGAAAAATGCATATTCAAACTTAACAAAAAACATTGTTTAAGTCACCTATTGGTCAAGACACATTTCACACAATGGTAATAATTCCACAATAGTAACGTGGAAGCTTAGCATGACAATAACATTTTCCTAGTCAAAATGAAACAGTTTACAACATTTCAAAATAATAGTATCATAATATAAAATAAAATAATATATATTCAATATAAAATCATTTTTTTCCACGCCCATCCTCCACTGACCTTAAAAAATGGTCATTCACAGGCAAATAATGTTTTGTCAACTAATATCTGCGTTGTTTAATCTCTTATGTCATCTCCGGCCCCACCATTGTTTCATTACAATGTTCTTAGTCACCATCTGTTATTTGAAATATCTTCTATTCTGTTGCATGTATTTAAACACACACAACAAAAAGTTTAAAAAATAAGCCAAGGACACAAAGCAAATCAGAATAACGCAGCAACAGGGTGATTTCAAAAATTCATTATCAGAAATATTCTGCTATGACCAGCTGCAACAAATAATTCAGCACAGAATTCAATTAAAACAAAGAGTGTTTTATGCTTCCTATTTGATGAGGATAGGACACACTGAATGCAAGATCTGCAGCTAATTGTTTATGAGGAGGATGCAGCAATCATCCCAAGCAGTCTCTGCGAATTGATTGACTCTTAAGCTGATTGAACACGAGCAAGTCCAGGGAAACATGCCATTTTAGAGTAATCACAGTGTTCTACTGTAAATTGTAGAAAGTGGAAGGGTTTTTGTAAAGATGGTGGTTAAAAAAACTTTCCTGGTTATTACATTTACAGCAAGCAGCACTACACCGAACTATACAGAGAATTACAGATTGGAATTAAATTAACTTTGGACATCACATGTTACATTAACATTAATAACAAGAGTTTAAGAATTCCACCTTTTTATTACCATGTGTGAGCAGAGCAAAGCAGAATGTTCTGAAGCTGCTTCACAATGGTGTTACTCTTAAAATGCCCATTTAAAATAAATAGAGTCTGTTGAAGTATATTAACCATTTTATGTTTATAAATTTTTTGCTATGGTTAAATCCAACTCTTGAAAGAAAATTGCCCACACTACTATTAAAGGACACATGCACATAGTATGCGAGATTTGTGTGTTTGGAAAAACTGTAGTTTGTAGTAGTAGAAAATCGTATTATTATTGTTTTATCCATTGCTTTTTTTTATCTATAACAGACATGTGTTTTGTCCTTCTCTGATCTGGTTTTATTCCTCTGTAAACTACTGATAATTGCATTGCCTTGCCTTCTGTTGTAAAATGTTATGAGAACATGCATTTAGTGCTGTCCATTTTAAAAGAATGATAGAAATGAATGAAATCCTGAATTCACCTGAATTGCCTGTTTTTCCACCAATGCACTGTTTAATTTAGCTTAAAAAGTAACATTTTAGAGAGCTGTGTAAAAAATCTATGGATGCTGAATCTAAAGAATTATAAACAGTAGTTATACATTTTTTTTCAACTAAGTACATTATTGGTTTTTGCTTTGAAAGGCTCAGATTTTGTTTGGTTGGATGGAGTAAAGAGAAAACATCAACCAAACTCTAGTCCAAAAGCAAACTCTGGAGCACTTGTTGAGAACAAGATCCAAACTGATCTGAACTGTCCTGACTGACACTATGGGATGGTGATGTATGTTTGTTAACATATATTTCTGCAATCAGTCTGCACATTGAAATGAAACTGTTGCCTTCTATGCTGCCTTTTTCTTTCCATGGTTTATTTTCACAAGTTTGGTTTTTATTTTCCAGCATATTAATTCTGACTATTTGAGTTAAGAAAAAGTGCTCAATGGCATGTCTGGCCAATGGGTGTTGTGAATATTATGGCACATAGATGCAGATGCGGTTCACTGCAACTGGTTCAGACATGAGCAAACAGTGAGAAAAAAAAATGCAAAATAGGAGGCAGTTGCAGCAGTACTGTACTGTTCTCACAAATAAACTAAAACACGTACATGAAAAAACCCATACAGAGTAAAAATGCAATGGATCATTTTATAATTGAACATTAAATACCATTAAGGAAATTAAAGATCCATTCAGGGACTTGGTGACATTAAACGTTAAGCATATCGGTACAAAAACTAGATCTAGAGCATTATCCTAATTTACAGTCAAGCTGTATCTTATCTTTATACTCACTCAAAAGTGCATGAAATGATGTGTTTGAGGTAATGGTCTCAGAAAAGAGCTCTGTGCTATCTGTATGCAGCCACAGTAATGAACTGTACACTTGTGAAACATTGCTTCGGAGCGTGTTTTTGCATGTGAATGCATCCTTCCAAATATCTGTGATCTGCTTGCTGATGCGTGGGAGCAGCTGCTTAAGTCAATACCTAATAGGTGGACTCATTACTAAGGATTTTTATTCCATTGGCTTTAAAGATAAATTTAGGTAGGTTAAAAAAAACTACCCATAGCTGGAAAAAACAACAAGCCCAGTGACTCACCGTCCACCCCCCTCCATCAGTGGTCATGTCACAGAACACCTGGAAGCCTGCTGGGTAATGTGTAGGGAACACAGAGTAGATCCCATCCTCTCTCTGGCCACTGGCATAGATGTCACTACAGTCTCTGGGTCTGGAACCTGGTGAGAGTCAGAACAAGCCAGCATCATCAATCCGTTTGAGGCACCGAGCCAAAACTGCATTTTTAGTTTAATTATAGGCGCGCTGTAAGAAAAGTACGCTTTCAGACTTTAAATCTGTCATTTCGCTCCCGCTGTCGAAGCAGTGGCACATCTCTTTCACACTGCTGGGATGCTTATGAGGGAATATAGGTGTGAAGCCATTTCTAGGCCTCATTAGTGCTGGCTGGAAAGTTGAGAATATGTGTGTAACGAGGAGTTTTTTTTACACTACCCTCTCCGCAGCCCTTGAGCCGGCCGATGCGCACTGGAGCCCTCTGCAGATCTGCCTTCAGTCGACCCTTGATGTTCCCTGCTTCCTTTTGCATGGAGCTGAGTGCATCACTGACTGAGTTCACCACTTTTACCATGTTAATCTGGCTCTCTGATAGCAGCTGCAGAGAGAGAGAGAGAGAGAGGGAGAGAGAGAGAGAGAGAGAGAGAGAGAGAGAGAGAGAGAGAGAGAGAGAGAGAGAGAGAGAGAGGAGAGAGGGAGAGAGAGAGAGAGAGAGAGAGAGAGAGAGAGAGAGAGAGAGAGAAGGGGAGCATTTGAGAGATGATTCTCATATAAGGATAAGACAGAGCAAATGTGCAAGCAAATCTATGCACATTCACCATGTTGACTTTATTTCTTTTGTAAACAGACATTTATTTAATTTATGTATTAATTTGGGAAAAATATCAGATTAGTTTTGGTATTGCTATTAAAAGTTAAATATTTTAAAATAAAGCTTATATGTTAAAACTACCAAAAAGCTGTTGTGGCTAATCAATCAACCAACCAACTAACCAGTCAATCAATCAATTAACCAACCAACTAATCAACCAACCAATCAAACCAAACAACCATTCAACCCACCAATCAAACCAAACATTAACTAACCAATTAACCAACCAAACAACTAATAAACCCACCAATCAAACCAAACAATCAACCAACCAGTCAACCAATCTGTTAATTTATCAAAATGTATTTATATAGCAGCTTTTTTCCAGTTTTTTTTTTTTTTTGCAAGTCTAATGGGGAGTAACAGCTTAATTAGTATTGCTGAATGGAGTAACTGTGGACTAACAGTTGTATAATAATTGGGATTGGATTATTACAAGGGGTAGGAATATAGTTTCTATATACCGTTTACTTGGGAACTATGGAGTTCCTTTTGAAATCCGGAATTCTAAGTATACCTGTTCAGTCAAACGTGTTCAGTCAAATGAACGAGCACCTATCAACATTCACCACACTCTCGGGGGAAGTCCTGGGCCCAGACCACTTCCTGGTCATAGATCTCTTACTCGGACAGCTAACCTTTCATTCTTCTATTTGCTCACCATTTTGCTTGTGATAGTAGACAAAAATAAGTAAGAGTTAACTAGTTGGTTCTGAGAAAGTAAATGCTTGAATCAGTTCAACAATTTGTGAATAGACAGTTTATCTTTTATTTAAATAATCATATTATTGATACACAATAACTTCCACTGTACTGAATATTTCAATGTAGAAAAATTGCTTGTTAATTGTGATCATGCATTTATTATATATTTCAATTGTTATTTTGATTTATTGCCATTTCCAGTTCTAGAATTGCACTTGTGATCCTAAAAGACTGTTTTAAAGAAAGAAACATTGCAGTGTGTGTATCAGCATGCGGTCCAGGGGGCTGCATTAAAGTAACAGGTGCAGAATGCTGCTCAACACTGATATCGCTTCAGTTCTGCAGGCTCACAGCCAGCAGGTCTGGAAGCTGCGCGGTGTGAGTTTCACAGACAGCTCGCTTTATTGCCAGCATCAGCAAAGTTGCTCAGGTCACCTCGATGAAGTAAAAAAAAAGAAAGAAACTGAGAGCGAAGCAAACTCTGTCTTTTCCAAGGACAAACATCAAATATCATAAATCAACTTGAGGAAGTATGTAGGAAGCGCTGTTGTGATTAGCAAAAATTAGCCATAGCTCGCAGACATTTTCCTCTGACACATTGAAGTGTGAAGTTCTCCTTTGGGTTGTGAATGAGCAGCAAGTTTCTTGAGAGTGTGTTGCTAACAAGTTGGTGCGGGCATATGTTGCTGTGATAACACTGCACGCAACGGGTGCGAACTCACATGATGGACCTGATGATGGCTGATGCGAGCACTTTCCCTGTGAATGCTCAGGACATTAACATTTGCAGCTTTCATGCACTCATCTTTTCTCATGCATTGCCATGGCAACGACACATGCACGCAATCTGTCCAGCATCAGGTGTAAAACTTGAAAAAGAATTAAAGCCTCGGAAGTACATTAAACTAAATGCAAGATTAATTGTGCAAAACTTGTTAATCAATATGTTTCATATTGACATGGAAAATCTTATTTATAACAAACATCTTATTAATGTTAGTATGATCAACCATGATTCCCCCTCCTTTATCACCTCAGTGTTTCCCTTCTATTCAATAGGGTGACACTTCTACCATTTCAGACAGGTACAACCTCTAAGGTTATTCAGAATTAATCAACACCTGCCAGCCAATCACAATTGACTATTCAGACAGGCCATGGTGTAATTTCACAATTTTCAACATTCAGTCCAATAGCACTTGTGCAGAATCATAGAACTCTATAGTTTTGTATAGAATGCTCAACAAAAGAAATGCTTTCAGATTGGTACATTTGAATATATACCCAGCACTCCAGGACATGCAGGCTCTACACTTTAACTAGGACATTTGTTCAAAGCCTTGAACCTCTTGGCACACGCTCAACAGGATGCAAGAGCCAAGTCACCACATCTGCTCTAAACACTACCTTTCTTTCATTAGAGTGCTAATTACAGCAAATGACTGATTAAAATCAGCCAAATCAAGCAACAGATGAATACACATCGTTTGCATTCTGTTTCTGAATAGAATACCTAGGTCGATATTATCATCTTGCTTGGCTCATGTTACACAATGAGTTTAAGGTACACGAGTGCTCCAATCCTTGATTCCAGACAAGGGCCACCGATGCGTACCCATAGGCCATGACTGTGTCATGTGGTGCATTAAAAACTATATAACTTCTGCCAAACTCTGAACATAGTTAGCCCTGAACATAGTTAGCCATGGTATGTCAGTGTCTGATGAATGCCAGATGTGCCAGGTGTCTTTCAGTTTTTGACTACAAGATTCTTTTCTGGAAGTTCTTCAAAATATTCTAAATTGAAAATTGTAGCAATGGCTATCAATCATAATTAATATAATGACCCCTTCCAGTCAGGGAAAAGCTCTATAGCAAGCTCTACAGACCAGGCCAGATAGTAAACCTTCCTACATCTCCAGGTAAGAGTGGCTTTTTGGTGAATTGCATGCAGGAAATGATATTGTTATTTATGTTAAGAGGCTATTTTTAAGCTGACCCATTCCAATATAACTTATCAAACTTTTCGTTTTTATTTTTATGGGAGGGAGAGGGCAAAATAATGAAAAAAAAATACAATCTACATCAGTAAATGTAGACTATTCAAATGTTAAGTAAAGTATGTTAAGTAAACATTCCTGATTAGAGAATACATTTTGAGTTGACTATTTTTGTTATGTTCATTACTTTTATTTCATGAACAAATTGTTTATTTAAATGAAACTGTCAGAGACATGCAGTTTTATCTGATTTCATATTAAACTTCCTCAAAGGGTTAGTATGATGCAAAATGTGCAAAATCAACTTTTGGAAGGTATTCTGGGCTTCAGAGCTAATATTAGCAGAAAAAGAAAAACACTGCTGGACTTTTTAACATTACATGTACTTGTTGCTTCTTCTATGTGAATTTCATCATTTCCTCCATTTCATATTCAGATGCAAGTCTTAAATTAACTGCTTGTCCACACATTGTTCCTAATACGTAACTTTTTCATTTTGAATAAACAGTGCTCTAAATTGGTCATTAGAAAAGACAAAATATTTGATATTGACTCAATTGTATTTGTTTTGTTGAATTGCAGATTTTTTTTAATTACATTTGCATTGCACTAAAACTGATGTTGGCAGAAATCTGAGATTAAATCAAGATATTGATAACAGATGATATGCCTAGAAGAAAATGACCTTTACTCAGCTAAACAAGCTACCATCTCCTAAAACGATGCTGGACTCATTAAAACAAGAGCACAAGGCTCCAAAAACAATGACATTATTATGCAGTGCAAGTTGTTATAGACTATTGTTTATTATTCAGTGTTTAGTGTTAAAAGGTCATATTTGCGTTCTAATTCTTAAAAAAAAACTTTTAAAACTTGCTACACAATATAATACACAATATAATCTTTGTTATTTTCATTGTGGGATAGTAAGCTGATAAAATATAAATTAAATGAATACATTAATTAAGGTAGTTGGACTTCATAAGAATATTTTGCCCTATTTTGAAGTGTTTACCGTAGCCATCTTCTTCTCTACATTCTCTTTCAACCCAAAGACTTTAAATATTATCAATAAACCCTACTAACATAATTACAATAATAAAGGAATCAAAATTTCTCATTATAGTTTTTAATCATCAGTATTCGATCCTTAGAGTAGAAAATGTATGACATTATTTTGGGGGAGCTATCTCTTTCACTCATTATTATGTGATGTGCCAGTTTCATTGCATGATAAAAACCACTCTGCACAGATTACACTACAATCCAAAGGAAATAGCAAGAGCAGTGTGCTAGGAAGCTATAATGAACACAGCCGTTTCTCAGCATGGTACTGGGCACATTAGCGCCCACTGACTGCTCATCCACCCGATGCCCGTCGACTTTTATCACTCATAAACGTGTTAAGAGATGATGGAAGAAAGTGATCTGAGGTTAAGAGTCTCTAGCTGCAACATTTGAGTAGATAAAGAGGCACAGATAGCCCTCTCTTGTAAATATGTATCGGTTAGCTCATTTGGCAGACCCAGGCTGGACCAGGAAATCCACAGCATAAACATCTTTAGAGAAATTTGCCTCTGTTTGAGCGGCCTCATTAATCACGCACATATTTCAACGTGCTTCCTCTGCAAGATTCTGCTTCATCAATAATGTCAGCAACAGAGTCCGCATATAAGTTTGGAACACAGCTCTTAGATTTGGAAATGACTGATGATGGATCAGATGTGTAAGATTAATAAGTGCCATCGAACAGGACGAGAGCATAGGGGAAAACTGTGCGGCTTGCTGACAATTCAAAACTTCCCTGGCAAGCAAATAGATGAAAACAGACAGGCCTAAACTCGATTTACTGAACGTTCCTTAAAGTAAATATTATTGAATGATCCAGTAACATTTACATTGTTGTCATGGTATCTTAAAGGGTCAGTGACATTGTGTTATTTTAAATAATATGTTGGTCACATTGATCTAAATGTATGGAAGATGTGATTCTTTTACTTATAAAGTCTCTATTTTTTATTAAAATCTCAGTCAATCTCCTAATTTTCTAGCCAGGGCTTATTCCGGAAATGAACTGAGAAACTTTGTAACCACTCCCTATTGATTTGCATATGCATGACATGTATGCAAAGTTACTGTCTGACTGTCAACATAGATCCGAGAGATATTAGGGGGATTAATTACGAGCAAATTCACTTACCCTAACCTTAACCCTAACACATGAACCCTGGAATTGAGCATCTTCTTTTAATCCTTACAAGTCCTTTTAATAACACTGCTTTTACTCTTTTTAATAGCAGTTGTGTGCTGCTCTCCCGTTTCGCTCTGTTTGATCCGTGCGCGTTGGTTTCCAGTTATCACGAGAGAAGGTGTTGCTTTGTGGATTGTGCATCACTTCCGGGGGAGGAAAATCAGCCCTTTGACATCTGATCGTGACGTTACAATGAGACTCGTGTGTTGTCGTCAATGGTGCAAATAAAGCCCATTTTTAAAAGAAATAAATTAGCTTTTTTATTTGGAAACGTCCATAGTTCCTTTTTGGTTCAACTATAAAAGCCACACAAAGGCTCACCATGGCATGAGCCCTTTAATACAAATTGTGGATTTATATATTTTCAGGATATTAATTTCCACTCTACTCACTCAAAGATAGGTCCTCGCTACGGAGTCCTAATTAAAAAAACTGCATTGTCATCATGCTAACCAAATAAAGGATACAAAAAAGGAGATTCCAAACCCATATTTCATTTGAAACACCAAACTGGCATTTTGCTGCGGACGACAGATGAAAATTTGCCAGGAGAAAAGGAAGAGTGTCCGCATGTATTAATTTCAAAGTCTGGCTGACAGATGACTCAACAATTACTTTTCTACACCCACCTTAAACAGAAAAGGGCAAAACAAAGTGTTCTCTTAACCAAAAGTTTATTTAGAGAGAATAAAAAATCTGAGTTTTTCTCATCTCAACTTAATGCTATAATTAACAAAAAATATATTAATAAATTGCTATGGACTATCTAACCAGTTGTACAAAAAATTTTTAAATGGTCAACTGAAACCACAAAAACAAATCGACAAATGAGAATTATTCTTGAAAAGTATTCTAAAAAGGATTTTTTTATTTATAAATATGATGTCTTCCATAGCATGGCGGTCATCAAAAAAAGGTTGAAAGGTATTCTGAAATTATTTAAAGGTTCATTTTGAGTAGGCTAAAATCACTACATGAAAGGTATAGTAGTGTCATGAGAAATGATTAGAATTCAAATAATTCTTAACTTGATGCCTGAAATCATTTATAAATTTCCTAAAATATTTCCATTTTAGCACCATGACACTAGAAATCTCTTGGGAAATGCTAAACTGCAAAATAAAATATAAACATTTATCATAAACATGTGTTACAAACAAATACTAAATTCTTAAATTGTTAAATAGATCAAATCAGGGATATCAGTCATTTTAAATTATGGAAATATTCTTTTTTGCTGTTGTATAATTTTGAACAATTTTAAATGTAAAATTATTGATAATCTCTGTAATGACAAACTCATAACAGGTAATTACTATATACTACAACAGGTATACAGATATTAGCTATATACTATGAAACAACCTTTGAGGTTTCTGTCCATTAGTGGCTTTAGTTTTTCAATGTTCTAGGAAAAATAGTATCAAAGGCTATACAGTAGTCTGATATCAAGCCATATTGTAGACTCTATGGCCATCTGAAAGAATCCAAAATTGTCATAAAACAGATTATTAAAAGTGTCTTGTAAGCACTAGAGAATTCTGAAATCCTAACAAACTATAAGAGCAGATCCCAGAAGTAGGGATATCCAAAATCGTCTGGACTTAGTTTAAATCCTAGCTTTAATCTAGTTATGTCTGGGTGGCTTTCTCAAGTTTAAACAAGGAAGCGAATGGAAGCTCGAATTTCATGACACACTGATCATGGGAGCAAAGTCCCTGAACGTCTGCTACTGATCTCCTGCCACCTCTGAAGAGCCGCCAGCACTGTAGCGGCAGCAGTGACCTATATGAAACCGTTCTGATTTAAATGAGGAGAGTGGGCTTGTAGGAACTGCTGTAGCTCTTATACCTTAGACAAATCTAACTAGAGAACCTTCTCTGGTCTGTAATTTTGTCTGAACCGATTGTGCCAAAAATAGATCCAGCAGTCAGATATGATTACAGAAATTAAGTATAATCCCTTTTATTGTCTTCCTTTGTTGGTTGTTCCATGCAGACAAAAGGCAAATATTTGAATGAAGTTTCACACAGTGACTTCAAGTCACTGCAAGTTTTGCTATAAAAAAAGACATATTCAGTATAATATGTGACTGTGTTCCCCTGTGTTCTCGGGAGAGCTGAGTTGGGATAATGACTAAGGGAGGCCTGGGTTCAGCCAGCCTCATTAATGATCCAGGGCTTTTGTCGAGTCAGATCGCTGGCACTTCGGGATCCACAAAGGAAAACTTTATCCATCCTTCAAAGACACCCTGAGGAGAGATTTACTTAGTATCTCTGCAATTCCACCCGCA
Organism: Danionella dracula; assembly: GCA_900490495.1. Taxonomy (NCBI): domain Eukaryota; kingdom Metazoa; phylum Chordata; class Actinopteri; order Cypriniformes; family Danionidae; genus Danionella; species Danionella dracula. The sequence goes on from UELW01000089.1 coordinate 1,305,942, forward strand.
TTGAATGAAATAAGCTACCGACTGATCAAAGGTTTCTCCTTTTTGAACCACTAGTGGTAAAACAGGGAAATGCACAAGTTCAACAGGGTTTTTTTAGCAGTTTTTTTTAGTCTTGAAATTGCTATTGAAAGCTATTGTGAGCCACAAACATTGAGAATGTGCTGTTTTCTGCCACAAGTCGAATATGAGTCCGCAAATGTTGGTGTTTCCTGTTAGAGCTTAATGAATACATTTAGCTTGATTAAGTTTAAATGTTTGCTCTTTGTCCCTTTCACTAAAATAGGAAAGCAGGTTAGGGTGAATGAAGGTCAAGAAAATCAGAGCCACACTGGCAATGATGTTTCCACAATCAGAGTAGCAGGAGAGCAAAATCATGGTCTAAAACTTTCAAACGAGTCAATGAGAGTCTGACAATCTCAGTAAGGACTCAGAGGTATATGATGTGCCTGACTGCCAAAAGACACCAAAAGCTCTAGTTTCTGTCTAAAAACAGTTCAAATATAAACTAAAATAAAATGAAATATAATAGTACATATATAGGAGTCTGTCTCACACACACACTCACGCATGCACGCACGCACGCACACGCACACACACACACGCACGCACGCACGCACACGCGCACACACACGCGCACACACACGCCGATAAGAGTTCCTTATTGGACATACTGATAACATTTTCGGTTTAATTTTTTTATAACCCCTTTGTCTGTGTCTCAATCACTCAGCAATTAAAACCAGGCTTTTTATGTTTTCTTTTTTTAACCCAGTAAAGAAACATTGCATTGTAAGCAAATAGAAATCATTATGGATTTTTATAAAAGACAACAAGATACTGAGGCTGTTTTAAGAGTAGAATTTAGAATTTAGAATCACAATATTATCAAACAAAGTGAGATTTCTTTAACCCAATACTGTGAGAATGCATTTGTGGGTTGTGATCTAATTGTGAGCTTGTTTTATTCCAAATATGACCAAATTCTCCTAAACATTAGACATGTATTGCTTTTCATTGATCATGTGTAGTGTGTGTGATCAGACAATAGACTGATCTAACCGGAAGAGCTTTTGATATCATGCTAAACCTATAATTAAGTTTTGAAATAGCCCTTCAGGAGACTCGCTCCATGTTCTTATTATTTCACTCCAGAACCTCATATTTGCTTTCAGATCCACCCTGCAGTTTTAAATGAGAATGTGTGCAAACCAGATCAGTGTACATCATCCTATCCATGACAAGCGTTCATGGCCCCTCAGGCTCAGAAATCCAACTGCCTCATGAAGTTAGCTATGACTTTGTGCTAAATAATAAAAAGTTGTGTAGTTATTAGTGTGGAACACAAGCCTGTCTTCCCAAACCAATCATCGCTATTGATGGAAGAGGTTTTTTATCGTCTGGCTAAGGGAATCTAATGAAAACCTAGCCCTAGAGTTACTGGCTAAATTCATAAACGCTGATATAAATGTGGACTCCACAGAACCCATCTGTCCCTCATATGGTACTCTGCTCTCCATATCACAAAGGGAGGTTATTTACAAGTTTGGATACGAATGAATCAGCAAAATTGTGATATTTGGATTAAAATATATGTGTGTGTTTGTATGCGTGTGTGTGTGCGGGTGTGCGAGTGCGTGCGTGTGCGTGTGTATTATTGCAAGTACAGTGGAATACCAGTGAAAATATCCCTTCCTGCCATAATATGTTGCAGAATTTTATATAACCTGGGTTTTTGTTAATAGGTGGATGAACGAGGCTTTTTACAGAGCATAAAACACACAAAAGACTGTGGAAATTTTAAATGTTTAATAAGCACATAAACCTAAAACCTTTGAATTGTAATTACGTAGAACAATTTAAAAAACTAAAGCATGTTTTCCATTTTACTGTTTAATCACTGGAAAACCACCAATACAAACAGCACTCGGCTGCTGTGCAGCCTTGTAGGCGTAACGTATTACTTTAGGTTGAACTAGTAGAGGATTGCAGGTTAAAAAAAGAGCAATTTCCAATAAGCTTGAGTTCCAATAAGCACCATCTGTATAGCGCATTCTATTTGGTATCTCCCCTCCAATCAAGTCATCCGCGAAGAACGTTGGAATACACCAGCTTACATGTGTAAGCTCAATCCTCTGATATTCTATGGACAAGTCACTCCCTTCAAGGTTCAAAAAAGAAAAAAAAAGAAAATCATTAATCATAATGTGTCAATATACTGGTGGAAAAGACAAATGTGCTCTTTTAAACATCATTTGGTGAGTGTTTGAGAAACTGCAGTATTTCAGTCTCAAATTATTGTCAAGTAGAAATAATCTCAACCGTGCCATGGGTGAGACTCGTAAAAAGTCATAAAGTGAGAGCTTGAGGGAAGTTGTGAGTAATGGGGCTTGTGATATTTTCACAACTTTTTAAACATGACATTCAAAGATGTTGCTGATGAAGCCATTAACAATAAAGAGACAGGAGAACTAAATTCCTGAAGTCCTGAACTGAACCAGCAAAAACTACAAAAAGGGAAAAGAAAGCATGTTCTGTTCAGAGAAATAAAAATAGAATTTCCACTAAAATGTTAAATAAAAGTAGGAGAAAAATATATACGAAAAACATGCGTAGTTTGTATTGTTATAGTAGATATGATTAAAAATGTTACATAATAAATTTTTTTGTTCAATAACATCTCACATAAAAGAAAAAACAAAGACATGTGGATGTTTTCATCCACAATGTTTCTTAAGGTTATGAATTAAATTTTACTTCTAAAAACCCTTACAAAAACAATTTGTTATATTTAGGTTGCTCTTATAAGATTTTACAATAACATTAAGAGACTACATAATAATAATAATACTGTATGTGTCTAAACTGAATATACAAACAAATGCCTTTAGAAAGAAAGTAATTAGACGCTCAACTTTACGCACCTGGAAGGCACCAGTGGTAGTCTAAGCCTGCCAAACCATACAGCGCCCAGCATTCCTCAAAACCAGACTAAAAGATGCCGCCTTTGCACTTCCAACACATTTACATAAGTCTTTTTGTGAACTGGGCACAAAGACAATGCAAACGCCTCTAGCAATAGTTCCAGTTATTTTGTGTCAATTTATTCAGATCTTTTTGGATTATTACATCTTGCTTTTTTCACATTCTCTTGGAGAAAGGGAGAGGTACATGATAAATTGTTGGAATGAATTGCTTTACAGATGCTTTTAAAGCAATAATTCAAAACTCTTCTGTTAGTAAATTATTGTACATTTGCGTGATGTGTCACTGCAGAAATGGCAAAATTTGTTGTCACACAGACTGCATTTATCACACAGACATATCACACAGAAAGTATATTTATGGTTCAGAAACGTATGCATCACATTTTGCCCTTTTGTGATGTGATAATGTTATGGGTATCAAATTACTTGAAAAAAGGTTTTATATAGTCAAATTTTGAGGTTTCAGTCGGATTGTTCCTCTCATGTAAATAAGCTTTACTCGCAGCATCTCTTTAGTCATGTCCTCTTTTTCCAAAATTTTGACATGATGAGATGACAGTATGTAATACTAACTTGGTAGACAGCAGCAACGGTAAGAGCATGCAGTCTGAATCCTATTTTTCTCAAATACGTACAGTTGATGCTGGAACTGTAAAGAAAAATAATGTTCTAAAAGCATATTCACGAACGCGCACTTGCGTGAATTAGGGTTGGAGGCGCAAGCAGAATTGACGAGTTTAAACGCATTCCAGTCGAGCTGTCCATAAGAGGGCATCGGGTTCGGAACAAACTGAAGCCAAAGACCCCGCCCCCTTGAGTGAGACAACGGTGGAGGGTTTTTATCCATTGATCGTTCATTGAGACTGATGCTTTATAAAGGGTGTAACTCCAAGCTTAATAGGGAGAACGCCATGTGCTAATTGATTGTGTGTGTTACTCCCGAAATTTAATTTGTAAACATCACAAAATGGCATTTTTTTTTCGCTGACGTCAGCTGTGAAGACCTGGAAGTGTCCTGTTCACATCTGATTAAAATAACAAAACAATGAGGATTCCATAAGAAGCTGGATTAATGGTTTAAACACCAGTGACTTGCATGACTTTGTAGTAAAACTTCCTGAAATAATCTATTTTTTACTACGATACCTGATCACATAGAAAATATCACAGGAAGAAGAGCAAGTTCCAAACTTTCATGACCTTATGAAACCTTTGTATACGTTTCAATTTTACCTTGCAAGCATGCATTGCTGATAGTATAAAATTAAAGCAATATTTATTGAATGAAGCTACATTTTCAAAGCAAATTAAAAAAGCAGTTGCTTTATGGTCATTAAACTATTTTAATAATTTAATCATTTGTTTTGAACAAACACATCTAGAAAAAACAATGCAAGGTTTCATAACAATACACAAACTAGTTGATCAACATTTATTAATTTATTTAATTTTGTATATTGTATTTTATATTTAACATTCAAATGTATTTTTATTAATACAACATGTTAAAAAATGTTGGTTTTCTCTAGCAGAGCCTTGGGCAATGTTATAATTCCTATTTTTGCTATATTAAATCTACACACATTTGTCAAAAATTTTTAATATTTCAATGTTAAAATTCTGAAAGAAAGCTGAATAATTAAGGAAAAGAAAAGCAGTAAACATCCTCACACTGACCTGAATGAGCCTGCCCTGCTCAGTCTGCAGAGTGCTGATCTCCTGACCGATGCTTCCCTGGCCCTGTCTCAAAGCGTTGTACTCCATCTTCAACTGACTGGCATGAGCCGACAGCTTGGCCACCTCCTCTGCCAGCTTGACCAGCAGAGCCCGGTCCTGCCCCTTCACTGACTTTAGATCAGTGTCGTGGTCTGTGAGCGAGTGCAGCAGTGAGGTCTGCACTCCCTCCAGCCGCAGGAAGTTGTTGTTGTAGTCGGGGCAGTTGGGGTCAATGAAGATGTTGATGCGGGAGCCATCTCCTCTCTCGATGGTGACCAGCGCGTTTCCTTCATCCTGGTTAGTGCTGATGAGAGGTGGCCCATCAGGACCGCTGGGTGCTTGGTAGTGGTTCATCAGAAGGATGATGCCAGTGACAGTCACTGCCAGTAACACAGCGACGAAGAGCAGGATGGTGCATAGCAGATAACTACAGCTCATCCTCTGTGGAACATGCAAAAACAAAATACGTAAAAAAAATTTAAAAAAGATATAAGAAAAGTGTACTGAAAACTCAATATTAGGGTTAAGCAACTGACGGTTTGAGACTCAAACTGATGGTTACAGTCTCAGAGTTGAAATAACAACATTTGTTACATTTTTTTTCTGGGGAAAAAAATTGAATGAAAATGTTAGTGTGTATTACCATATCAGCTTTGTTTGGAAAAGTGTGACACCTAGTGGATAAAAATTACATGTTGCACCTACAGAAGGATAGTTTAATCACAAATTGGTTTGTGAAAGTAATGTTTAAGTCCTGAAAAACAAATATTCTCACTTCAACAAGTCAAATAACAAGAACAAGTCGGATTTGAAAGTTGTACTGTGAAACACATAAAGATTTTGTGAAAATGTCCAAATATTAATCTTTTAAAACTTGCTTAAGTACGACAATAGGTCACATGTTCTGTTTAAACTTGAAAGAGGGCAAGCCTGGCCTCTCTGAACACAAAGCTTCACACTTACAACGGCTGCTTTAAATGCTTTAAATTAGATTTCCACAAATTGAATCTAAACTGAAATCATTTTGAAACATTGCTATAATTTGGCATCACAGGGAATGCAGGAATGTTTTCTTGATGTTAGAAAAAAATAAAACATTAAGATAGGAGTTGAGAATGGCTAATTCGTGAACACTTTCCTCTGATTTTCTTTGATTGCCAGAGAGCTTGGCTTGAATATTAACTACAAAAAAACACTGTTTCCTTTGAGGATCTAGCATGCAAATCCCTACTAGGCGAAAGACAGGAAACTACAGACATAAGCCTTACCCCTCAATATTACGTTTTGGTTAAGTGCCAAGAGTTGACAACCCTCTCATCTGCGCGACTATGAGCCAGCATGTGGATTTATGTGTCTGTGTTCACATATGGCATCAAAGCTAGATATAACAGCAAATGAAGTGAAAAACATTTGATGGGAAACTAGGGAATGCCACAGAGCGCTGCAGAGGGCTTGCTTATCATTTTACTGTCTTTTTATTCACAGGGAGTCTAGAATGCTCACCCCACTGTTATACAAGTGCCACTTCAATATTCCACTTGACAGCGGGTGTTGTTCCCTCATGTGAGCTTCAAGTACATTTATACATTTATCTGAAGCACTTTTACATTTTGCTAGAGTGACTCGATGCTCATGTGTTGTAGTGCTATGTATGAATGATTTTAAAGCCAGACTCTCAGGCTGAAGCGCAACGAGCGTAAAGCACACTTTTATAGATCAGCATGAAAGGAAAATCATGGTTGGAATGGGCAAAAATAAGCAGAGGGAAAATTATTGCTGCAATTAGAAAAATTGAACGGCAGAACAATTTTATGAATTTATGATTAAATGCTGGTTTAGATGACAGGGTTCTGCTCTGAAAATCTTTAGATTGAAACTGAAAGATGTTTTGACACTAAATGAATAGAGAAACTATTCCTAAACTATGTAGTATTCATAGCTATACACTTCCTGGCCAAAACAAGGTCGCCACCCACTTTTAGTAATCTTTCAGCTGACAACAACTTATATAACCCCAGCCGGTGCAATGAGTAGGTTCTCATTTATTAAACAACCATGCTGAAAAACGCTTTTATATCATTGGCATGCATCATGCAAAGAAAACATCTAATGAGATTTCTAAACCTAGAGTCCAGACCTTAACTCCATAGAAAATCTTTGAGATGTGCTGGAGAAAGCTTTGCTCATCAGTCAGACTTTATCATCATCAATACAGTAACTTGGTAAAAAGCATAAAACAGTGTATGGAAATAAATTGTGACATCTCAGAACCATATTGAAACAACTCCAGGGTGAATACATGCTGTAATCAAAGACAATCTAACAAAATATTAGTGTTGTTAGGTTTATTTTGTCATTATGCATAATTTTATTTATTCATCACATCATAATTATTTTCTAGAATCCGTTATGTTTATTGATTGACTATATGATTGGTTGAATTGTTTGAGTTGGAGTGTTGTGTTAAATGGGAAATTGTCTTTAAATTAGCTAGTATGCTATCAGTTTCTCTGTGTGCAGATGAGACCAGGAGATCGTACACATAGATGATCATCCACAATTGATCAGTGAGGAAGCCACTTCATCATAGTAGACTCTAAAGCTGCATCGCTATAGTAGACTTTTCGATGAGGGATTGTGCAGGATTGTGCTCACCGCAGTGCATCATGGGAAACTTTGCCTCGCAAAAATGTCATGTGACTTGGGATGCATGAGCTATATCTGGGAGGGGTCTCTTTGTCTCCAGCCTAACTATACCAAAGAAAGAGAGTAGACACATGGGTTTGGCTTCTGGGCTGGAGAATCCGAATTCTGTAGAAATTAATTATTTATGAATGTGCAAGCAAAAAGTAGTAGGCTTTGAAGTAATCTGTAAATTGAACAACACGGGTTAACCTTTTTCTGGTGGGGACTTCTTTTTGGTCAGACAATGTAGGATATTAACTTTTTTATGCACATTTTTTTTCAGGTTTATTTGCTTTAAATTAAGTTGACAGATCATCTCTTTAAGAATGAAGGGGTTCATGGGGACGTGAAAGAAGCTTTTACAAAAGCTGAAAAAAGAGTTAGTTGCATTAAAACAGATGTTTAAGATTCCTGGTTTACAAAATTCTTTTATGATGGGTAATGGGTTACAACAAAGTTAATAAACCTTTCAAATAAAAAAAGATGTAATAATCACATAAAGATCATAAGATTAGCCTACCGTACATGCTTAGACGCAAAAACATTTTTCATGTCTCACTATTTTTCATACCATAATTCTGTGTGTCATATTGTTCTTTATGGAGGATAAGCTTTTAAACACTTTCCAAGTTTAATTTATACACTAACATTTATAAATCCATCTTATAAAATAATGTTAAAACATGTCCTTTAACATTTAATTAATAAACATTTAATACATCTATACGATACAATTTAAACGGGACCCAACATGGTTATCTATTATCCTTTTTGCCAAAATTGTTAGAACGCCTGTCTCATATTTCCATCTGAAGCTACATTATATTCACATTTTTGTAAACACACCCACAAATGCCATAAAAGTCACGCGCTGCATCTCAGATTGTGATTTAAGACCCATTTGGGAGAATAACGACCACAGTTCTCATGCAAAGCTTCCAATAAAACATGCACATCTAAATTTACGATGCCTGTGTTGTGTCTCTGAGTCAAAGATATATAACTCTGCAGAGATTTTAATTTATATACTTGTTTATGAAACTGAATAATTTTACAAGCTACTTTTAAACCTGAGAGCCTCACACTAAAGAGGCCTCTGTTCCCTGAAGTCCCACCACATCTAGCTCAGCCATTGTCATATTTATTTTAAAGATAATTAATGTTCACAAAGGACCCCTACTTCATCATTCAGCACCAGATGAGAGCAGTCTCAGATCAATTTGTTACAATACAGCAACAATACCTGCTGTCTGCATGAATTAGCCGGGCTTATTTTTGACCCTTCGCAGCAAGTGTATCGCATACAGCTGAGCGGCAACAAAGAAATGGTCAGGCGCTGACTATTCCCTCCAGACCGGCTCTGTGAGAAATCCTCACCGACACAATGAGGCTTCGAACTCTTCTATTCTGTGTACATGTCCTCCATCAATCTTGCTCTTCTTCATTGTGAAAGACCCTCTCTGCGGGTGTTGGAGAGAAAAGCAGAGGTCTCACAAACATTCAGTCGCCATTCCACGACCTGCATCTTAACTAGGCTGTGGCAGCATTGACGCACCTTTATTCTTGCTCATAGTCTAGTGGGCCACTGGTATTCAGATGCACCCTGAACAGACTCAGGTGGAGATTAAAGAGCCATGCTTAGCTGAGCGCAAACAATATTCGATAAGGGCTATTATCTGCTGTGCTGAGACAAGCTTCTTGAATGAGAAGAGGTGAGACCGAGGACCCGAAACAAAAAAAAACCCATCACATTTATTCTCTCTCTGTCCCAAAGCGTATGCAGGAACTAAGTAGGAGGAATCATACCAGAAAAGTGTTTGACCTTGTATAAATCAAGTGAAAAATCCTTTGTAATGCTTTTATATAGGGTACTATATGAGACTAGGAGCCACTCTTAAAGGGAGGGTCATCTGGTCGTTTGTATAAAGGAGACCTGTCCACTGAAGCTCTTCAATAGACTGATAATAAATTTTTTTCTGGTGAAATATTCAAACTAAACAAATACTAAAATACTTCTTTCATTCACTGTAAGAAAACACAACAGACTGCATAATTTAGATACATTTGGTGAGTTGACAAGTTCTGCTTTTGATAATGGCCTTCTATGAAAGATAATGACTAGCTATAGGAAAATACACTAAAGAGCTGCATAATTCAATAGTTTTCTTTGTAGTACTTGAAAAATTATATCAACTGAATGAATTATCAAAAGTAGAAGGGATTTATGCTGAAATGTACAGTAAACAGTAAACCCAAGAGATCACTGGCGTTACAATCCCAGAGAATGCAGAAAACTAATACCTAACATTTCCCTATAAAAGAAAATCTGTCAAAAAAATCTAATAAATACTGACCAAAAAACATTTTCCTCTATTTTAAAACGAGAATTTCCTGACATGTATAAATGAAAATGTCCATAGTTTTACAGAATGACATAAAACAGATATTTATATATAGTATAAGGTTTAAGACTAAAAAGAGACTGAAGTTTCTTTACAAAATACAAAACTCTGAATAGTTAGTTGCTAAGTGGGGATTTTGTACAATTTTACTTCCAGAGAGTCAAAATTTAGCAAAAAGACATAATTTGGTGAACCAGAAATGATGGCACTCAAAAAACCTAAAGGAGCCTGAGATGTAAACATGTTTTTAAGCTGTAAAGTTGGCCATTTTTACACTGTTATCAATGGGAAACTGCTTACTTCTAGAAAATACCTCAAGTGGTCAGCTGATGAACTGCAGTATCCCTGATGTCCTATTAGGGATTTAAGCTGTAATGGCTGAGAAGACGTCTAAAGTGTTGTTGTGTTATATTGCACATGTGTGACTTAAACATTGCCCACATGGAGAACAAATAAATTTACAATAAATATGAACTTTTAAACTATTCTAAATGGTCTTATTCATAATTAATACAAATGTAATGGCATAAAAACATTGGTTGATCTTGCAACAAGACATTTTGCAACTTTTCAATAGACAAAATAAATGTCTTGTGTAATTTTTGTTGTTAAAATGTCACCTCTGTCTGCTGTGGCCATCCTGTCAGGTGTCGTTGCTGCTTAAAATCCCTTTTATGTATTAAGAGGGAAAGCCGGGGTTGTCCCTTTGTTCATACTATGCTGAAAGTTATCTCCCACTGAGAAAACTGCACAAATGTAAACATTCTGGTTGTTGACGACTTGCTCTGTGCATGGCTTGAGCCAAGGATTCTTGTAGGGTGGATGAGCACACTAACAAGGATACTGCCACTAGATGTGTCTGACTCTTCTGTGCTTCTTGATGTCAGTAGAGTGAGAATGACTCATTCACCTATAACCTGTTAATCTCTTAGAGTTGTGCACCTTCTATATGATAACAATTAAAGGAAGGATTCTTGACATGTTGTAAAAGTGTTCAACAGTCATCAAATTGAATGACTTCCTACAATAAGCAATTTATTGACCTGAGTTGTAGTTTAAAATGAATTAGCAATCTGTTTTGCAATACTCCAACACCTTGAACGGCTCAAAAGATTTATAAAGATCCTTCATGAAGGATATCTGTAGGATTTCAAACTATCTACAATAAAGGCTTGGCTGCCTACGGCTCCTTAGTTCATTTCAACTGAGGAAATTTGAAAAAACAACTGAGAAAAAGCCAAACATGATTGAAGAACTTCCGTCAGTCTCCAGAGCACAGGAAATAGTAGCCTCCAAGCCATACAAAATCATCAAGGGGGTTGATCTCTCCATTAACTACATTCTAAGTTAAGTTCCCATAGAAAATTGTCTTTTGTCAATGGTCTTTGAGCTGGTTGGAATCCACATCTCACCCTTGAGAGTTTTTGTGGTTTAATCATAACTCAATCAATACAAAAGAAACAAACTAAAATCACTATATTTGTGTGTCCTAATCTTCTGAATGGAGCTCTGTTGATTGCAAACATAAATTGAACTGCCTCAGGCCAGGTTCATATTCATTTTTAGTGAACGTATATATTTGGAAGACCCTCAACACAACGAAAGGTCAATGAGGCTTAAATTATAACAGTTATTATAATTATAATCAGTAGTCATGCAGTGTCAATCTAGACACAATGCTTAGTCACACATTTTTCTGATTTATATATTTCTAAAGGGGGCAATAATGTCACTGAAACGGTAACCTTGAGAATAACCAGACTCGTGAAACTGCAATAACTTATGCTTTTGAAAGTAAATTGAATGGCCTTCTTACATTCTGCTTTATATGGATTTCAATGAGGCTATTGGGAACAGTTAATTTCTTGAGCTTTTCAAAAAGCTGATTTGTGATCTCAATATGGTAATTAACATATGGCTCATTTTTGCATTTATCTATTGAGCTGGGGTTTTTTTTCAATGAAGTGTTTACATAAGAAGGAACAACTGCAGCAACAAAATACACACTGTGCTTGCATCTGGTTACACTAAACGTACTACTGTTGAAACATTATGATGAAACTTAATTGTCAAGCCAAGATGTCAAGTTGATGCATTTGTGAAATCAAAGCCAAAGCTCTGTCTAGCTAAAGAGGACATAAACAAGCTCTAGATTATACATTAGGACACACTCAAATGAGCACAGAGTAATATTAATCCGAAAATTATTTGCAATACAATTCCTAAAATCTATACAGCTCCTGGAAAGAGGAAATGTGGTAATTATTGAGTAAATAAAGCAAATTGTTTCACTTCACTACACATAAGACCTCAAAATATCCTCTAAAAACAGAAATTAATGATACATGTAAAGCAAATTCACATTTTGGGTGTAGTCTCCCTCAAGTATTTATGAGTAAAATAAGCTATTCTTAACAGCATTGTCAGATTTGTGGCATTGACCTGAGCAGTTTCTAAAGAACAGTTTCCACATTGCTACTAATACCCTTTCTTTAATGGGAAACAGAAAGAAAGGCTTAAATGTAATGATGCATTAACATATTTATAAATGCAAAGAAAGAAAATAAATAGCAGTGTTCAGTCTGCAGCACCTGATAACAGAGTTGATGGTGGTTAAAGCAACTACAGCTTTATCTCAAGGTTTCCTATATCTTAATATAGAAATCTTCAACTTCAACTGAAATATTGGGGTGCCTCAAGGCTCTAATCTAGGTCCTAATCTTCTAATGAGGGCTTAAAATAGATAGATGCTCTTCCAGCTTTGCACATAGATTTAGAGGGTGAAATGAACAGGCTGGGACTCAGACATATGTATTTGTTTACCTTTTCCCCTGAGGCAAAGATCTTTCTGATTTAGAAGAGCTGGATTTTCATTAACTGCTGAACGGGTCCTGATAAGTGACCTTTTTTAAAGTACTTAGTTCTTCTACAGAAATCTAAGCCTAGTTTGATGAAAAATCATCTGCTAATGTGTGCCTAAACTGTCCTGCTAATAACTCAATTAATATGTGTATTGTGCACGTCGCGGTGGCGCAGTGGGTAGCACGGTCGTCTCACAGCAAGAAGGTCGCTGGTTCTAGGCTCGGCTGGGGCAGGTGGCATTTCTGTGTGGAGTTTCTCCCCGTGATCGCGTGGGTTTTCTCCGGGTGCTCCGGTTTCCCCACAAGTCCAAAGATATGCGGAATAAGTGAATTGAACAAGAACGATTGCCCATAGTGTTAAAGAGTGAATGTGTGTGTGAATGTTTCCCAGCGATGGGTTGCGGCAGAGAAGGGCATCCGCTGCGTAAAACAGATGCCAGAGAGTTGGCGTTTCATTCCTCTGTGGCGACCCCGAAAGGGAATAAAGCCGACATGAAGATGAATGAATATGTGTATTGTATTATTCAATACACATTATTCATTTTTGGTCTGTTAATGACTATGAGACATGCCAAGATTTATGGAAACCCTTTAATGATGATGAAATAAGCTTGCTAAACATTTTAAAAAGCTAAAAATATACTTTATCAAAACAACCAATAACTTAACTCTGTCCCAATACACGATTTCAGTTAATCCCAGCTCCCAGTGTTGCTAGCAGTCTGACATTCTTAAAAAATTTGATTAGACTCTGAAAGCAAACAGAAACCTTTTATGACAAAATAGCAAAACTGTAAGCACAGTGTGCTCCAGACATCATAAGATGCTTTTTCCAATCAAAATGAAACAAAGATAAATGTCTGTTTTGAGAGTTTTGGCCTTTGAGGTAATTATACTTTTAACTGAAATATAGTATAAACAAAATTCAAACACACATTTGCACATTCCTATGCATTTGAAAATGGTGAAAAATAACTACGTTTCTGCAGTTGTATTTCCAACTGCTGTTCACTTAAATGGAAGGAAACACCATAATTTCCTGCATGTAGCTCACGGGGCGGACAACGGAGTCATTAATAACAATGGATTCTGGATTACACAAGCATACCCCTTGACATACTCAAAATGAATTTCTTTAAGACTGCACCCAGATTGCTGTTTCTGCCACAGTTAATATCAAAACTTCATTTGAAGACCCCTAGAGCTCTTTCAGACCTCTCCAAGCACATGGAAGTCTTAATTGTGGTCAAGCTCCGATTGTTTTACAAATGAGACGCCTGTGAGGTCAAACGCCTGAGAGCAAACCATGTCCGCAAGTACTAAGGGATCACTACGCCATTTGCCTTGCATTATAGAGCAACTCGAGGCCAATAAAACGTGTCTCGGTATAAAATGTGAAAGCATAAATAAAAGCAAATCTTAGCACTTTAGGTTGTTTGGATGTAAGGGATTACTTTTAATCTGCAGAATGACCACACAAATGTAGTGTATGTTTTCAAATATTTCATCAGCAACTCTCCTCAGCTGCAGTGCCAGAGTAGCCAGAGCTGTAACTCACTACTACATCCACACTGCTGCAGCCACACAATTCAAAACACACAAAAACATTTGCTTCCCTAAATACCGCCACAATTTTATGCTGCCTCAGAGTATGTGGCTTCATTAGCTGGTTTGAAATGATAAATAGTTCATTCTGCTTGGGGGGGGGGGGGGGTTCAAGCCCAAGGCTGTCAAAAAAGGCTGTTCCACCCTCTCCCTTCAACTCCATCGAGGCTATTAAAACAGCATCATGCTAAAGAGTCAAACTGTTTTTCTGAGCCAATAGGTGATGACATCCTGTGAAGAGGCCATTTGCACGCCTTTGAAGGATCTCATGAGATGCTCTGAAGCAGATAACTGCACCTCACCTACATTTTGAGTGGAAACTATCAGGTCGAAATGCTACTAGGTGCTTGTTGTAGCCTGCAGCGAGCGATAAGAGTTATTCCACTCACTGCGTAAAGCAAGAGAGGTAAACAAGGCAGAGGAATAAGGACTGAACAAGGTTTGCTTGTGGCACATGTACAATTAATTAAAATGGAAAAGAAACAGTGCTATTCCAAGTGGAGGGACGTCAAGCTGAGGTTTAATTCAAGTTCAGGTCATGAAATTGCACACTTTGTATGAATATCTTTCTTCAGCACAGTGTGTACAAAAGAAGTGGTCACACTTTGTGCTCTGTGTACTATTTTCAAAGAAAATAAGTGGCTGCCTCTCCAAATTGATGAAATCAGTGTTTCAGTGGTACATTTTGCTTCATGAAATTGCCGCCTTGTGCTGCTAAAGTGAGTCTGAACACTGTGCCATCAAATTTTAATCTCAGCCTTCCTCAACTGACCCTGACTTCTTCACAAACCTCAAATAACCTGTGTGCACTACCTGCTGTTGAAATTATTTGAGCATTAGAAAGGACAAAACTAAGCTTCTCCTAAGGGTGCAAGGAATTCCAACAGGAATATGTTTTAAAGGTGATCAGATAGATAAAAATTTTTAAAGATTTTTTTCAAAACTAGATTATGTCCCTCCAAATTTCAGACACAAAACCTTTTTGAGCAGCGTTTTTGTGATTTGTTTGCATGTTTTATGTGAGTTTTGCCTATGAATTCCAGTTAATTTTGCTCAAACATTGATTGATGGTGACTATGGTATGATCCATCCTTAAATAAAAGCGGTTGTGTATGTTATGGTCCTGCTCAGCCTTGGGCAAGTACTGGGAGAAAAATTCTAAAAATTGTGGACTCCCAGATTGACCATCCTGGAGATACGTCATTAATCACATGGCGCATAATAATCTGAGATTTGTTAACCTGTAATGCAGCTACAAAGTGTATTACAATAGGATGGACTCTACTCCACCAGCATCCTTAATGTGGATTAAGGAAATCACCTGCTATGCTACTTTGGAAAAAAAATGCATTTAGAATGAAAAAATGTAAATATCAGTTTTGTAAGTACTGGAATGATTTTCTTTTGTTTTTAAATGATACAGGGCAGATTGTTTAATCCCCTTTCTCTCTCTCAACTTTTTAGTTGTAACAAAGTTTCATTTCAGTGACTCTGAGTCAACTTTTTCTTAACAAACACAATAACTTTATACACAATGCTCTCTCACAAAATCAGACTAAGTGTCCATAAAACATAAAAATATGTTACACACTGCATTAAAGGTCATTTTCAAAAATCAATTTATTTCACTGTATTTGCCTGACTTAAAGGTAAAATGTACATTGAAGTTATACCATTGACAGTACATAGCACGACAGTACCATGTGTGACATTTCGTATGACGAGTAACCAAGGCTTGGTTAGACAGTCATTGCCTTCATGGAACCCGTAAACAAAAATTGGTCCAGAGAGGCGGGACATAGTTGTAGCTAAAGGTTTCTTAATCTTAAAATTTCTTAAACAAACTAATTTATTCATTCATCATTGAGTTTTCATGAAGTTCAAAACTAAGAGTGCAGTGACTACAGATCAGTCACTTCCTATTCTGCATCAGCAGGAAGTTCATGATTTATGCTCAAACAAATTAACAAGCGATTAAACATTGGTAATTGAGCACAGATATCTCCAGGCAAATCACATATTTTCTGTCATCCACAAAAAAAAAATCTTTAGAGTTGTAGTGACCAATCATCTCAACATTGACATGATTTAGCCTCTATGTGTGGTTCTGTGTATGCTACTGGCTAGCAATGACAACTGCTTCTCTCTCTGCGAGCTTGCCTGTCAGTGCACTCCAAGGACAGGCAGCGATGTGTGCAGGCAACGATTTGTCTTTCAGGCCTCTTCTGGGCTCCAGAGAGCCGCTTCAGCAAGGGTGCCATAAGTCACCATTCACACTCTTCTTCTTCGCTCCCTAATGGCTGATATCCAAGTCAGCTCTGGCTTTGCTCTGACACGCAGAATCAAAAGTACCAGGGACAAAAGATCAGCCACTAACACACACAGACAGACCCTCACGGACGACTGGATGCCATGCTAGAGAAAGCAACTGGATGAGACGTAAAAGCGAGCACAGCATGTCACATTTTAAGATGCCAACAGTAAGCATCCACAACTCCAAGTGTTATTTCTGTGCTTTTGAGCAGCGAGTGAAATGCTATAGATGTCTTGTGCACAAGAAGAATGAAGAATGAGCATTCTACATCCTTCATGTGCAAGTTTTCAGGAGTAACACTTTCATGACATTAAACTCGGGAGTCATAAAAACAAACAAGATTCAAAAGCAGCTATACAAAAACTCAGTTGAGGGTGACGACGTGTTTTGACTGTTTCAGTTAAGGGAAAGTTTGACAGTTTTATGCTTGCTGGCTAACTTTCAAGTCAAAAATATTTTCAAGTAAGCTACCGTAACCAGAAAATTAAAAGAAGCTAGCAAATGACACAGGACAATAATGTGATGTGCTTGAAAATGACAAAACAAACATCATGAAGACAAATTCTTTTACTTATGAAAGAAAGAGCTAGCTGTAGTTACAGCAAAAATGGTAATTTCTGCTTCTTTAAGTCAAAGAATTGAACTGTCATAAAATAACAATACTACATACTCTCTGTTTGAAATAGTATTGAACAATGGCAATTAGCATGTTCAACAAAGGCGTTTCATATATTAATATTAAAATAATATACTTATATATTCATAATATATTCTATAACCATTTAGAGAGTAGATAAATTGTTCAATGGATTTAAATAAACCCATTCAAAGTGAAAGTGACCAGTTGACCAGATATGGAGTGACCCATAGCCGGAACACACCGTGAACATACACCCGGAGCAGTGGGAGCCATGGCTGCGGGGCCCGGGGAGCAGTCTGGAAACTGGTCCCTTGCTCAAGAGCACCACAGCTGTGGTTTTTGAAGATGGAGAGCAAGTGTCATCACTCACACCAACTTCACCTCAGTGGATCTGGGGATCGAACTTTCTTCCCACAACATAAAAACATGCTAATAAGGGAATTTGATACTCTATTTTGTCAACAAATTAGGAATACGTAACATGATAATAACTTAAAAAGAACTCTAGTTCATTTTAATCGAACTAAACAAGTCAGATAGGAAAACGCCTTAAGTACTTCACAGCTGCAAATAAGAGTGAGTTGTATGAAAAATAAACAAAGCGAGACAGAAAGATGAATAAATGTATAAACAAAAGGAAAACTATCAAATGGTTGGTTAACAGTTGAAACAATCATTATACAATTACACAAGAAGACCTCCCAGCATAATAAATGATGAAACAATTGACAAAGCTCCCTAGCAAAGCAACTGTTGTTTAAAGAGGAAGTAATGTGTAGCAGAGTGTGAAATCCTCCTATTACAGTTTGTGTAATCCAAAAGCAGATCGTAAAAACAAAAAGCGTTATAGGCCTGTATGTGGACACTTGAACGTTTAAGGCCATGTACAAATGTACACGGGTATTTTATTTTTTTCTCACTCAATTTTTTTTAAAACTAATGCACACATGGGCATGGGTTAGAAGAGCTTTTGCACTGCAAAAATCAACAACTTTAAAATGTTTGGACTACTACCTGCATGAAACATGAAACCACAATTGTTGTAGCACTATATAGTATAAATGCTATAGGTGAACTGAGAGTATTTTCAAGCCTTTCAATCTTGAATAAGTAAAAACTAATTCAAGTAACTCAAAAAACATTATTTATATGTATTAATTTTTACACTTATAAATGTCATCACAATTTACACTTAACTTAACTTTCATTTATCAACCTTGAAAGCCAATCAGTAGTTTGCACACAAAACTCCTACAATGGTGTTTTGAACCTGAGCATATGTCATGTGCTGTGCAGGTAAAAAAAAAAACTCACATGCTCAGCAGGCTTCATAGTATAACAACTAATTAAGACTCTTCATGATGAATTCCATCACACTTTCTATAATGTGGTTTGACAGCTGTCAAAGCGGTTGTAAAGTATGAAAGTTTGCCTGTGTGTGCATGTGTTCCACAATTCCTTCCCTCATCTCCGGGCTCCATGTGTATTTGCTTCTAAAATCCCTCTCAGTTGAGGACCAGTTCTTAGCAGAGGTCAAATCCATTTGCGCCTCCTGCAGGTGGTATCACACTAGGTGACCGCAGGTCAGAGAAACTGCAAACAGCACTTTAAAAACCCTCAGAAATCCCAAGCCACATGCACAATCAAAGAGATGTCATGTCAACATAAATGCAGAGGAAAGGTGAGCTCGGATGATTTAAAACCACTTGCTTGTCTAGTGATGGAAAAACATACTCCAAGATTTTAGGTCAGATTGGTATGGCAGGAACATCCCAAATTTTCAGTTTGCTTAACAATTGGAGGAGTAATGGGATCATGAGAGTGATAGTTTGTTAAGTGTTTAATATTTATTAAAAATAACTTACATTCCCAAAATGGTCATTGATTCAAGAGAACTAAATAACCAGCATGTTTTGTTGGTTGACTAAGAAAACTACTTACATCAACTCAGCAGAATTTTCAGAAGTGAAGAAAACAGTACGTTTCCAAATGAGCATGTGCAATGCAACTAATTTATTGAAAGGTACCTTCAGACACTTTAAATTTTTTTACATTTTAATATTGTTTTACTTTTTTGACATTTATCTAAATCTGTGCCTCAAAGTTGAGTTATGGATAAGCAAACCATATTGTGTTATTTTTAGCCAATTTGCTAAAAAGTAAAAATAATACAGTATGGTAGTTTTGAGATGGTTCCTTAATATGCAAATATGAATGTCCAATGTCAACTCAACAGAAATTTTGGTTTGTTTTGAATTTGCGATGAGACCAGTTAAACGCCAACATTTATAATAAAAGGTCTTTAATTAATGGTGCTTACATGAAGTTGGGGTGCTATCAATTTAAAACAACTAATGTTCTATGATAAATTTTGGGTGGTAGCTCTAGCCTTAGCTTGTTTCATTAGGCCCTTTACTTGTAAAGCTGCTTTGACACCACAACAAAAAAAACTTCTATAAATATATTTGATTAATTCATTTACAACAAACACAGCCTTTATGAACTAACTTCGTATGTGTCTCTAGATAACTGAGCTTTCTTCTAAAAATTCATTCATTCATTCATCTTCATGTCGGCTTTATTCCCTTTCGGGGTCGCCACAGCGGAATGAACCGCCAACTCACTGGCATATGTTTTACGCAGCGGATGCCCTTCCCTGCCGCAACCCATCGCTGGGATCTTCTAAAAATTATTTCTCAGAAATATAACTCAGTATACAATAAATGCAAAAACTAGCAACCAGCAAATTTGCCTTGCTCTCTTTCCAGTAGACAATTTTGTTTCTAAAATACGTATATTGGTATTACTAGCAAAATTCAAAATAGTTATTATATGAGCATTTGAACTCTATTCAGTTTTACCTTGTGCTAAATAAACAAAAAATAAACTGGCTGTACAAAAGAAATAGAATTGAAAAACGTTGACATGTGAACCACTGAATGTAGTTTTTAACACAATCCAATCATAAGAAAGGGATGTTTTTTAATTAATTAGCGAAATTTCATATTCAGAAAGTATACTTATCTTACAGGTGCTGGTCGTAAATTTAGAATACCATGTTGATTTATTCCATTCAAAACGTGAAAATGTATTTTATTAATTAAATCTTCATAACACCTGAGCAGTGCCATAGACTGACTGGCTCCATTCCATAAGTTGGCCAAAAATTCTAAAAATCCTTTTTTGCATTGGCCTTAAGTAATATTACAATTTTCTAATTTTCTGATTAGTTGTAAGTTATATAAGGAAATGACATATTGAAATACATCAGTCTGTGTGTAATGAATAAATAAAATAAACATATTAATTGCATAAGTAGCAGCTTCTATTTATTTGTATCTGTAAAAGTTCTTTTTTTTTACACGAGATGGGCACATGAACAATTGCTTTCTTCACAACAAACAAAGTTTTAGTAAAAAGAACTTGAACGTGATACTTAAGAGAATCTATAATGGCAGTCAGTGGGTGGTTGGTAGAAAGCAGCACTAGAGCTGGACGTTGTAATGAGCAATGTTTTAGATATAAAGGTCTTTGAGACACTATACAAAATAGAATAGTCATTAAAATTGCCCTCAAGCAAAAAGATCTGTCAGAGGAGCCCAACATTTTCCAAGTAAAAGTGCAGTCATGCACATACATTACCGATCCAAATAGAAAAGCAATGCATCTCATTTCAAATACAGTTATTTTCACAAAAGTCATTTTAAAGCACGGTTTCGGCTGTTGCTTGGCTACTGCAAAAAGCTTAATTTGCTGTTTTAAAAACGTAAAATCATGATGTGAATCACATTCCTTTCATATATACATTAAATATTGAAATATGGACTTATATGACATTTTGAATAAAAGTGTTTTTTTCCAGCACAAATGAAATCACATCAAAAGCAAGGTCAAAGACACATCTTATTCTGGTGCATTTGAAAACCTTTTTGCTTAAAAGTGGCCACCCGAGTGACAGAGATCAGAAAAGCTGAGGTATCCTGTCTCAAATCATTACTGTCCACGGGCACTCAGTCTCGAAAGAGTGGAGATCGCTCACATTAACTGCACTTACACCAAAGTGTCTAAAACGCCTTTCCATGTCTGTAAATCACACCAACTGACTGCCGTAAATAAAATCAACCAGTACTACTCCACGGTTTTATTACTGTTTCTTCTGTTTTCTGAAGAGAGTTTGGCCACAGGAAACCTTTAGGATGGTGTAATTAGCAAAAAGTTAAGAAATTGTGTTAAAGAGTTAAAATAATGATTGGCTTCTACACAAACTGAAGATGTTAATAGAAGCTATTAAAAATGCGTTCATGACATAAAAACACAATTTTTAAGTATTTTTTTGCTAAAGTTATGTAATTACGTTGTTGTTAGTTGCAGAAAATATAAAATACCGAGTAGCCCGGCATTTGAATTGGTGAGCTCATCTTTAAGAAATACTCCCTTGTGCACAGAACGTCTGAGAGAAACAGATTCTAAAATTCTTAATAAAGCTCTCTGAAGAATTTTATTAAAACATTACGATGAAAAACAAAACAGACGCACATCTGCTCCGAGAAACTTTCTTCGGGAAAAAATACATACTTCACATACCATCATCTGTGATCTCAATTCCTTATAAATTACTTTCACACAAGACTGCCGCCCTGGTCAACGTTCATTTTTATTAAAAGATACCATAAAGATCATAATTTGGTTCACATTTCTGTTTTTTTTTTAGAAAATCTCAGTAAACCATTGTCCCACCTGAATCCCTCAGACTCAATCCACCTAGATCACAATCTATCTAGCTTCACTGCCTCAACAGGAGAATCTATCTCATAATAACACAAGCCTCAGCTTTTATTCCCCCGCCAGCAAACAAAGTACTGACTGCCTTAAAGCACTTGCTTTATATGATTATCTTCCATCTAATACACTGGACTAATGGGCTTTGAGGCGACGGTATTCACACTTCCGTGCTCATAATAATAATAATAATAATAATAATATTACTCGACATGCCGGTCTGTTCAGATTTATTCTACCGTATGGAACTGTTGCACAATCTTACAATGAGTCATGGTATAATATTTTAACCTTCTCTGCTTCACTGGAGTCAACACAACAGCAACAAACAAAATGTCACAATTGGATATTTTGACACAGCTCTTTAGATGCAGAGTTGATCCCATATATTAATTTCAAATGTACAAGATCTGATTCCTAAAAACAAATTCCTTAAAGACAAAAATAAAAATGAACATAAAAAATGTTTGCTGAGCAAGGATAAATGCTCAATCACTATGCTTTTTGTTTAATTATCCTTACATATGGAGGCATATTCATTGTTGTAAACTTTGATGCATGTGTTATAGACAGTATCAGCTATTAATGACAAGTTCTGACTTTTTAGGGTATATTTGTTACCCCAACATGGTTTGAAGAGGCAAGGCATAGGGCTAGGTGAAAGCAGACATATACAGTTGCATCCCAAGTGCGTTGTAACACCAGAAACACCCAAGTCAGACGACAATGCTCTTACTTACAAGTGAATTGAACTTCTACTAAAACCCAAATCAATGCAGAACGGTGGTCCCAGGGCCACTTATGTGGCTTTCGCTGGTGTATACTACTGGCCGAAGGGTTCTTACTAGTGAGAGATTGGTCTTTTGTTCCAATTTGCAATGGAAAAAAAACTGTGTGGTACATTAGCCCACAACTTCTATGTCTTAGCTCCAGATAAATTATCCAGAATATTTTTAGGACTCGAGTAACTATAGCTCAACTGTGAGAAAAAACAACTAGAAGTCAATTTTTTTTTAAACAAAATGATTTATTTAACTTTGTTCAAACTAAAATAATCTGTAACTATGTTTCACTCTGCCGCATTTTGCCAACAACTGCTTAATGGGTCATCTGGCAGCCATCACAGCTCTCATTGGGCTAAAACCGGGGGAAAACAAACTGGGCAGATTGCCAGTCTTCCGCAGCACACACCCACCATTGGCACTCAGACTTAATCCTTCGGGACTTAAGAGAAAAAATAGTTGCTGAGGTGTTTAAATATATTCTTACGTTTTATATTTCATTTTGGACTTTGCTATATTGATAAAGCGACTATTACTGGTTTTAAACTGAAAAACATGGAATGATGTGTTAGCACTGGTATTGTGCTGACCGATAAAGACACATCTGAGACTAGTCTTTATAGATCTGGCTATGCAAGTTTACAGCCTCTGAATTAACCCCTGGTCTTTGCATGACACATTCCAATTACAGTACAGAATTGCTCTTTCTGCATTCTCCCGAAGACTGTATATACAACGCTGTGATAAATTGCTGTGGCCAGGCAGCACACACACTTTTAGAGTCGTTGAGTTGTGTTTCTCATGGGAGACCCAGGTTTCTCCTCATTTTCCTGTTCTCCTTCTATCCTCACTAATTCCCTGCTGCCTCTCTACCTGCTCTGTCAATAAAAATAGCACAAGCCCCAAAAATAAAAGCTAGAGAAACTGCTGACTCTTGAGCACAACTGGTCGGAGCAACATTAGTGACTTTGTCCCTAGCTTAACTGAGTGAGAGCTATTTTTCACCATTACAAAATCTTACAAATAAAAACGACAGCTTTTCTTTGTCTTGCCTTCCGACACCGATGCATCGTATTTATTTAACTAGCAGTGTTTTACAGCTGGTGTTAAATTTTCAGCAATCTGCGTAAAGGTGGAAGACATCAAATAAATACGCTCTAAATTATTGCCCTTATACACTTTTAAAGCCACAAATTAATAATGAAAAAGTACATGATCAAAGCTGCCACAATGAAACCATTCAAATACAATTGCATTGGTAAATGGCCTGATTCATCATGAGTCGATTGGCTAAAAATCACATGCTAATTACACTATGTGCACAGTTTGAGCAAATTCATGTCTATTATGTACCAGGGGTGAATTAAGCTTTGTTGTTCTAAGAACAGAGAGCAAAGCAATAGCTGAAATCAGATAAACATTTTTAACAAACAAAGTTAAATGAGATGACGTCAATCATATTTCATACGTCTTTCATATAAAGTAAATGTTTTGTTTATTCATAACAACAAAATAATGGGGTTTTACTGGCTTCGTCAATTCAACAATCTGTGCCAAAAAGATTAAATGAAAGTGAATTTGTTGACAAAAACAAAGCTATATAATTATCTCAGGAGCTGAAAATCAACTATTCACATAAACAAACAAATAAAAAAAAAACCTACTTACAGTTTGTTAATGCAAAAAAAGTTTTAAGCTGCGTTCACACTATGTGCTGGAGGAGTAAATGAATTACAATGTGATTTGAATTGAAATGAATTACAATTTGAAATGAATTACAATGTGAAATGAATTACAATTACATTACAAAGTCAATATGAAGATGGGAAATTGTGCTCTGCGAACCTGTGAGAATCGACACAAAGGACATGAATGGTTCAGTGTGAAGGAGGGGTGTGAGCCTGCCTGCTCAATTTAAAAAGTTGTAATCATGACCATGCAGGTGGATCTTAGCCTAACTGCTAGCATAAATCTTAAAATAAATAATCTTTTTAGACAAATGTTATTGAAGGGTTAAAATAATCTCATATGTTGTAAACATATTTTACATAGTTTGCCCAGGAATAAACGTGATGTGTATTAGTTAGCTAAATCATTAGCTGTTTGTGGGCACCAAGAGCTGTATGGCAAAGGAGTCTATATAGTAATATTTCTTGGAATAATGTGCTGTAGCTGGGTAGTTTGTGTTCGGACCCTTTGCCTTCGTTTTGATAAGAATGTCACATGTGAGTAAACTCTGCAGTTACAATCATCTACAAAGACGCAGACCAAGCTGTTTTGTTCACTTGTTTTCCACTTGGAGAGAACACTAGTTTCCAAAGCAAGGTCGAAATAGAGGACTGCAATCACAACCTAAAATCCAGTTACAAAAGAATGTGATTTTAAACTAGTAAAACAAGAAGTCTACTTCTTCTTCTTCATTCTCCTCTCATTTATCTTTCTTTGCATTCTTTTTTCTTCTTCTCCTTCCTTGTCCTCTTGTTCATCATCCATGCCTTCATCGTTATTACTTTTATCATCCTCATCTTTATAGTCTTCTCATTCTTAGTCTTCTTCTTCATCATCTTCGCCTTCATCTTGTTCTTTTGTTTTATGACAGTTTGGTAACCCAACCCAACCAACTCTAAAAGTCTTAAACAAATTCAAGATTCTTGTAGAGATGGTACCAACTTGAGACGGTTGGTAGAACATTTAAAGGAGCCAATCAGAGTTTGCCTGGTCTACAGACATGAGAGTGATTATGTGGCAGGAAGTGGGAACAAGAGATACAGGAAACAGGAAGTGGCAGGTTGTTCATAAAACAAACACATTATACAAATCTTAGAAGACCATTCAAGAGCAGATCAATGAAAAAAGCATATAAATAAAAAGTGCCTTTAGAGTTAAACTCTTAAACTCACGTGTAAATGTTCATAGAGTAAACAATATGAACAGTATACACACATTTACCTACACAAAATTACCATCCAGAAAATGTTTAAAAATAGCAAATGCCTGTGTTCTTCCTAGAGCCAATAAGGTACCATTTTCGGGTGGACTCAAGATTGATGTCTTTCATGGCAGACTCAAAAGCATTGAGGAAATGTCACACACAAGATAAATACCAAAAGGTGTGTCTATTGTCTGGAATTAAATGAAGATGGCTTTTACTAAATGTCAACAGACCTGATTCGATAAGGATGTGATTGTTTACCGTAAACCTTACGTTCAAACTCATCACATTCGAATTTGAGTGGGAAGAAACACTTTGTGGATCATCTGTGTGATGTCAGAGGTTAAATCAAACACCTTTCACTTCATCGCACTGAAAAAACGATCCATGACAGTTTGATATACAGACACCATCAAGCGGAGCCATTGATGGCCTATAATTATACAACTACTCTTAGAGCGAGACCCTTGCCTCCGGGATTCCATACATCAGAATTCATATGCCCCCAATGGCCCTACACTTCTGTGATGGATGTCCAGCACAGATAACAGCAGAGTAGGTAAAGTCATATATCTGCTAGGGTTTTATAGCATTCGCATCAATCCATTGTCGATACGTTACAGCCAAGGCCAGAAGACTTTATTATGCAAACTGGATTAAGGTATAGATGAAGCCTAAGGGTGAGAGTTCTGAAAGTATTCCTCCCCCAATATGCATAAAAATGGATGGAATGTAAAACCTTCAAGCCACAATCTTTTATGCCATGTTTGCTTACAAAAAATATTTCTGGATTAAGGAAAGAGAGTCAAGAAAAGTGAAAGTGTGAGTATTTCAACATATTTGATAAGCATGTGTAAGAAAGCAGATATTGAATCTAGATACTAAAATCTGGAATCGATTGGAATCCCTGCCCCCTTTAATATTTATCACAATTCTAGAAGGGGTTATAGTATCCAAAAAAGTACTCAAGTAAAAGTGTAAGAGTAACTACCAAATAGCAAAAGTATCAAATTAAAAGTTTACTGCTTTTAAAGCTACAGATTGTTATTAAAAAAATACTATAATTTCCATTATATTTGTAACATATCATCACTCGAGTTGGGATCCATTTGCAGGCTTTTATTAACAACGTAGTCAATGAACAGGCGGGTAGTCAGGGCAGGCAGCAAAGATCGTAATCGGAAGACAGGCACGGTCACAACAGGCAGACTTATAGACAGGGTAAACGCTCAGAGTTGCAGCACAGAGACAAACAAGACTTCGCCCCGAGCAAAGGGAATCAGTCTGTTAAATACTGGTGTAATGTTCCTCAGCTGGATGTGTAATCATGGCGGACCTGGGGTGTAATGTTCTTCAGCTGGGTGTGTAATCACGATGCCCCTGGGGTGTCTGGGAAATGTAGTGTGGTGCAGGTGGAGGAGCAGGAGTTAGTGCAACGAGGGTGCCCTCTGCTGGTTAGAGGAGGGAGTGACAAGGTTAGCCTCTGTGACAATATTACTAACAGAAACATTTTGCTAAAATGTAAATAAGATATAACTCAGATGTAACTACGTAAAAGAGTAGATATTTCACAAAAAATACTTGAGTAAAAGTAAAAGTACACATTTTGTAAAAGTACTTAACATTAATAGCTACTCTAAAATGTACTTGAGTAACTGTAACTAGTTACTACATACATTCATCATACTAATTTATTCCCAAAAATCTCTTCTTTTTGTAATGTCTCTTGGCAGTGCTTTCCAGGGACTCAGAGTGCACAGAGATAGTCTGCATTCACAAGAAGAAAGAAGGGACTTTGTCTATAAAAACTGACTACATGTCACATCAGCACATAAGGTTTTGACTCTTCTGGCATTCTTTCAGCACTGGTATACAGTGCGTGCACCAAACAGTCTAATTCTAGTGAAAGTTATTTTGGGTTTTTTATATGGCACTGAAGACATTGTCCAGATTTTAAGTATTACGTTAACGTGGCTAAGGTTAATTCGGTCATGGCCAATTTGCTCTTATTTGTGGAACTTGTCTGGTCTCCATTTATTTATTATTGATATGAATCCATATTCTTTATCCAGTAACAATCATAATCACAGTCACAACATTTTCATCGTTAAAAATGGTTGAATACCTGAAAAAAAGGTTGAATAGAGCCAGAAAAAGCTTTAGATGTCCATTATGAAAACAGGAAGTGTGATTGCAACAGTACTGGATAATAATTATAAAGTCGTGGGACACCGTACATTTTCGTTTCTGTCCTGTCCACACATAATGGTCATGTTCATTCATGCAGTAACAGCTTTCATTACAGAACAGCAGGCTTACAGTTTTTTGGAGGAGTGTTTAATTGGCATTTCCATGCTTGACAAGCATCCTGAAGAAATGAATTTTAGCCCACTTATTTGGACTTTCCTTCTCCATTGTGTCCAGTACACAATTGGTAAATGTCTCTCATATTGTTTTTGTTTGGCTCTGTTGAATTGCTGTATGTGCCAATGGGGTGCTGCTGAACAGGAAGCAACAATCGACTGGGCACGACTTCCCAGATTCACTAAAGATGATGTCTAGCGATAAAGCATCTGGTTTTCCTCCACATTCCCACTTCATTCATACCCATGCAGTCAGCAAGTCTCTTCCGTTTGCAAATCCTAATGGCGCCAACAACTTAAGCAGCTTGACACATTCGAGAAGAAAATGAATTAATAGTAGTCGATGGAACTTCAGGAGGCTGCTATCATCCTGTGGCGAGATGAGGACTACCAGATGTAATGGTCATTTCTCATTTCTGGCTCTATGGGATGGCAAATGTTTCTTACATCCTTCAAAATCACCAACCCCTTCAGCTCTTTAGATGGCTAAATGCCTTTAAGTCAAAAAGCTGACAAGCAAATCAATTACCTGCTCCGAAGAACAAGTCATGAAAGTTTTAGTCTGCAGTTTACAAGGGTAAAAATACTGAAAGAAAGAGACAGCTGACTGAAGAATGGAAAATCTGTCATTCTTTACTTACCTTCATGACATTCCATTCCCGAATGAGAAGGTAAGACACGTCTGTTAAGACGCTTACTCTATTCTTTTCTTACAATGGAAGCGGACAGTGACAAAGGGCTGTCAAACTTTGAAAAATTACAAGATGGCAACTCGAAAAATAATGGACATTACTCAAAAGGTTGCTTTTATTTATTTTATTTTTATTTTTTGTCGTTCAAATCCAATTAAATATCTGTAAACAGCCATTAAGGGCTCAAACTAACCTTGCACGTCAGCCCCTAGTAAACCACATACTGGACTATAATGCTATCAGAATCTAGATTAAACCTCTTTTTTTTTTAGCTGTTTGAAATATGATATAAATTTGATTAAGCCTAAAACTCCCAACTTAGGTTAAAAAACAAATAGTTCTGTACACTTCCTTTCTTCAAGATCCAATAAGAAATAGTTTGTGCGCAACAAAACTAACTTGCATACTAATAACAAACATTTGACTAGGAACAACAATAGATTTATAAGCTTTATCACTACAAATTCAAAACTAAAGGTGCATGCATGCAATATAGAATTCAGTCTTTCTGATGTCTGGTGCTGCAGACATGTGTGATATTTAAAGTTTTAAGAATTTTCTAAACAATTAATAGTTTAATTTTACAGCTGGTAGTATATCATTCAAAAAACTATTTAACCATGGTCTTTTTCATGTACCATGAACTTTCATTAAAAGGAAAGTGAGGGTATTTGAGTGTATGATTGTTTAACATTTAACAACGTTTCAATCCTATTTTGGCCTTGAGTTTTGTGCACAACTTCAGGCTTTCTTTCAAATAAGAAGAAGTCTCGCGCATGTCAGTGTCACTGGGTTATCCTCCGGGAAGACGGGTTGCTAAATAAAAGCCCAGAACACACTGCTTCAACTCCTGCTTCATTTATTTGCCTCCCCCTCCCTCTCGCGATATCTAACGCACTAAGACACTTTCTTTGTCATTCGTATTACATTCTTTTTCTATCCTTACACTTTGAAGAACAAATCACAGCCACAAATTCTGAATGCGTAACCGTCCACTCATTAAAATTTCGTTCACTCTCGTTTTCGTTAACGAAAATTTGTACTGTTCTTGTCAAGTTTTCATCAAAACAGAGACACATTTAGCTTGTCATCGTCTTGTTATTGTCACGAGTAAAAGATTCATTGTAGTCATCGTTGACAAAAACAACGCTGATTTATAATAAAATTTTTATTTTTATTTTTAAAGATTTATATTTAATAGATATTTATATTATATTATAAATACAGTGATATACAAACAACCTATCCACATTTACATCTCTAATTTTTGTCTAGTAAAAACACCACAAGATCACATGAGAGAAACAAGTGTCCCAATGAGATGAAAGATGCAAGGAGGACACTTTAGGCTTTTAATAAACAAATTCATATCTTAAAATCTTTTAAATTCATGAACAAAGCCACAAACTAAACAAAAAAAACTGAAAAAATTTGTTCTAGGAAGACAACACTGTTTCTGATTGATTTGTAAGTGAGACTATACAACCATTGAGTAGAAAATCTAAAATGTACAAAAGAGGTGCACAGGTGAGTGAGATGATGAAATCATTGGGCAATGGGAGACAAACGGAGTGTTGCACAGTGAATCAAAAATTAAAATATTTATATACAAATTAAATATTTCCATTTGATAAACTTTCATTTTCCACTCCAATGAAAATGTGTGGGTGAAGAAAATTAAAAACGTTGTAACATGAACAAAAGAGTTCTGAAAATCTGTGTTTTGTTCCAGCAAGTGAAACCGTGTCAGACAGAGTTTAAAAATACCGTTTGACAATGAAAAATTCCCAGGAATAGTGAAACAATGGCTAATGAGCAAATCTGACCACACAACATAATAATGTCTGTCTGCAACTGTGACAAACTAAGATCCTCAGACTCCTTTGGCCTTTATACATGCACACACACAACATTCGATTGCTGAATTAATGCTAAAACATGCAAACCCTTACTTTACCTGTCTTACGCTAGTCTCTCAGGACCTTTAAGCCTATTTTTAACTTGTTTTACCTTGGCACAAAAAACAGGGACTTCAAATACTACACTCAACTGAAAACCAAGGCACCCAGAACACAAGGAATTACAAATCATGTCCATCAGAGTCTGAGCGCTCCAGCACAGGAGGTGACCAGTTCTATTCATCCCTTGAGATCCCTAGCGACCCTTAGCCTTCACTCTCCCATGCAAATATTTTATTAATAAGCATCAGTCAGAAAAAGGGTGGTAAACGAATTTGTGTTTATTAATTAACATGCCCTAAAATAACTTATGCAGCACAAAGCAAACAAGCCCGGGCAAATTAAAAAGCTGGCAAGATTCCGGAGCAGTGCTGCATGTTAAAGACAGTTCACACAGGAAAGAATGTCTACACTAAATCCTCTCCTTCCATGTGCTTTTTCTTTGTTGGTTTTTAAACTATAACAAGAGATAATTACTCAATCAGTTCTTTTTTTGCCTGTATTAATTGACCAAAATACTGTAAAAAAAGTACGTAAAAAAATTGAACAACAAAGCCTCAAATGAAACGGTCCATAGCATGTAAAACAGATAAAAGTATTATAATAAAATATAAGGTTATATATACATGCTATTAATCACCATGTTATAGCAAAACCACTAAGGCCGTAAACATTTAAAGAAAATAGTGAGTATTTCCATTTATTTAGTTGATTTTGCAATCTGACACTGTTTCCATTTTAATTGCAATCTTTAGGATTGAAAATCCCAGGCCTGGTATATCTCACATTGTAATCTGAAATTGAAAGAAGCCTTTACTTGATGGAATGAGATTGGGGCATTTTTTGGTAAAATGTGTCCCTTTATCTGCCAATTTATAGCCCCGCTCCTTGAAAGTTTTAACTCACAATCCAGTTTTACTCCATACATT
Source organism: Danionella dracula (assembly GCA_900490495.1). Lineage (NCBI taxonomy): Eukaryota > Metazoa > Chordata > Actinopteri > Cypriniformes > Danionidae > Danionella > Danionella dracula. Next base: position 1,337,584 of record UELW01000089.1, read on the forward strand.
TGAAACTGTGAGCTTCATGCGTTTATTAAAGCCAATAATGAGGCCTTCAGTCTTCATGTTAATAAAATGTTTTAAAAAATGACACCCCATTTTTAAAAAGTTACAGCAGATAAATAAAAAAAAAAACAAGAGGCCCAAGAACAAAGCCTTGAGGGATGCCACAAAAGAGTTGTGCAAAAAATTATGAATCTAACAGACACATACACCCATACTAAATGTTCCCAGAATTATTAAATATCTCAAATTCTATTAACTATACTTATCAAGCAAAGTCAGCTGCTACAGGTTGCACAATTCTTTGAAATTTCTTCTATTATACTGAAAAATATAGTCAATGATCTGAAACCACTTGAATGCGAGTCATTTTCTTGGAGCTCTTTCCTTTTAAGATATCTCTTTTAAACAGGTTGGCAGTATGAATATCTGTCATTAAACAAGCAGCTTGTGTTGATGTTGATGCTTCAAAAGCCGAGCTTGACATATTCCTGAGAAGACATTGTATTATGCACATCCCCACTAAGAGAAGGTTAGGGGCTGCCACGTGAGGATAATCGCAATAATAAACAGATGTTATGGCCCTAATCCATCTTTAAACCTCTATAATCAGGATCACCGCATTGAGTGTGATATGTACATTCCTTCTAAATGCTCAAAGCAGATTACAGAAGCTGTGAAAAGCAGGCAGCGGATGTATATAGATTGATTTCAAACAGGATTCTAAAGAGACTGAGATAGAAAAAAAAACAAGAATGCAACACCCTGAGCTCCAGCACGAGATCTGCAGTGCTCTATCCCCTGCCCTCCCCATCGCTCTCTCGTTCTCTGTGGTGAATGCATGAACTTCCAGCAGTCATGACTGAAATTTTTAGCCAGATATGCACTCGTTCAAAGAGATAGGCTGAGGTTATGTGTGAGCTGCATAACAGAAACAAATGTGTTCCCTGGTGTGCAAAGGGCATGGAGAGAGGCATCATCTGACACTGCTACTATATCACTCTGAGCTCTAAAGGGGCTTATTCTTTACTAGTGGCCAACTTGTTTCATGCAGACACAGATGCCCGTGTTTGGGAATTTTCTGATCATTTACTTTAGCTACTAGCAATAGGGGATTTTTACAGTTTCAATTGTTTCAATTTGAACATTAAGAAGCTGTGCTTTTCAGACATTTCAATCACGTTTGCATGTAATATTCAGTATATACTCCTGAGAACCAAGGAAAATATTATCTTCCAATTGTAACTTTTTTTAGATTTCCTGCCTATTTAGATCAGTTTTGTCCCACACACACACACATGAGATATCATTGTAAAAGCCAGGATGTCTATTATTGAGCACACCGGGACTACCTGAGGACATAAAAGTTCAGATATTGCTATTGTAATTTTGTTATTAAAGTCAATTACAAAGTTTTTCACAATTACGATTACGGAAATTAATTATTCCAAAAATAATAATTTTTCTGTGGCTCCTGTGTGAAGGTTCAATTATTTAAATTCTACAACAATTAATAGGTTCATTGTCCCTAAAGTGTAAAAAAAAAACTTTTAGACACAGCAAGCAGAAAAATATACATTTTAGATGGTACTTGTGAAGCTTTATAGATCATGGGTTTCATGACACCAACTGGACACTGGATAGAATCGCGTTCAATTAAAAACAGTGACAACCTCTATAAAATGTGGCATTTTTTTTTTTTTTTCCCAGTGTTTTAAGTCTAGTTGACGTCTAGTGTCTCTGAACATACCTGCGATTTATGCTGCTGTCCATCCTCGAGTTCTGAAACACTGTTCATGATTTTCCATCGATCATTTACCATTCTCTGGAATCCTTAGCATCCGGGAGAAGTGTTTATGAGCATGGGGAGAGAAGTGGACTGTCAGTCTCAAATTCCAGCATCCAAAGAGGAGAAGAGGGGAAACACAACAGTCTACGGGAGCTGAACTATTTCACAAGACGACCCGCACACCACTAACGGGAGCCAGCACATACAAAATCCACAAACATTTCGTTTTAAAAAACATACGTACTTCAAGGGACGTGTCCCCTCTCCCCAAAAAGAAAGAAAAACAGTCCGAAAGCAGAAGTGCTCGGTGCGCTCACACTGAGGAAGGTGTGACTGTTTGCGGATGAGGCGCTCCGTTCTCGAGCAGGTATTCTCCCTCAGATCTAAAACTTTCCTTATCCACCCCGAGCCAACAAAACACAAGCGGCTTTTAAATGTACACCTTCAATAAATCCAGGAATGACGCGTGCGTCTGTTTTGCTTCGTTTCTACTGTGTAGAAACACGTTTGTGCCGGAGAGCTTCTGACATCCAGCCCTCTTTCCCGCGTTCGCGATGCTCGATTCATCAGCGAGTCGGATCTTTCAGTGAACCGGTTCTTATCTCACGAGTGATGCATTCGATGAAGAATCTATTCGAACACATATCGAGTGACTCATTCAGGACTCAGGAGAGAGACTTACGTTGAAGTCCGAATCTTAATGAGCCTAGAAGTCGTGAGAGACTCATTAAAGAGATATTTACACTGTTAGGAACCACGGAACAAGAAGTCTATTATAACGTTTTGAAACTTAGCAGGGAAGGAGGAGGATAGACGCATCGTTAAAACTGATTCATGTAATTAGCTAGTTATCATGTCAGCATTGATAACGTCTACAAAATTAAGGTAAAGCATTATACAGTTTGACAAAGTCATCCAACCACTTTTATCCACGTTTATTCACTTTATCCACTCGGGATTTGAGCGACGCCGTGACAGACAGACAGACAGACAGACAGACAGACAGACAGACAGACAGACAGACAGACAGACAGACAGAGAATGCGCATTCGCTGAGTGATTTACAGGGGGAAAAAATATACAAGGTAAAAAATATTACAGGGGGAATATTTTTCACAGCTCCGCAGTTAATCCCATGCTCATTATTACTATTTATAAGAAGAAACTTTATTCAAATGCAACTCGACAGAACTAGCAATGTTAAACTAACCAGTATTTTAATTTTCATACCATGGCTATAGGTCTCGACTAATACTTTCAACCCCGAGGTTGGTTATTACAGTTGAAAGCAGACTGGCTAATTTTCAAAGAATAAACAAGTATTCAAAGAAGATTTGACTGACTATGAACATTGGCAGCATAAATCCTCCTCTCTAATGACGTAATGACAGCAGACAGTCAGTTCATTGGTTCAGTGTCGCTGTCAATCACATAACCACACCTCGATTTTTGTAGGAGAAATTAGTCATATAGGGTACCTATAGGAAAATAAATGTCAAAGTAAAGAAAAAAAAACATCAAACTTTGTCTATTGTAAAGAAATCTGTCGTAAATAATCAAAACCATTTTTTAAACAACTTCATTTATGAGAAAAATGTTTTGCTTCCTCTCTCATTCACTTTACAGTAGGTGGCGGAGTTTAAAAATAATATTGCAGCCATACTCAGGGGGTAATCGCAGCACCATGGAATCAAGAAGAAGGTTCTGTGAAACACATCTGCATTATACAGGGTAAACAGTCTCGGATTAAAAAGAAAAAAGCAGGATGGAGCTGTCCATCAACAGGGGCTGGACAAACTATCTCAGCTGTGTATGCAGCTGTTTGTGTCTATTTGAAGTGATCTCAGCCATGGACTCTCTGTTTTTGTAAAGGAAAATTCCAGAATGATGGATATAATTATTTTAAGTTTGATTTTGTTATAAAGGGAATGACTTGTGTGCTTGGGGAAGGCACACTGTAAAAAAAATGTTATGTGATGTCTACATAAAAAATATTGTAACATTACACAGATAATAATTAAGAAATTTTTAAGGGTTGCTTTTTTTTAGAAGAATCTACTTGAATTTAATTAAATAGAAACATATTATTTTTAAGCAGTTTGTCAGACTCGTTTTTTCTTCTATTAGAATCTACTTAAACAAATCACGTTAAAAAATCCTAAATTAATCTCTCTGGCACTTCATTTTTATAACATTATTAGTAAAATTACATTATTTTGTTTTAGCATATAATGCTAACTCTTTATATATGATTGATAAGACAATTTACTTTTTATGCATGTTGTATAGTTCATGTTTCAAACAAAAAACCCAGAAAGGCTTATAAGATCTTTTGACAAAGTTCTCAAACCAGCCATGACTCCCACATTATTCAACCAGACTATGAAGTTTTTTTATAATACATTATACTTTTAGAGAGCAATTTTGATTATGAGCAGCTTTAAGGACCTGCAACTCAACAATGTTAGCTTCAAATAAATTCCCACAATAACGTAATTCTTTAAAAATAACATAGTTCTCCAACAAATGTGTAACACTAAATCACATTTAACCCTTGTGTGGTGTTCATGTTATTGTTACTCAGGCGGTGTTTGTGGGTCTCGTGGACCCATTGCCTTTTGCAGATTTTAATTCACCCGATCAAAACATTTTATGTTAAAAACTTAAACAATATTTCCTTTAGCCAAGAAACAAGTGATATAAACAGCAAATATACTTTATTTATTGTTCTTTAACCTGATTTCTACACGTTTAGAACTTTAACCATGTGTGGTGTTCTCATTATTGTTACTTTGGCAGGGTTGGTGGTTCTGCTGGACACATTGCATTTTGGCGCTTTTAATTCACACAATCACACAATTTTATTCTAAAATGTAAAATGTTATGTTTACGTGTGAATTATGTTTGTGTGGGAAGAGAGAATTAAGGTAAAGAATCTACCTTTTTCACACTTTAACACGCCCCGGGTCCAGTAGAGCCGAACACCTTGTGTGTAATATAAATGTGTAGGGGGCGTACGTGTGGGGTCATAAAAAATCTGTTCTGATAAATGTTTTTCACAGGAAATGAGCCAAGCCCAGTGACTCTCAGCTTCAAATAATAAATGCTTGTTTAATTTTTCTTCTGATGAAAACTGAAATGGGTCCCACAGACCCGAACACCATACAAGGGTTAACAACACAAGCATAACAATATAAAAATACATATTACTCTAATAAACATAAAATATCAAACTCCCACAATGCACCTGATCTGACTCAATCCAAAAACGGATAATTGAGCCAATTCTCTTAAAATAAATATGGACTATTTTTTCCACAATCTTTTTGCGTGATTGTTTCCTCAAATTAAGCCTAAGAATTATACAAATTTGCTTAAAGATTCTCTTAAAAATCTCTTATAATAATCATATTTTATAAGAAACCTCGGAAACATATTTTTTAAATAAAACATGCACGTTATTTTTAAGGATGACATCACATTTTTAAAAGAAAATTACAAGTTTCATGATTCATTTTTTACAGTGTAGAATGAGTTTGGTGCTAGGGGAAGGTAGAATGAGGTAGGGTGAGGGTAAGATCATGTTGACAATCATTTCTAGGAATAACTTTAAAAATAACTCAAATGGGTGTTTGTGTGTGTGACAAGTCATTTGGGACTTGAACGAGGACAATTTGGGAACCAATTGCATGTTGCAGCAAGATCTTTCTCAAGATTGGATGTGTTCCATGACTTCATGTTGTTGAGACAGAGTGTGACAGCACATGTGCTCTGCTGAGATTGCTGCAGCATGTACATCAGAACAATGTGTGTCGCAGCCAAACCTCCGGTTCAGAATCTGATGAAAATACAAATTCTATACAGGTCACATATGGAGCAAAAAAAATTATTTGTGTTACGTTAACCTACAGCCTGAAAGTAGCCGAACTGACCTCAAGCTGCTTCTCAAAAGCTGTCCAGCGTTTTGGTTCAAACACACGCAACATTTCCACATCGTACACATCTCTCAAAACTGCTAATGATTTGATAGTCTCTTAGCAGCTACATCCATGTGTTTAAGACTTTGTATCTCGACTACTTAAATACGACTGCAGCAGTAACAAGAAAGGATTTCTCTCTCTGTGAAAATAATTCGATTAGTTTTACTGCCTAAAGACAGTTTTTCTGAGACCCGAGTTCTCCCAGGGGCCTCCTCTTGGCTGAACATGTTTGGAACACCTCCCCAGCAAGGGATTCAGCGAGTTCCAGACACAGATGCTTGAGCCACCTCAACTGGCTCCTCTCAATGTGGAAGAGGGATGACTCTACTCCATGCTACTCCCTAAAGACAAAAGAATGCCCCATTGCTTTGTGGTTGAAAACTCACTTTGGCCTTGCATCTGATAAATGTTTTAACAATCAAGTTTAGGGAAAGCATGTAGTGTAATTACCCAGTTATAACCCCAATTATCACAACTTGTTCATTGGTGATTAAACAGCAGCTCTATTTCCCAGTCCTCACTAAAAACCTAAATTTAGTAACAATTTTGGATGGAGGAAGGTTGTGGATGGTTGGTACTGAACCTGGAGGTCTTCCCTGGACAGCTCATACTGTTTAACAGACAAATAGTGCTATTCAACACTAGGTTACGTTTCATGAAGAGAAATAAGTCTTTCTGTGACAACCAAAATCTTGTTTAAAAATCAGTATTGAAGGTTACTGTAGATGCATGCCAGAACTGTCTGCCACACCCAATATTTGAAGCTATAGATAATTGTTTTCTTTTTGGTTGGTTTGGTTTTCATCTGTTTTTACCTTTACAGACAAACAGCAGATTCATTACCTAAACCAAATGTTAATGTGTATGAAAACTTCAAAAACATAAAAGTTCTACAAACACTTCACATGACCACACAGTTTGATTCACTATGTTAGTATTCTGCATCACATTTGAACTATCCTCAATATCTGTGCTTGTGTTCTTCTTGTATATAAGCTCTAGGATACTTGCTTAATAAAAAAGTGACTGCTGTCCTTGAACAGAATTCTTGTACAGTATGCATGTGTTTATTACATGACATAGCTTTACACAACAATTCAAGTAATTGAGATTTATTGATGTAATGCCTAGTGCAAGACTTCTCTCATCAGCTACATACATTAGACGGGTACTTTGAGGTCATGTCCTGTTTCCTCCCGAAGACTGTTCATCAAAAATCATCACAGCTTGGAATAGCATGGAGTTGGTGATATACCAATCAATCCTGAAACCTTGACGTCCACATGCACGCTCTTACATTCAGTAATCAAAATACAAATAATATTTGTACAAAGGTAATCTTCCCACATTTGGATTGTATCTTGTCAGTGTCTATAAAATGTGTTTTTGGAACTAAAGGGTAGTGAGCATTGTGAGAAAGAGTTGGTGAAAATGTTGGCCTGAAAAAAACCAAAATGTACTTGTTTGGATGCCAAGACTACAACAGGCAGGTTTGTTTGCGAAAGCCTCTTGTGTAGTTTAAATGAAAACAACTATTCTGTCAGCTGGTAAACAAGCTGCCGTTTGTGCTATGAAACGATGCCAGGAGGCGTTCAGAAAACTAAGTTTGTCCTGCACCACAGTATTTGAGAAGCAATGAGAGGGAAACCATTCAAGAAATCTTTTTAAAAAGCAAACAAGGTAAGCTCAAGGAGGTTGTCATTTGTGTGGATTTCTTTTACTTCTTTTAAATCTATTACATTGCTAGTCTTTAATCATTTACCTTGTACACATTTTCTCCTTCTAAAATTCAATTGAAATACTCTGCAAGGGACCTCCATTTGAACCTTTCTGCAACCCTTTGTGCCAAACAGGCTGAAGGAACAGAAATCATGCAGTCCAGCCTGCCTCGTTCATCCAGTATAGTATATGTGCTTGTCAAAACAGTGTTAGCAGATCTGGAGACACACACCACTGAGAGCTGCCCTCTGTCACAAATCAGCTATCTCCAGAATAAAGAGACTTTGAATAAGATGCTCAGTAACCCAAAAGCACATGCAGCAGCTTGGTGTTATAAGCTGGAACAAGATGCCTCTCACTGACAATCCAACACTGGATGAAACGCATAGTAAGTAAAGAAAGCTTGGTTTTGTGAATAAACTTTTGCAGGAGTAAAAAAATCTTTTTTCAACCCAGCCAAATTTTTATTTTTGCATTGTTTACGGATTTCTGTTTTATTTCCTTGTCAAGCTGCCTACAAACCAAGTGTGAATGATATGGGAAGAGCAGTTGATTTCTAGGTAAATCTAAAGAAATCAGGCAGTTTCACTTTAAAATGTATGATATGTGATTATTTGATTGAAAGATATTTGTAAATACATGTCTTTGAATAACTTAAGGGATGTCACGGTGGCGCAGTGGGTAGTACGGCCGTCTCACAGCAAGAAGGTCGCTGGTTCGAGCCTCGGCTGGGTCAGTTGGTATTTCTGTGTGAAATTTGCATGTTCTCCTTGTGATCACATGGGTTACTCCAGGTGCTCCGGTTTCCCCCACAAAGTCCAATAACGTGTGATATCAGTGAATTGGTTAAACAAATTTGTCCATAGTGAAAGAGTGTGTGTTAATGTTTCCCAGTGATGGGTTGTTGCTGGAAGGGCATCCGCCGCATTAAACATATGTCAGTAGAGTTGGTGGTTAATTTTGGCTGTGGCGACCCCAAAAGGGAAAAGCCGACAAGATAATGGGTGGATGGATTAACTTAAGTTGCTGTTTTACAATTAATTTAACTTAGACTGAATAGTTAACTAACCTTTAAATAATTTAAAGCTAGTAGTAATATTTTATTTACAGCTCAGTATTCTATCAGGTCTTTTTTTCCTAATATAGCTGTTTCTCTAAATGAAATGCTTATCTTTTTAAGTGCACTTTACTTGTTATCCACCAACAATGTGCCTTTCTTTAACTCTTCCTATAAAGCCCCACCAATTTAATCTCCACTTTTACAAAACGGAAAAATAAGGCTGTGTTGTCCTCATTGTTGCTTACTCTGTTCTTTTGGAACATGTTCATGACGTGTTTTTTTTTATCAAGCGGAAACATTTACAACAACAATAGATGAGACAAATATCACAGCTTGGGGTCACCCAGAACTGAATGAACAGCATGACTTGTATTATTATCCATGTGGAAACAAAAATAGACCTTGCTTGGAATTAAGTGGGTTAGGAGGTCGCTGAATCTGGTAAGTTATACATTTTTTATTAATCAAATTAATATATATATATATATATATATATATTTTTTTTTTTTTTTGATCTGATGTTAGCTGAAGCTAAGCGTGCTAGTTTATTAATTGGAGCTTGGGTGAATGTCCAGTTAGGTTTGTTAAGTTTGTACACTCTCCTCTCCTAATCTTTCCACATTTCTCATGATTCTGTGTTTCATCTGCCTGATGACTTCCCTAAATAGAAGGCCCTCCTTTCACAATTAAAAGCGAGTTATTGCTGAATATCTTTGTAATGTTTTCATGGCATCATCCTGTCTAGAACATTTTCCCTATTGTAGTTGTGTGCTGTCTAGTTTACTTATAACTTATTTATTCACAGTTCTCTCCTAACTATTACAGAAGCCTTAAGGTGCTAGAACCACAGATTTTTCTCTCTGCTTTTTGTTCAGTATGTTTTTGGTTAAAAAGAAAAGAAAGATCTTTTACACATCTACAGCTGTCACATCTGGACCCTTTTCAACAGTTTGTGACAGTGTCTTCACTGAAATTTGGAAACCAAAAGTAAACACCACATTTTCCTTATCAAAATGAAATACTGAAAATAGTGACACAATAACAGTGTTTGGTCCACTAGGAGCTTAGTCCATCAAAAAATTTAATCTTATGTACACAATAATGTGAAAACACAAGACGCTGCCAAGTGCCTGCCATTATAATAGGTGAAAATATAATCCTTGAGTTTTGTTTGCCTGTTTGATGCCTCAAATATGGTTTTCACACAATCTTAAATGTCTGGTTTCTGAGTCCTAATAAAATGAATGGGCCATCATCAAATTATAAAATGTCTGCAACAACTACAACAGCTAAAATTTATTATAAAGGTCTCCATTTCACTCAGGTCTAAAGAAATGTTCAGATCCAAGAGATAAGATCTAATTTGAGCAAAACCATTTTTTTCCCAATGAGCTTTAATTAACTGGAGTTTTGTTCAAAGCACAAAGAAGGCATGCTTTCTAACTGCTGATAATTATTTAGCAAATGAAAAACATGATTAAAATTAATCAAAAGGGTAATCTTACATAATTTTAGAGCTGAAGGCAGACAAAAGATTGAGCTCCAACTCCAGAATTAACTAAATTAGCCTTAATTAATCAAGTCCCAAATGGGGTTTAGGTACAAGAAGAGGAATCAAAGGATTCAGGAAACTTGCCAATCTAGCCAATCGCCAATCAAGATTGACAATCAAAAACCCTGTCAACCCTGTTTATACATTTTTCTTCATGTTAGGTCAAATGTATTAATTCCGCCTGCAATTCTTCAGTGATCTTTACCATATTTTCCTCGCAATCTGTCTGACTAGCTCATAGCTTCTCTCTTGTAAGGCCTTTATTACAAATTCGAGAGTTGAATTCTGACTCCAGTCACTCCACTTTCTGGACGTCAGATGTTGACAGCATAATTTGCAATTACTTGCTTTGATTCAAACCTCTAACCTTTCATTAACAAACGCTCGCAGCAAGATTGTTTTACTCTGAAAAGCAGTAAATTTAGGAATGCATGGTTGCTGTAGGAAACTATGACCTCGGAGTTGACCATTCTAACAGCCTATCATATCATCAGCCTTAACAGGAATTTATCTGCACACATCCTCTCATCGTGAAATAGATCAGCCGAGAAGGTCAAGGAGACACACGGCTTCTCTGCTGCACTGACATCCTTCTTTTGAAACATGATGCTAAGTAAATGTGCTTTACGACACCCAACAACTGACAGTCACCTCATCCGTCGAACTACTCATATTTAATGAATGGATTTATCTTTTGCTAAATATGGCTTTCTGCTCTTTTGCCCATTGCTGGATAAATGAGAAAATGAAAAATTAGAATTGTTTATTTATATCTGGTTTAAAAAAAGGCATAGCATTTGGAAGACTTCTGGAGATCTTTTAAGGGAGCTGTATTTGTTTTAAAAGATGCCAGACAATTTAGATTTTTCACTCATTAGGTGAGAAGACACCTAAAGTAATGGTACCATTAGTAATGGTAGGTTGTTGTGAAATATTTGTTTGTTTCTCATTTTGATTGAAATCCATGCCGAAATCTACAGAAATCAGGCAGACTTTAAAACTTATAATATGGGATTATTTGATTGAAATACATTTATAAATACATGTTTTTAAATAACTTAAGTTGCTGTTTCACAATAATTTAACTTAGACTGAATAGTTAACTAATCTTTCAATCATTTAAAGCTAGCAGTACTTAAATATTCCTCTTTTGTTTACAACTCAGTAATCTACCTGGCTTTTTTTTTCCTAATATAGCTGTTTCTCTAAATGAAAAGCCCTTATTAGCTCATCTTTTTAAGTGCACTTTACTTGTTATCCACCAACAATGTGCCTTTCTTTAACTCTTCCTATAAAACCCCACCAATTTAATCTCCACTTTTACAAAACGGAAAAATAAGGTCGTGTTGTCCTCATTGTTGCTTACTCTGTTCTTTTGGGATCTTGGCATCTCTCTCATTCTAAGAGCACATAATCCCACAGGCCCTGCACATAGTAGTATTTGAGTTTTTTGGTTTTTCATGGAGCTCATAAAAAGGACAAGGAGCTTAAAAGGAAGTCACAGAATGTAAAAAAAAATTGTGTCAGATTTTTAAAAGTCATGTTGAGCAATATAGTCAAATCTGACTAAAATCTGACCTAAGAGACCCTGACAGAATTTAATGTGAGGGAAATGAGAGAGGATGAGATAACGACACAAAAAACACATAACAAACATTTTTCTGATTTTATTAAAGTTTTCCTTTCAAGACTTTAAAAACCTCCAAATGGCGAGAGACATTTTTTGAAAGCTTTCTTTTATTTCAAACTGATTGAATCTGTTCTCCAAATTTCTTTTCTCACAGTTGAAATTCAACAGCACAAATTGTGCCCTCTGATATCCCAAAGGTGACAAGCAGGAAGACAAGAGCATGACGGCGTAATGTGACAGTAGTGTGACGTCCGGGTGGGGTGACAGAAATTGGAAATGTGGTGAAGAAGGACGCTGCTGGGCTCCTGAAGCTCTGACAGGCCTGACACCACCTCATCACGCTTGCATTTTATACTCTATTTGTGTTGAAACACTTCAGTGGGTTTGTAAATAGGCAATTATTTCAGAAAGCAGACAGAGCCAAGGATTTTCATATTGACAGCTGCATTGAGATTATTGAGTGTATTAGTTGAGGAATATCATGTAGTCGGTGTGATGGTCATCATAAGATAGCATAATGAGCCAAGACTTACTTTTGCATCGCATCATATCACGACTGGCTTCTGATTGGATCAATTAATCACTCAGGGGAACGGTGTACCTATGAAGGGGTCACAAGCTCTACAAAGAGAAAATGCATTAGATTTGGTTAATACAGTAAACTATAAATATTTTCCTGAAAAGTCCCTGAAATTAGAGTCATTAGAGACATTTTTAATGAAAGAATCATTGTTTTAGTTCTGCCAAAAAGAAAACAGACTGTCCATATTCTCATCCTGTGATTGAGATATCGCAAATCAGATATAAGATATTTTGACTTGTTCAATTTAAGTAAGGGGATGGCAGGGAAAACACAGCGAACCTTAATGAATGAGTCATGCTGAATTAAACTTAAAATCTTTTTTAAAACACAATGCTAATCTCCAATTGATGGTCAACTTCCTGTTTAACTCTTGTGTGGTGTTCATATTATTGTTACTCAGGCAGTGTTTGCAGGTCTGGTGGACCCATTGCCTTTAGGGGATTTTAAATTACCCAATCAAAAAATTTTTTGTTAAAACACTTAAAGTATGTTTATTTTAGCCTAGACATAAGTGATATAAACAGCAAGTATACATTGTTTATTGTTCTTTAACCTAATTTCCTCACATTTAGAATTTACCATTTGTGGTGTTCTCATTGTTGTTACTTTGACTTTTGGGTTGGTGGGTCTGCTAAGGCCCATTGGATTTGGGGGTTTGTAATTCACATATATTTTTATTCTAAAATGTAAAACTGTATGTTTATGTGGGACTTATGTTTGTGTGGGAAGAGAGAATAAAGGTACAGAATCTACAATTCTCAGACTTTTACATGCCCCGGGTCTAGGAGACCCGAACACCTCGTGTAGAGAGGTTTACAGTGTGGGGTCATTAAAAATGGTTTTTGATGAAAACTGAAAATGGGTCTCACAGACCCAAACACTATACAACATAAAATCGTTATTGAAGCACAATACTAATCTCCAATTGACTGTTAAGATTCAAATGAGTGAAACTACTTCTTGTTCAATGAAAAAATCTCTACAAAGTCAAAACATTAAACTCATTTCCTTGTATTTCCTGTCATTTCCTTTGTATTGTTTTTAGGAAGATGTTTCCAAAATACACATTTGTCACTGTTATATATACTTTTATTCACACAAATGCTGCACTGGGTCACTAAAACTGAAAAAACTATGAGATTTTTTTTTTTCAGAAGGACTAGGTTTTTTTTTCTTTCACACCTTTGTAAAAAGCTCATTAGCTCACAAAGTAAAAATGTATTATTGGCCAACATGATCATTTAGACTATATGCATTTTTTGGATTGGATTGCTAGCTAAATTTGTGTTTTGTAGGATATTTATGGAACCTTTTTTTAAATAAAGGAAACAAGAATTGCCACTGTATAGGAGAGCAGGGGCAGTTAGTTTGGGGTATTATTAGTTAAATGAACTTCAAGAAAGTAAGTGATATATGTCAGCAAGGTTTTTTTTTTCAATTACAAAAACATTTAGAGTCTTTCTTTTGTAGCATGAATGATATGGTGCTATGTAGTACTTGATAAATCTCCCTACCAATGAAGTTTATACATCAAATCTTATATAACTTTCCTTGTTATTGAGTTTACATATTGCAGAAAACACTAATAATTCATTACTCTTTAATGAGTCATAGTTCATTCCAGAAAAGATCAGACTTTGACTTGTTACCCACCAGATAATTGACACAGTCTCATTTTGTGTCTCAAGGTTTTTGTTGGCCTCACTTGCTTCACAAACATGTTAAACCTTTCGATTAATCTATTATTGAGAGATCCCATCTGAGTATTAACCACCATTGAAACTCTCATTATGGCTGGAGTTAGGGATTCTCTGTTTTTGTGTGATTGCACATACATTTTTACTCTCTGCTTTGGTTTTAGCACTTTTCTTGAGAGATATATGACAATTTTCTCACAGCATTACAATAAAAACACATCAGATTATGCGATGCTGCAACAGAGATCCAGCATGTGTGATCAAGCACTGAAAATGATCATCTTCGAGAGATTTGTTAAACAAATCAAGAAAAAGCTTACCATCATCACAGCTGTCTGTTCACCAATGGCAAGAACTTCAGGAGATTTATAGTCTTGTTTAAATTCATTGCATTAAAGCCTGGGGGAAGAGAAAAGGTAAAATATACAGATGTTAAAGGTCAAGCAGATAGCAGACAGGAAATGACTTGTCAAAAAGATTAGAATCTGCAGGTCTATGAGGGCACAAGGCACTTGTGAGTAGATTACATGGTGTTCTTTAAAGAGGGAGATTATTGAAAACATCAGAAACTATTTTGCCTTTAAAGAGAAAAAAATGTAACCATGGAAACCATGTCATAAAATATGATTTATGATAGTTTCTAGATAGCTGCAAGATTACATTGTTAAGGATCAAACTTAAGATCTACAATGTTACAAATACATTTATTTTTCAAACAAGTGATCACCATTCATTTACAATTTCATTCTCAAACCAACAAATTTATTCAGAAAAATAAGCATCCTTAAATCCAGTATATGCACATACATTTTGCTCTAGATGCATTCAAATGCAAGCTGATATTACTGATGTCTAATATGTAGCCTAAGTGTCATCTTTGATTAAAAGCCATAGCATAAGAAAAGATTTAGTGTGATCGCTCAGACAGTAATATTTAACTTTAGAAGACATGAAATGTAGCATGCATCATTTTATGGTTGATTTTTGACAGTTACTGATTTTACACTCTGAATTATTAGTGTTGAGGAAAAATCCTGCATCTTTATAAGTGCATGGAGAAGACACGGAAGATGATATAGATTGAGGCTGAATGTCAAAAGTATATTGGAAATGTACAATATAGGCCTAAGTGCAGTTAATGACTTCAATTATTTTTAGATTCATAAGTCTGAGCAACACCAATGTGAAGAGGACTCAGACGATTTTAATTAGATGTGCAAATACAAATGGTTGCCATAGATTTGTGTAAAATTCTAAAAGCTGCAACTGCTAATGGTTTGTGAATTTAATTTATAATAAAACTGAAAACATCTGATGAACTGGACGTGAGCAAGACAGTGCTCTTCTCTTCTCGTTGCCTCTTCTCTTCTCCTCCTCCCCTCTCCTCTCTTTTCCTTGTCTCTTCTCTTCTCCTCCACTCTTCTTGCCTCTTCTCTTCTCTTCCCTTTGCCTTTTCTCATCTCCTCTATTTTCCTCTTCTCTTCTTTTCCTTGCATCTCCCCTTTTCCTCTTCTCTTCTCTTCCCTTTGCCTTTCCTCATCTCCTCTCTTTTCCTCTTCTCTTCTCTTCCCTTTGCCTTTCCTCATCTCCTCTCTTTTCCTCTTCTCTTCTCTTCTCTTCTCTTAGTTTCTCATTGTCTCTTTGCTTCTATTCTCCTTGCCTCTTCTCGTTGCCTCTTCCCTTCTTCTTGGCTCTCCTTTTTGCCACTCCTCTTCTTTTTGGCTCTTCACTTCCCTTTGCCTATCTTCTCATCTCCTCTCTTTCGTGCCTCTTCTCTTCTCCTTGCATCTCTCCTTGCCTCTCTTCTCTTCTGCTCCTTTGTCCTTGCCTTTTCTCTTCTATTTTTCTTGACTATTTTTCTTGCCTCTCCCCTTCTCTCCGTGCCTCCTCTCTTTGCCTTTCTTCTGATCTCCTCTCTTTTAATTGCATATTCTATAGAATATGGGAATATAATTTCCTCTCTTCTCTTATGCTACACTTTCCTTGCCTTTTCTTTTCTCCTTGCCTCTTTTTGTGCCTCTTCTCTTCTTGCCTCTTCTCTTGTTTTTGCCTGTTCTCTTCTCCTTGCCTCTTCTTTGATATTTTATTGATCTTTTCATCTTTGCCTATTCTAATCTTGCTTATTATTTTCTTCTCTCATCTTCTCTTCTTACATTTCTTACTCTTCTTCATATTGCAAATGACAATTTTCATTTTTCAAAATACTTTAAATAAATTGAACTTGCTCAAAAGCTGAAGTAAATTGTTTTTAATGAGAACTAAAAACAGAGCTGTTATTGTACTTATGCTGCTCCAAAGTGAAAATATATTTGTAATAACAATCCCAGATTATATAATTTTTTAAAAATAAATATAAATATACAAAGATGCAAAAAAAACAACAACTTTGCAGCGAAGTGCTAATAATAATGAATGTTTTCCATGGCCTTTTGTCCATTCCCGACTGTGTTAATAAAGTCTCTTCTATTCTGTTAGTAGAAAAAATTCCAAATGAAAAATATGAGTATTCAAGTGATTCCAGATTAAAATTGTACAAGTGGTCTGTTTGTTGAAAACCTGTTGACGTAGCATTATATGTGTTGAACCATTCAGGTAATGAGAGTGAATGGACAGATGGAGCCCCAGATGGAGTTTCTCTGTCCAGGACTGGTCGTTTCGGCAGGAGGGTCTGAGAGGGGAGATGAACATTTGTGTCACCCGGTGGTGTCGGTGAAAGAATATTACACTGAAATGAAGCACTCCCAGTAAAACATTAGACAAAACATTGGTAACAAAAATGGGGCAGGTCTTTCCATAATGTGTGTAGGCCAAGTCCTCTTGCACGAAAGCACGAGAGTGTTGATGAATGAGTGTCAGGTGTAAACGCTGCATGGGGCATTGACACACATGCAGCGGCACAGTGTGGGATCTTTCAAACAAATTTACTGTAGCATGATTTTACTCACACAGAAGGCCGTCGTTATTCTTCTGTTATTATTCTTTTTATATTTACTTCAAAATCTCTCAACAGAATGAAAACCTCTACTGTAGTCTTTGAAAGTTTTGAGGGTTATCCTTTTGTTATATGTCAAGTTCAAGGTTTTGTTAGTCTCAAAGTAACCATGTAAAACATACATAGGAATTGAGATTCACATTATAAACACAATTTTGCAGAAGCAAGATTTCCGAAAATAATTATAAACAAATGTGTATTCAGTGAAAACTCATTTAAGAAATAAAAAGTTACAAATGTGTTCATCTAAATGATAGCTATTAATATATTGAATGTTAAAATAATATTTGTATTTTGGTTCAAATAGTTTTCTTTTTCAATTGAAATCTACCATATTTTGTCATTAAGATCAAATTTGTCATCTTGTTTTCTTTGTGTCTAAAGTTATTTACAGGTTTGTATCCAAAAAAATTAAAGTGTCGTGTCTCCATTTGCAACATGAAATACAAAAACTTTGATGCTCAATATCTCAGAGCCTTTCTAAATAGATAGAACCTTATAATTTTAAGGGTATGATATATTCTATTTTAAACATTTATCTTTGGTAATCAAATAATACATTGTTTTTTAAATAAGATGATTAGTAAAGTACAAGTTCAATTTCTGAGTACAAAGAAAATTCAAGAGTTTACATACAGAGAAGGAAACCAATGGAATCTCACCTAAAAATCGCATTTGATATTTAACAGTTAAGTTACGGTCATTGTTTAACTTTGACTTACTTTTCTTACCTTTTTATCAGTTTTAGCTGAAACAAAAATAATGATAAAGTAATATAAAATTTTTGTGAATACACTCCACCTGCCCAATCCTTAAAATGTAATACAATTTAAATGACTTGAAAAACATGGCCTTAAAAATGTTACCCATATTAATTACTGCATGCAAAACTCTCAAATGTGTTTCCTATTTGAACTAATCTTCTTAAAGGTTATTAAATCTGATTAATGGTTGAATATTCATGACCGTAAACATGAACAAAATGTAGCAGTTGTCAAAAAATACATCTTATACCATCGCTTGTTTTTAATATTACAAACAATCTGCAATTGAAATGCACTGCAAATGAGCAAAGACTATTGAGACATTGGGATCCACAGAACATCCTGTTTTCCTCTGTTAGTGAGAAATGGCTGCAAGCTGTGTTTCCTTTGTTTGTTTTTGTACATCATTTTCACTTCATCCTAATTGTTAAAACTATATACATACACACCGATGCTCCCAAAATAAAACAGGGCTGTACAAAACACTTTTGTGGTTTTGAGTATCAAAACATCAATTTTCTCTGTGATGTAGCCTCTCTCCATTAACAAGCTATTTTCCAATTTTAAAAATGAAAATGTAATGTGCTGCTCTATGGATTGTTTTTCGATAAGCTTGTTACGCACGGGTTAACCCTTGAGTCAGAGATGCCCTCTCCCACACATTTTGACAAATATAACACCAGCCCAAGTGATTTAGAAATCATTCTGTTGCACCAAACGCCTGGAGTCAGAAATGAAGGCTGCAGGAGTCAGAGGTCATGGATGATGAAGTATTATGCATTTCTTTTCCTCCATAATCAGTACTTTCAGACCAACAATCTGCATAATCTATGTAAAGTATCATGACAAGGACGTACTTTCTCTTCCACTAAATCACTGTAAAGAAAAAAGAATTAAGGAGTCTTTGATTTTCACTGTCATCCACACTATTTCAGCGATACTAAAATAAGAGAAAGAAGATATAATAATTAGAGTGAGTCAGCAATGGTATTTATTTTAATGATGACAGGAGTCTTCATAAATAAGAACATTTTTTTTATCTTTAAAATCATAAGACATTTGCAAAGTTGCTAGTTTAAATAATCTATTTACTTTGCATTTAACCAGTGATATTTTAGTTTTTGGAAAAAATTATTTTAGTTTTCAACAAGATTGATTATATTTAAACATCAAATATATTTATTAAAATAATTTAAAACCTTTTTTTTTCTTTCAGAATGTATACCCTGCTATTCTGCATTAGTTTGCATTTCCTGTGCCAAACCAGAGAAATCTCAAACAACAGTCCAGTGTTTGCATCATTAGATGAGACATTATTTTACAACATAAACCCCTCTAAAGCCTGTAATCCTCGCCAAGTCTTATTTGCTGGCTAACACCACCCTGAGCACTTCTGTCTCCCATTTCACTGATTAGTCCTGGCCCCCACCTGTCTGTCTCTGACTCTTGCCAATGTTTTCACTGCGAGTTTGATGATGCTAGTGTCAGCCGGTCTTTCTCACCTTCGATTATTCATGGTTTAATGAAAATGGTGGACTTTTAATAAACCTTTAAATTACTTTCAATTATTTATGTTGAATTGTATTTTATAAATAAAAACATCACACCATTTTCTATCATTCACAATGTTTGGAATGCTTAATTTACAAAGAGCATACCTTTTATCCATATCATCCTTTTTCATGCTTTAGATGTTTTTAACCTTTGAGAACTGTTTTGAACTTTATTGTTGCTTGAACTCTTTTTGAATGTTTTTTTTTTTGCCCTCAATTTTTCTATTTTATTGTATTTGTTTTTAAAGCATTATGAATTACTGTAACATCTCAAATAGGGATTAAAACTGAAATGGCGTCACTTTCCCTCATTTTAATGTGTATTTTCAGCAGTCCTGAAACCGGGTTTTGGACTGCACATCACCAGAAAACTTCCTAAATCCAAACAAACATGCATATTCACACTTTCTGATGGCTTTGCTAGAGCTCAGAGTAGCTTTAGCCCACGAGTGACCTTCGGTGTCTCACGCTGCCTGGAGCAGCAAGTGTTTTACTGTATTTACATACTGTACTTTTCACTGACGTCAGACAGTGCAGCTGAGCAGGACACTTGCTTCGTTTTCTACCAGGAAACATCATGGTCTCCATAACCTTGTTCTCTGGAGAAGCAAAGCTACAAAAATGATGAGATGAAAAGAAAACACAATATCATTTTATGACTCCATGTTCAGAGAAGAGCTTGAGGGTGTTATGGGCTGTGTCTGATACCAAACTGCACATAATCAAGTTTGGTTCAGCCAAATAACAATAAGAGAACAAAAACAAACCAGATGAGCAGTTATCATCAAACTAATGAGTTGCAACTGGCAACCAGTGCTAACGTTTGAACACAGGAGCTGATGCGCAATTCCTTCCCAAGCATTGATTGTAGCTGAAATCTTGTTAATGAAAGAGAAATCTGTTCATCTGTGTGTGCCAGTGGGAGCAAAGGGAAAAACACATTGTTTAAAAAAGTATTCTCTTGGAATCTGGGTGTGTGTTATTTCACTTTATATAACATACACATTTTTTTTAAATAGTGCTAACTATTTAAATTCTGAATTCCCTTGTTAATTTTTCCAAACAGAGTAAAAACATATACTGTCTGAGGTTTATCGGTGACTGTAAGTGTCGAGAGTCTATTGGACTGGTGAACAGGGTCTACTCTGAAATCCTGATGTGGGCAGTGGTAGGCTATAGCAAACCAGCAGACACGCCAGATGTTCTTCAATCGCCTTTCAAATGGCTGACTTCTGCAAGCAGAGTGGATATAAATGACTGAATGGTTGAAGGAACAGCAGTGACAGAAAGTGCTATTTAACAAAATGTTGTTTTTTTAAAAGGTTGGGATTTTTTTTGTGATCAAACTTTTCTCGGAGGATGAATGTGACATCCAGGGTTATTTTTTTTAAGATTCGCAATAAATCTTTAATGCTCCCTGAAAACAAACCGTTTTAATGAGTTTTAATGATAAAGTTATAAAATTACTTCTTGCTCTTTACCAATTATCCATTAATTCGATTGTACTCTTAGTTTGTAACATGCATGTTTAATGCCCTGAAGAATCACATCAACTTAGTAATCTTATCTTATATTAACATGTAAGATTACATCATGAAGTTATTGGGTTAAACATTGGTGTCACTTAGTGGTAGAAGCTAAGTGAGGATCAAGCAGAGTGGAACGCGGTTCTGAGCTACTTGCAAAAGCTAACCTCATTTTGACCTTTTATTTTCTCAAAATTCGTTCTTGGGAGAATCAAATATACAATTGATCGGATCCACCTTCATGTGTTTTGAGTGAAACGTGTCTGAAATTTATTCTGTTAATCATACTGACATCCCACTGAAGAAAGAAATGCAGGTATCCAAGAAACAGAGTGAAACTGAAAAGGGCAGTTTTTGAACGGAAGTGCTTTTGATAAGGGAAAAAAGGTCCATTTGGTCCTTTTTGAATGTACAGTAGTATGCACACCAGAATAAGAATATAACAAAAATGCGCAGAGAAGCAGACCCTCCAGGACTGAAAAATTTATTTATATTTTCAACCAAATAAAAAAAAAATTATTCAAAATATCTATGTGGAACCATAACCTTGTTTTTATAGACTGAAATCTTTTCGTATATTAGTGCCAGTGTCAAACGGAGGGCAGACAACACACCTGTACCGATGAGTCTCACAAATGCCAAAGACTTTTGGAATAATCCAGCTGCAATCTGAGTAGCATGTGTTCCTGAGAGAGCCCTCGTCTCTGGATCTTTATATGGAAATAATATGCTTCCATTGGAAGGGTTTCAGGGTCTCCCGCAGCTCCGTGATGGAGAGCAATGCTTGACAATCAGCCACATGGCGCTGGCAGAGGCGGGCACTTCTCCAGAGGAAGGCCATGTCCGTGTTCTGGTGAGGTCTCTCTCAGTGGTGGGCACTTCTCCAGGGGGAGGCCATGTCCGTGTTCTGGTGAGGTCTCTCTCAGTGGTGGGCACTTCTCCAGGGGGAGGCCATGTCCATGTTCTGGTGAGGTCTCTCTCAGTGGTGGGCACTTCTCCAGGGGGAGGCCATGTCCATGTTCTGGTGAGGTCTCTCTCAGTGGTGGGCACTTCTCCAGAGGGAGGCCATGTCCATGTTCTGGTGAGGTCTCTCTCAGTGGTGGGCACTTCTCCAGGGGGAGGCCATGTCCATGTTCTGGTGAGGTCTCTCTCAGTGGCGGGCACTTCTCCAGAGGAAGGCCATGTCCGTGTTCTGGTGAGGTCTCTCTCAGTGGTGGGCACTTCTCCAGGGGGAGGCCATGTCCATGTTCTGGTGAGGTCTCTCTCAGTGGTGGGCACTTCTCCAGGGGGAGGCCATGTCCGTGTTCTGGTGAGGTCTCTCTCAGTGGTGGGCATTTCTCCAGGGGGAGGCCATGCCTGTGTGAACAGACCAGTTTCTCTCAGTGGTGGGCTCTGAGCGATCCATTTGTAAGTGCCTTTCCCAAGAGGGGGATTATTTGACCAAAGACCCAGGCTTTCAAGAGCAGCCAATCACTGAGGAGGTTGGCGGGGGCTCTTTGACACCAGGCTCAGTCACACTTCTAAAATTATGGGACAAAATGAATGATGGAGACAATGTTAAAAGAAGCAAAGTCCGAAGGCACTTCGTCTAAGGCTCAGTTAAAAAGAATGTTAACTTTAGTCAATATGTAACAGATTACAAACTTTTAATTTTAGTTGTTTGTCCAAGATAATTTTGGTCAGTTCTGGAAAAATAATTAAAAAGTGCTGAACAAAGATTACTTTTAAAGGTCAAACTTTACATTTAGTACCAGATTAGCAAGGTTAGAGCCACAAGTGGCAACTATTTGAAATATCATTATAATGCTATTTTATGTTGAGCGTCACAGTGGCGCAGTGGGTAGCACGGTCGTCTCACAGCAAGAAGGTCGCTGGTTCGAGCCTCGGCTGGGTCGGTTGGCATGTCTGTGTGGAGTTTGCATGTTCTTCCTGTGATCGTGTGGGTTTACTCCGGGTGCTCCGGTTTCCCCCACAAGAACAAAGACATGCGGTAAGAACGATTGTCCATAGTGTTAAAGAGTGAATGTGTGTGTGAATGTTTCCTAGCGATGGGTTGCGGCTGGAAGGGCATCCGCTGTGTAAAACATATGCCAGAGAGTTGGTGGTTCATTCCGCTGTGGCGTCCCCGAAAGGGAAGAAAGCCGACATGAAGATGAATGAATGAATGCTATTTTATGGCTCAGTATGTGCCTACTCTACCTACTGTCAACCCAAAGTAGGTGCAGTATATCCTTACGGTTGAATTCTAATGCAGACAATGACATGTTCCTCAGACTTGATTGAAGAAGATTCAAGAAGGTCAAGAACACAGTTTTTTATTTCCACGTGTGCAGGTTGGGATTTTCTTGTTGGTTTTGGTGGAATTCGGTAATATAAATGTGCCCAACATCCTTGCACGTACTGTACTTCACACAGAAACAACCCCGATGTGTTACAACTAAACAAGTCACAAAATTTAAATAGACTTAAATAGAAAAAAAACTGTTCTGAACAGTACTTATGACCTATATACATGGTATGCTTTTATCTTAGAAGATCAGAGAGCTTTTGATTGCTCATGATATGGTCTCTTTTAAACACAGCTGGTGAATGCTACACCACTGGAAAGCCACTGAAGCTTTATGAAATTATATACAAAGTGAATCTAATAGACACTAAAGCTCAATTCAAAGACACTAATGGCACTGACAGTAAGAAATATTGTGCGCCTGCTGGTGCACTTAAGATGTTTGTCTCTACTGTGTGTAAGAAAATCCAGGGCTTTTACTCTCTGCTTATGCCCATGAATTGTTAATAACTGAAAATGCAACCTTTTTACCAATCTTATTTTTGTTTTTAAAACTATGTATAGCTGCATGATTTCCTCCAGAGTATTAAATGTTCAGATGACAAATTTTAAAGCAATATGGCTAAAAAGGTAGCATAGAACATAATGAGATAGTTTTACAATATTAGGAAAAAATGTGTGGTTATTAATTAATGCAATTAAACAAGATTCCACACAGAATCACAGAAAAAATTATGTTTTTGTTGTACAACCACATAAAAATATTATTCCAATTCCACTGTTGTTACGATACCTGTAAATTCGTTCTGTACTTCTTAAAAAAATCATGAAGAGAACCAATGATCAGACTTCACATTATTGTCTTCTGAAAATATTAATTAATTTAATAAAAATTTATTTTGATGTTCTGAGGTCTATGAGACTTTTATATTGAAACACTGATTCTATAATGCTAGACACTACACAAACAATTGATTTGGTTTTGAATTTGAAAAAACAAAACAAACAACAACAGTACTATTATTCCCTATTAGATCAACGTTCCATCCATTAAAAAAGGAAAATATGGTGCAAAAGACTTAAATCATAATTAATGTTTAATTTTAGATTTTTTATATATGTATTTTTAAAAATTGCATTTTTTTTTCGGTTAAATAACATCTTGTCATTTAGGCCATTGAGGGAGAAAGCCTCCATCAAGCAGAACCTGCTTTTGTTGACCTCTTTAGAGAAGCCGTTTTGAATAATTCATGAAAATCAATACAGGAATCATTCCCCTCGAAAACATTGATTTGCCAAAAAGAGAGGACCAGGCAAACTTGAGGAACTGACGCTCGAGGTAACCGGTGGAGATTATTAACGTTTGACCCAACAATCAATGCGTCTCAATCTATCTTAGGTGTGAAGTGAGAAGTTTTAGATTTTCTTTGACATGCTTTACATTGGCTCCATGATTCGTTCACGCCTGCAGGTTGTCGCTTGGCCACTCGCAACCAGCCTATAATCATGCTCCCATATATAAACCAGCGTAATGGTAGAGCTGCATCACCACCTCAGCGCCGATCTCTACAAAAGGTCAGAATAACGACAACTGCATGATGTTAAAAGCTTGACCCAAAATCCCCCTGGTACAAAGATTTAAAATGTTCGGTAGTACTTTATAATAACTACAGGCTTTATAAATGTCTATTTATTAATAATTAATAACACAAAATTCATACTTTATTGAGAATCATTTAATCATTTATGAATTAAACTTTTCAGTATTTAAAAACCAGTTAGTTATTAGTTGTAAGTGATTTGTGAGATCCTTTAGAACATAATAATAAATGATTATTAAACTATTTAAAAGCAAATTTTTTCATCTTATTATTCAGATCAATTGTAACAGTTATTACATGTGATTAAAAATGATTTATTAACACTTAATCCTACTGTAATTGAGGTAGTTATAAAACATATATTAACTGTCTGTTAACTGTTTGTGTGAGCTCATCTAAAGTAAGGACTTTTTATGCTTTGTAAAGCGTTCTGGTTCTGGTTCTCTCTGCGCTGCGCACTTTCCTCGGTTTTGAATCAAATAAGCCTTTAAATCTCATTTGTTAATGTTTTATAAAGCATAAATAGTCCTCAGTATAGATGAACTCACAGAAACTGTTAACTAGCGGCTAATAAACGCTTTATAACTACCTGAACTAATCATGGTTACAGTAGCAATATAAGTTATTTAAAGCATCTGTTATCACACTTAGTAAAGTTACTATACATCTGAATAATAAGATACATGAATGTGTTTTTAAATAGTTTCATAATCATTTATTAACATAATAGCAAAATGGTTTTTAAACAGCAAAAAGAGTCATTTATAAATGATTAACTGATGCTCAATAAAACATGAAATTAACGTTATTAAGTAAAGTATATAAGTGCTTAAAAACCAGGATTAAAGCCTTTAAAATTATATTTATAAACTGCTCATAAATTTGTAACAACATAGAAACAATGGTTTATAACCTACTTGTTAACTATTTAATAATGCCTAATACATGATTAGTAGTATGTTGTATGAAAGTGCTACCAAATGTTCTAATATCAATAAACCCTAAAGTAGAATAGCATCAACTAATGCTAATTTTTGTAACATGATAAAGCACACTGACAAACAACTTAAATGTTAGTTTCTAATATTGATTGAACTAGTATTAAACTATTTTTAAACTATTTTCTGAGCTAAATAGTCTTGGACTATGTTGCTAACTAAAGCAAAGGGTTTTTGCACTGCTCTAAAGCGTAGATTATTTTCATCCGGACATAACCCAATCTGATGACTCAACATGTTTCTACACTACAAAAATTATCTCTCTCATTCAAACATGATTAACATCAGTTTCTGGATTGTGCTGCAGCAAAACCTTGCAATAAACCAGATTTGTGATGTATTGCGAGATGCTTTTATTGTATAATTGAATGCATCCTTGGAATGTCAATGTGCTTGAATTAATTCTCTCTGTGTGCGCATTGTGAGTTCAGGCATAATCTTGACTAATTAGTTTGTTTAAGGCTTCAGAGTGTTAGAAGAATAAATACTCTTCTATATCGACACTTAAAACGCTGAATTATTCAGCAGCTGCCTTGGCTTGCAGCAGAAGGCCAACAGCTCAGATGAAGGGAGTCAAACAAATTGGGTTGTTAAAGACTTGAGGTATGTTGTTGGATATTTCTGGAAAATCTCATTATAGGAAAATGTACTGCAAATATATTTTAAACCTGAGCATTATTCAGGCAGTTAAGGCAGACTCTTGCCAGTGGCAAAGTTCAGATAGCATCAGATAATAATCACATCATGGAAGTGTCAAATGCATGACACATGGGAGTGCTCAGAATAAACACAATACTTTACAACTATCTGTTTGACAGAAAACAATTGTGACAATGTTTTTTTCCTCAGAAATGTATTTATATAAATGTGACAAGGGAGTTACAGTATGTGTCGGGTATATTTTCAAATCTATGTTAACATGTTAGTTGGAAGACCGAAACAGGAATCCATCCATTTACTTCTAAGTCCCAGTTGTTCCTGGTTATGGTCAAAAAGTTCTGTTGGAATCAATTTTTCCAGCTCACAAAGGCATGGTTGGAGTATGTGCTCGTAATGGAAAATATACCTCTTCTGTAGAAATGACTCTGGAGAGCAACAGCACTACTTTATTTGGCGTTTCTCATTTAAACAAACACTGAAAATCCACTCTACTAAGTGGAAGCTATGCTCGTTCACCAGGATAGAAAAGTAGGAAGAAGGAAAAAAATGCCTGAGCAGGCTGCTGTTATACCCCTCAGAAACTCCACCTTCTCCTCCACCCACTCTCCTCCTAGGCAGGCATTCATTAGCATTAATAATAATACCAAATGGAATGATTTAAAATTTCTATCGTGCACTGAACAGGTCACAAAGAATACAGGACCCCACTGTTACCTTGTGTACTCGGATGGTCCCTTTAAGAGGCCATTTAGACTTATATTCAGCTGAAATTTGTTTTTAATCTCCTCTCAAGAAGATTCACAGTCCTGTTGGGACACTGTAACACACCAGACAAAAACAATATATGGCCATAAGCTAAACAGTTAATAATATCTATTTGATATGTTTTATTTTATTTTTGTCTCTATTGTGCTTTTTGTTGTCTCAGTTAAAGAGCTTTAACCACCTTTTTTTGACACCTGGAATTATTGCAATCTGATTGTTAAACTTTACAAAAAATACAGACATTTAGCTTTTTCACACTTTTTTTTAACCAATTAAAAAATTATTGTAAAACCGATTTAGAATTTATTTTTGAAAAGGCTAAAATGTACATTTGGTTCATACACAACTTTGTGTTCTAGACAAACATAAAGTTTCCTGAACAAGTGAAGTTCATCAGAAATCCAACAACAATCCCAGCTTATGCATACGACAGACTTAAGTTTATCCCAGTTGACTCGGGAGGTCATAAGTAAAGCAAGACACCCGTGGAATCCTCTGGGATTGGTGCCATACGGAGAGCATGTTTGATTCCCTGACCTCTGGTCCCATCAGACTTGTCAGAATACTAGAGATTAGAAGCTGTGAGCAGCATTAATTAATACGGCTTTATAGACAAATCCCTGTGTAAAACCCTCATCTTTGATTAAAGTCCTTGTTTAAAAGTGAACCTGAAATCTCAGAGCTTCTCTTAGAATCTATTTTTCTCTCAAACGAAGCCAGAGCCACAGCCAGGTGTGAAAGCCATCGGACCGTCTTTGCACCCACCTCTGCATTTACACAGCATGCATCAGTGACCCTGTTCCATTTTTACTCCCAAGAGAAACAGAGCCAATATCAACTATGATCATGCATGCAGGTAAAAAGCATTTTGACACGAGGTACACAAATGGAGTCCCTCAAAATAAAAGAAACAGGCTTAACCAAAAAGAGCTTTCACAGTATAGCAAAATAAAATCCTTTGTTTAGCAAAGATACATTGTAGGAGAAGTTACTTTACATTTCTTTCTTAGGGTAATAAAAGGGAAGAAATCCAGCAGAAATGTATAGAGTAGCATTTAACTAAAATTGTATGACTCAATTTTGTCATTTCACTTCACTAAAACAAGAATAATAATTAATATGGATTTTATGCAATAGGACATTATCTGGATAAGAATATTACTTAATAATGGTCAACAATACTTCATTACTTATTACTTTATTTAAATATTCATAACAATAGACAAGAAACCAACTATTCAAAAAAGATGCCACATACTGTTTAAGCTTTCATTTAGTTTTCCCAAATGAGCTTTTTTGTTTTTTTAAAATGACAAGAAAAGGCATCATCAGAAGAGGTGAGGTTAAGCATAATGCACAAAGTGGCTTTGAACCAGTTAGCGGAGAGTCCTCTCGCATGCTGTAATTGCTAAAACTGTCAATCAAAAGGAGCATGACTGCTGCCTAAAGCTGGAAGCAGGTCATCAAAAATAGAAATGATATAGTCAAAAAATGTGGATAAAGACCCAGAGCAGTTCCTTTACAGAAACTCCACAGCTGTCAGAGTCATTATCTGTGTGTTTGAGCACAGGACACAGAGGCTTTGGGGCACTTCTAAGAAGGATTCTGATTAAGACTCATAATCCGCAATGGAGAATTCACAAGAGACTTGAGAGGAATTTCAGCCCTCTAGAGCTGTTCCGGTTCTGGGCAAGAGTTCAGTTCACAGTGCCAACTCACCCCTTTTGGGTTCTTCTCATTTTTATGCCTCTTAAATAAAATACTTTTCTCATCAGTCAACCACATGGAATTGTGGTTCTAAAACAAACTGTGTTTCAACCATACACTTGATATTTACACTTCATATTGAGACTGCAGCATAAAGATTTTTGAAGAGAGATTCTTTTTGACAGTGTTTCACTATCAAAAATTGACAAAAGGGCAGAATATGGACAAAGATAACAGAATATATAGTGAATACAGCATACAATAGTGAATACAGTACATCTTTCACATTTTTGTAATATTCAATTGAAATCGTTAAAGAAATTAAACTTAGCTTGTCTACAATACACATACCTCTGTCAAAAAAAAGTGAGTACAATGCTTAAAATGTAAAAAATTTGTCCCAAGTAACCATTTTTCCTACATTGGAACTTGTTAGTGTTACTAGATCCCAGTTGTGAATGGGGAACAAATGTGTTCAATTTGGAGTTAATCCTCTCACTCTCTCAGCCAGGTCAAAGACATTTCACTTAACACCTCATAAAGAACACTTTGAGAATCTAAAAATGTGTCCTCTAAATAAAGATGGCCTTGGCTACTAAAAGATTGGCAGCACCCTGAAAACCGAGCTGAGCGGCATCATATCCAGAGGTCGCCAGTCTATGCAGAGGAGTCAGTCTGTCAGCGCTCAGATCTGCATCAAATTCGATCTGGATGGCTGTCATATCAGAAGCAAACCTCTTCTAAAGACATTGCACAAGAAAATCCCCAAAACATTTTGTTGAAGACGATTGATTTAAGAACAATGACTACTACGATCATTTTGTGTGATTCAATGAGACCAATATAAACATGTTTTGTTCAGATGGTGAGAAGCAACGAAAAGTGTCAAGCATGGTGGTGAGGGTGTCATAATCTGTGACTATACGGTTGCTGCTGGCACTTCTACATTTTACTGAGCCATGAATGCAAACATGCACTTCCCTCCCTTCAGAGACTGAGCAGTATTCCTCAAATACACCTTGAAGAACAACTGCCTTGCTAAAGAAGCTGACGCACAAACCCTAGAATGCATCTGTGGGGTAACCTCAATTGGAAAGTGGAAATAAGGAAAGTTCTTAACATAACCTAGATTGATGATATCATCTTGGAAGAATGGAAGAGAACTCCATTGATAACCTGTGAAGCTCAGGACATTTTCTTGTGTGGGACGTGATCAGTTAACATGGTTACACCAGCTGAAGATTGCTTGCTTTACATACAACTTCTAAGTTTTCATGTTAAAAGATATAATAAATAGAAAAAATGTATGGGGTCTACTATCTTCTGGGAGCAAAATTGTGTGACTGTATAATGACAAATCTATGGCATTCAATAAAACAGATGTACCCTAATTCTACGTACAATGTTCAGAATTCATCACATCAACAGGAGGTTGCTGCTTTGGTTCAACAGAGAGATACTGAGATTCAAGAAACAAAATAAGAAAATACTTGTTGAGTATAATTTAATCCATGTCAATGCCAATTCAGATAACTCAGAAAGTGAGGAACTGCTTCTTCTATTGCTCCTTTTTGAGACTCAAGTCTGGAGAGTAATCATAAGAGCACAAATTACTCAACCTTTCTAAACTAAAGCATTTTATTAAAGCAGTTGCAGAAAAATGATGATGTAAATTCATAAAGTTCATATGAAAAGATGAATCGAGGAATATGTGATGTTCTCTGCAGAGGCTTGTAAATCTTATCCAGAACACATTAAAATGATTAGTGAAAATTCTACGGTGAAGCAAGATTAAACGCATAACACAGTCTGACAGGATGATTAAATGCTTGCATTTAAATGACAGGCTTTGAAGACCTGAAAACCTGCATCTCTATTTTGAGAAGCATGTTCATGAACATACATCTTTGCTATTATTAGTTGGAAGCTGTCTGACTGCTGTTTGTTTGTAGAGCTCTGATTTGCCAATTAAGGTGTCTACACCACACAGAGCCGTGACCTGTTCACACCTGGAATTATGGTGAATGTTTATTGAACCGATTACAAATGGATGAAATGAATTACAGGCGTAAACAGTGTCTTGGATCAAAAACAAAGCGGCTTATATTACTTTTTATGTTTAAGCTGCTAGTTTCAGAAACTTAATAGCATACATATATTCTTCCAAGAAAATCAGCCTTGATTGCAATACAAGCATTTAGGATAACTATGTAATTCTTACTATTTTTATTTTTACTTCCTGTTTAAAGTTTATGATTTCCAGTGACTTGTATCAGCTAATTTGCGAAGTAAAAATGATCAGTCACCCTGACTGTGAAAGAATCCATCTTAAGTAGAAACTAAACAGAATAGCTGAGGATTCAAACCGGCAATATTTTCACACAATAAGCACTCCTAAGCTTCCACTCCAATCCCTGAATTATTTGTCTTTTTCTTGGGCATCATTAGCATATCTTCTCTTTCGAATTTTAAGGTTGTATCTGAGTTCAGACGGGTTTTGAGTTAGTGAGCATAAAAAAATGTGAGTTTCATGTTGCAAATTAAAATAAAACTTAACAAAACACATCACAAAATATAAATAAGATGTCAAAGAATAAGAATATTTGAAAAACTGCATTTTGAAGAGTTACATGTTTTATATTGTTTTACTCATTTCCCTTTTCTTTAACACTTTCTCAAAAATAAGCTAAAATGTCTAATAAACAACATGGTTGATAAAAAAAATGGCTCAAGATAATTGTTCATTGTCAAACGCTTGAATTGTAGTTAGTACATTGCATTCTTTTAAAAATGTTGCATTAAAACTACATGTAAAAAGACAGTGTGCTGTTGTCTAAAAAAAGGTTTTAAAAACATTTTACATAGCCGTACAGCATCAGCCACTTTCTTAAAGAGATTTTTACCAGGCTGATTAGCCATCCGGTCAGTGCACTTTGTGTTGTGGCTAAGCGTGTGTTGGGTTTTAACACACCTGTAGGGTTATTAGGCAAAAGGCTAATGGAGTGAGAGGACTAGCAGACAGAAGGCACAAGGCGTCCATCACAGGAATCAAACAGCCAGATTTCTGTCGAGATCAGTCTCTCATAAACAACAAGAGAAATGAACACATTCCTAGCCAAACCCAACAATTATGTCAGTTTGTAATTTCCAAGTACAGGTTTCAATAAAAGGGTCCACTTTAAATCAAGGCACTCATTTACTGCAGTTAAAGAAACAGCATGTATAAAATCCAAAGCAATCAAATTTAAAATAGTCCTGCTATGTCAAGGGCACTAAGCAATCATGTTCATTACTGGTCCAAACTTAATATTCATATTTAAAAATGTACAGCCCTAAAATAAGAAATAAGCTATGTGTTTTGAAGTGATGCACTATTTATCACGCTAAATCATTAGCCACTCATCAAAGTTGCCAATTTCTACTAAAGTGAGCTGTTAGGTTTCATCAGAAATTTATGACAATGTAACTGAGCCCTCGTGGCTTCTGCTGAACATTTAAAAATAATAAAGAAACGACTTTGTTGAACTCCAGTGAGCTTGTCACGTAGGGGACTTGACTGACTATAGGAGCTGTGAACTAAAAAAACATGGACGTCTATACACAATATACACAGGGATCTAGCAAGTGAAGTGACAGAGCAAAATAAGATCCATCCATCAATTTTCTTATCGGCTTCCTTCCCTTTTGGGTTCGCCACAGCGGAATGAACCGCCAACACTTCTGGCATTCTCACTCAAACACTATGGACAATCATTGTCACCCAATTGATTTTTACCGCATGTCTTTGTTCTTGTGGGGGAAACCGAAGCACCCGGAGTAAACTCACACGATCACGAGGAGAACATGAGAACTCCACACAGAGATACCAACTGACCCAGCCGAGGCTCGAATCAGCCACCTTCTTGTGCTACCCACTGTGCCACCGTGACATCGCGCGAAATGAGATCTGTTGTAAAAATTATTGTTAATAAATATTTGTATACAAGGAACTTTTGAAAGATTTTGGTGCGAAGTGTAGAGAACATGAGAACGGAGACAGAAAAGTGGCTAGGTTTCTTTAGAACTGGTAGCATAGCACTCTATTTGAATAAGTGTTTGTGATGCATTCTTCACCTCAGTACAAGATGTTCCTCAACTCCACTCACAGAGTTATTTTGCATATTTTTTACTTTTCTGAATGTTAGTTCATAGTACATCGCCATATAAAGTACAAAAATCCTCCCATATTTAGCAGCTGATGCTTTGTTTGAGAGCTACTGATGATGACATTTTGTAGCTAATATTCAATAATAGTATAAATAACATCAATATGAAAAACATTACATTTCTCAAACAAGTCTTCTGCCAGTCTGTGCAGGTGCAGTGTAAATATAGTTAATATTTCATCTAACTAACAACCTGTCTCGTGGGTGGCAGTCAGAAAATCAAACACGAACCCAGACTTTTTTTGTCATGTTATTTTTTAATAATATTGCAGTTCCAGTTTAGCCACAAACGTATATAAAGGTGCTTTTAGTATTAGTATATGAGTATGTGATATATCACATATATCACATGTGTCCACTAATCACATAAAAGTTTTTCTATTTAATACTCGAATAAAAGACTGTTCTTAAAAAAAATACAATTCCGTTTTAATGTTGTGTAACGCTATTGCTTTAATCTTGTTTAGAGACACTTTTGGTATACTCCATCTTTAGGACAAACTAAAATAGGCTTTCAATAAGTAAGCTGTCAGTCGGAGTGTTCATCCTTGATTCTCTACGCTGGTACTTCAATAGAAGGCTTGGGTTAAAATTGAGCTGAAAAACTTATTGGCGGCTGATGAGAAAGTAACAGTCTCACACGTACCAGAGTCAAGCAGAAAACAAGCTTTAACCTCCCTCAAAGTTGGATCATTCAAATTTCATGGTGTATTATAACAAATTGGCTTGTGGAAGAGGGCTGCTGTGTAATCAGCTGAATTGGGTGAGTGGGGCTGCAGTTACTCAGACTGAACTGTATCCGAGGGTCTCAACAGCTGCGGTCGCCATATGTTCAATCTTCAACATACAGATCATTTGAGAATGAGATGTGATCTGAGCTGTACCACATGCTAAATAAACTCGAATCTTGATGCAACAGGTTAAAAGTTGTGTATAAAATACCTTTAAGATGTTTTGGTTTGACACAGAAACAATTTTATTGTGCTCACTTTTCAATCACTTTTCAATTTTTCCTTTTCTGTTTTAAAAAAAAGTTGTTCTAGCTAATAAAAAAAAACTACAGGATCACAGTCCTGTTAGAAAAATAATCCTTACGATAAAGATTGTTTGGGTAGGGATCTAGCACAAGGGTGCAAAGAAAGTTTAGATTTGCTTGTGAAACGAACAAATCATAATAAAAATCAACATTGAAGGTTTAAAAAAATACATAGAGTGATTAAATAAATAAACAAAAATAAATAAACAAGTACAAAACTAAATAACGAAACAAACAAATAAATAAAATAAGTAAAATAAAACAAGTATAATAAAATATGTAGAATGAAAAACATCAATAACATACAAACAAATAAAAGAAAAAACAAAACTGTCTATGAGATGATAACAGAACATCACAATGCGTTAAGACATTTTGCCTATTTACATCAGTACATGAAGCTAATGAGTACAAAAATCATTTTTGTATCTCTAAACC
Source organism: Danionella dracula (assembly GCA_900490495.1). Taxonomy (NCBI): domain Eukaryota; kingdom Metazoa; phylum Chordata; class Actinopteri; order Cypriniformes; family Danionidae; genus Danionella; species Danionella dracula. Next base: position 1,372,120 of record UELW01000089.1, read on the forward strand.
AGAACTGTCTGTTCTATATATATTTCATCACAATATTCAACACTTATTGTACAAGAATGTGGTGTTTTTAATGTATGAATTAACTATCTGTTCTTCATTCACTATAGCAGGGGTGTCCAACGTTGGTCCTGGAGAGCCGGAGCCCTGCACATTTTAGTTGCAACCCTGCTGTAGTATGCATACTACTCTACTTCAGCCAATCAGAGGACCATAATTAGTACCACAGGTGTGTTTCATGATGGTTGAACCAAAAATGTGCAGCGCTCCGGCTCTCCAGGACCAGCACTATAGTTATATAAAATATTCCATAACCACCAGGCTTCCCTTACACCATGCATCTGTCACAGAAGGGATGCCACATCTACCCTGAGTTCATCTGAATGGTGAGGGCCTGTGGACTGCTTGAGGAACTGGCAACCTCTTCAGACTGTGCCCCTGCCATTTACTCTCTGCAAGGCTCATAAACAGCATCGAAGATGAATGAACTAATGAATAAATAAATAGGTTGTAGTATATATATTATTTATAGCTCTTTCGTTTGAGTGTACTGCCTTGGATTTAAACAAATCTCTGCATGCTTCAAACTGTATGTTGATTTTTTACTTTTACAAGCACTCTGCAGCCCTGGACTGAAATAACGCTGAGGTATTTTTCAGCTGAGCCGACTGTGTTGTTTTTAGTCTTCGCGAGCGGTCTGCCATGGGTAATTACAATAATAAAACCTCCACCCTGCTTTACCTGTGGGATGCTGTTCCCATAAAACGCCAACTTTAATGCAATGTCATGGGGGCCCAGGTTCACTTATGAGCTGGCTGCCAGTTCTTTATTGGATCGATGGTGCAGACAGACTTCTTCATGCCCTCTGTCCAGGGTAGGGACCCCAGGGATCTGGCACCCCCACATTTCGAGCGATTTCCGTATGTGGGAGGAAAAAATGATGGCTCTGTAAACAAACCATCATGAGCTCTTTCTTTCTCTGAATCTTTCTCTCCTCCTAAGATCAACAGCAAAGTCGTTTAAAGGCTTCCTAAAGGGATTATTCTCTCAGATTCAACACAAGCCTAAAATCTGAGGATCTCAGCTGCTTAAACTGCAGGACACAGACTCACAACGAACATGAAACCATTCATAATAAACCAAAGGTTTGCCTTGTGTTTATTTAATCAACAATAATTATTTCCATATGAACATATTTACTTGCATTATTGATATATATACATAAATATTTCAATTACTCAAAATGATTAGTTTTGCAACTCGTTGCAACCAACACTCCTTTACTTGATGCATTCTGCAGTGATTGGTATTTTGCCTCAAGTCCACTGTTATTGGATACATATTGGATACATTGGTCTAACTCTTCGGAAATAATACATTCACTGTTTGCATACCACTTACAGGTTTTGATTGGAAGGAAGATGACGGCCCATATACAGTCGGAACTGATCCATTTTTTTAATCAAAAGCCTTTTTGAGAAACCTCAGTTGAACGCATGTAGATTCCTCTTCAAAATGGCTGGAACAAACAAAAGGTTGATGTTCACCTGAGGTACAGGGGAAAAAGTGAAGCTTAACCATTCCTCTTGACATAGAATATAAAGATTTGAATTCCTCACAAAAGAAAATAATGTTCCTCAGCATGATGCGACCGAATCACAACCGCTAGCTACTATGGTTGGGGCAACATCTTTCCAGGTAACGTTGTGCAAACTGTGGGGCAGATAAATTTGTTTAATAAATATAATTTATATAATTAATACGTTTAACTAATTCAAAGACTCTAGTTCTTTGCTCACCAGTTAAATAAAACAGTGTCTCTTAAATAATGGGGTTGCTGCATCACATTTGAACAGAACAATAGTGTTGAAAGAGGTCAGAACAGCAAGTCAAGTCATCGTTGACGAATCTGCTCTTAAAATCTGAATCATGCAGAACGGTTCTCTAAGATTGCTGAGCGAGCAACTCTGGCATCGAAATCCATTCTACCCTCAAGCACATACAATAGGAGGCTACTTTATAAAGTGACAGAACAGTACTTCACAGCATAATAGCCAAAACTGTCCTTCATAATCTATTCCTCCAAGGTAATGGAAAATGAACAGAGCATGGCAAGAGGACCAGCATGAAGAATATGGTCAAATTACTTTCAGAAGTGCAATGCCACTTTCCTTTGCACTTAAACTAAATTCAAACTCTTTTGGTATACGGTCGGAATAAATTCATTTTAAGTTGTGCATTTTTCTAAAAGTATGTGTACACTGTCAGGGTCTATCTTGTAATATTTTCCCATTTTTGTTGGAGAAATTCCAAATAAACCGTTCATTTGTACATCTCATTAACCTCTCCTCAAAACTCTTAACAGACTATCCCAGAATGCATGCAAATTTTAAATATTGATAGTACTGTAAAACGAACACAGCAATTTTCCTGTATTTTTATGGAGTTTATCATTTTTAAAGGCGTCTTTGTCTCTTAAGCATAACATTTTGCTTTCAGTCAGGATTATTGCTTTGAAAATGTAACACAGCGTGTACTCATTGTTTGAACTTAGATAATAAAAAATAGAAGAGCAGCTTGGTTTAGTTTTCAGTAAATAGTTCAGTCTAGTTTCCCATTGGGTTGATTTGTTTCTTTTACTTCATTTTGACATTCAGTTGTGTTTTATCGATTGTGGGCCCTTAACCTTTGTGGGGTCTTCCCATTTAGGTTCCCTCCAGTATCCTCCGGTCAAATTGACTATGTAGACTATATGACGTTTATCTCAAATTCAAACAATATAGAGAACTTATCTTGAAAAATTGCAATCGGTCCCTACTAGAAAAGAATATACACTTGTAACATTTTTATTCTTGTAAAAATTAGTAATGGGTCAATTTGACTTGAAGGCCACACAAGGGTTAAATGCCTAGTCTGATGTCTGGACTTGTTATCTGTTTAAAGAGAATAAATGGCTTATTTAAGTCCTACACTAGGTACATTCATGACAAAACACTGAAGAAACAGAGTTGCTCACCTACTACTGTGTTGTATCTTTTCAATCTTGTCGATTGCTCCATTTCATTAATCTTCTATGCCTTTAGAAACTCAGGTTTTCTGGTACCCATCCCAGTTCATATGGGTGGAAAGTCAATTCTGTCAATTCTGCAGCCATGAACACACATCACCATTTACTTCTCTGATTTAACAGTACTTTCATTAACAACAGATGAGGTTTTTTAAGTCTGGGTATAAAACTCCTTTCTCTGTGTTTTTGAATATTTTTATTTATCACCACTCCACAATCATGCTGCCCCAATAAAATGTGACAATAAATTCTACCCTATGTAAAAAGTTATTTTTAAATATTTTCATTTCTTGTCTTCACACTCACCAAATAAACCTGACCAAAATATTTTTATGGTATGCATTTTGTATGCATTCATTTTGTATACGTTAATGTTTTTTTTTAGGTTTTTTTTAGCAGTTCTTTCAATGCACCTTCATAAAGTCCTAGAGTGGAACAAGTTGAGCTAAATAGGAATTAAACTCTATGGGGTAGATATATAACAACCATATACTGCTATCCTACAGATCGAAAAGTAATGTTTATTAGTATGAAGAAAATGTTGATTGAGCTGACAAGTAATTGCTGACATTTTTTTAAAGACCTGGTTTAAACTGATTTTAATAAAGTTACCACTTGGTTTTTTTTTTGATGTGGGAAAAAAGAGACCCTGGAGTAATTTTCACCATCAGCACTGAACTTTTCTAATCATCAACAATTCCACAAATCCACGTGAATTAAAATGTTGCCTACAAGGAGGGTGGATGACTCCCTGGGTTCTTAAACAAGAACGGTTAGTGATTCAAAGTTTTTATCTCTATAGGTTCAAAGATTCTGGATCATTTGCTAGACAGTTGAACTGTAATGATCTGAAGCATACAAAAGATCATAGTGGCCCTTTGCCAGCCGATTAAGAAGAGCCATGCTGAGTCCAAATCAGCCATGTCTGACAAATCAGGAGTCATCTGCATGAAGGGTATTCACAGAGAGAGAGAGAGAAAGTGCACGTGTGTGTGTGCTCGTGCGTGTGCTCGTCTGTGTGTGTGTGTGTGTGCGTGTGTGTGCGTGTGTGCGTGTGCGCGTGGGTGTGACAGAGAGAGAGAGAGAGAGAGAGAGAGAGAGAGAGAGAGAGAGAGAGAGATGCTCAAAAAGTCATCTTTTTCATATCATTCTAATTAGAACATTCTTCTGCTAAATTGAATCCCATCCCAGGCCAGAGTCTGTCAAGGAGTTTCTTTTGAGACTTTTTGAGGACTCTTTTCTTCTTTCATGTATGCCACGAAAAGGGATTTACTGGTGGCTGATATTATCATTTATAAACTCATTTGACATTGTTTACCACCCAACAGTCCTTATAAATTATCCAGAAGATAGATACAAGTTCAGCTGCAGTAGTCTCTTTTTTAATAACAATTTCAGTATAATTATAATTTAATTTAGCTTTTATATAATCATTAAATTTAGAGAGTAAAAATATTGTTAAATACATAAAACTAGTTTTGTTAAATACAAAACCAACATTTCTGAGAAATGTAATAAGAATCATCGGGATACATTTTTTGATGTGTAATTGTTGTTTTTGAACCTTGGTTAAAGTTGTATTTTTTTTTTCCTGTTCTTTGATATCTGCATCAAATGAAATGTTGTATTGAATTCAAGTTACCAAACATTGGTAGAATACTAAACAATGCATCAAAGTTGCAAAAAAGTCCTGTATGATGCTATAAGCATAAAATACACTCTATTTTGAGGAAATATATTTACATTTAATGATAGTGAACAGATATATCTCACAATGTAGAATAGTTGTATACTGTATGATGACAGTCTTATACTGTTAAGATGAGGAGAGAAAAAGGATCCCGAACATTGAAGCAAAGTTTGAAACTGAAGAATAACATGAATCAAAACTACAAATAAAATAACCATAATCTGGACAACAATACTGAAAAAAATGAAACAACACAACATTTAAAAACCAGGAAAGATAACAAACAAGTAAACCAGTAAACTGACACTTGTTGGTCTAAGGATACTTGAACATACAGCAATGAATCTGGGATGGAGAAAATAGGGGATCGTTAAGTTGAAGGTTTTAATTTAAAGGTTTTTTTTGCCGCAACAAGCTTTAACAAAAACTCCTATTCCATGGCAGTCATTAATCTGGTGCATATTGTATTATATTGTCCAAATTTGCACTTTGAATGTAGATGCTTTGTGTAGGAACCAGCAGACAGAAAATAACCACTTCTCCGATGAGATAAAGAATAGAACGCATAAGAGTGATGTTGGTGCAGCTTTTTTTAAGCCATACACTTTCATTTAGACTGTTCTGTATTAACTCATGTTTAACTGTAGGGGAACCCTGCAAGCGATAGTGTTACTTTAAATGAAGAGAAACCACATTTCAATAATTGAGAGTTGAAACAGATAAGCCAACATGTGTTCCAAATGAAGACAGAGAACCAGAGAGATGACAGTCACCAGTCATGTGAGCCAACAGGGGTCACATGACTGGTAACACAAAGAGAGAAAAAAACAGTAATGTGAGAACATGACTAGAAAAATAAGCAAAAACATTTCAACAAAATCACCAGACGTGTGATCTGATTGACATAACATGGTTGGTGACTACAAACAAGTGATCTTACTAAAGCTACAAGACTAAATATAGCAAAAGGAAAACAACACTTAAAGAAGTGGGAGGTTGAATGTTATATACTAAACAAAAATAAAACACAACAACACAGACTCAAGGGGAAGTATGAGGACTATTTTAGCTCTATTTAACACTAAATGGAGATATCGATATTTTATGTAACTTTAATAACTTTAAGATATTTCTCCAAAAACATCTACAAAATGAACAATTATAAAAGTCAATGTACCATATTTTACACATTCTTCTAAATATTATAGTACACTATTTGACACATGCATGTACATCTAATGATCACAGAGAGAGTGAAACCATAAACCAAAAAAAGCAGAACTTTCACCTACAGAATAAGAAACATCTAATAAGTGGCTTCGCTCTTAAGACTTTGAAGTTCCATACAGAAATAATTGCAGCATTTTAAAAGCACAAAGAACACAATTGTCAATGACCTTCTCAGTCATTCACAACCATTCACATCCAATCTGCTTTTAACTAGCGAGCAACCTTGTGCAACTACAAATAAGATCTTGGGTTGACAGGTTTGACCCTGGTCCTTCACTGTAATGAAATTGTACCTATCAATATGAACTCTCCTTTTCATAGCTTAAACCACTCTCATGTTTGAGGAGCATTCAATGATCAAACTGTGTATGCAACAAACTACATATGGACTCATTAAATATTGATAAGTGGGATTTTTTTTTTAGTTTTGTTAAAAGGCTAATGTACAGCGCCAGTTTAAAAAACAAATCGTTTGAATTAAATTCATAAAAAAATCCACTGGAATGAATTTTATTAATAACTTTATTTGTAGTCATTCAAATATATTTTCTTGATTTGGACATCCCTGCTAACGAATGCAGCTTAAAGGTCAACTAGAATATACCTGAAGCTATGCCTGGAGCAGACGAGCTCAATGTTAATGTATAATTATCCTTCTCTAATAATTTCACAGAAAAATAATAGCTGAATCTAATCAACATCTCATAATTGTTTGGAGGTTTATCAATGTGTTGTCATATACAATCTGCAGCATAAGGTAATACATGCCTTGATTCTAAATGAGGACTGTAGTTCATTAAATCAAAGCATGGAAAATAGGGATTCTGGTCTATTGGAATAATTATACACTGATACATTTAATTGTTTGCTCATTACACTGATCTAATATGGGTATTTGTATCACTCAAAAACAAATTTAGATTGTTTGGTCCCAGTCTCTTAATCCCATATAAGATTTAATTAAATATGGCTTTTTGTAATTTATTTAATGAAAGAGATGCAGTGGCTTCCCAAGCGACTGATTTCGATTCTAATTAAAGTCAAATTCAATCAGAAATGGTGATATTTGTCTTTTAAAAATTAATCCTCACAGTAAAGTCTATTATCCCCCGACTACTACTGGTTATTTCCTTCCCGAAGTTCCTTCTTTGCAACATCAAACACTGAAAACTCTTTCAAGCATGCCAGCCGCCACATTCATCAACACTGTTCATTAATCAAGTTGGTACAAAGTGTCATACACATCCCCAAAAAATTTATTTTATATATTTTTATATATCATAAACAAGTACCAGTATTTTCAAATGAAAGGTTTTTGAGAGGTTTTGCTATGCTCTTACCTTAAATTAAGCCTTCAATTGAAGCAACAGTGCCTCCAGTGGCCATTACTGTTAATGTCTACATTAAAACTTGATGTTTTGTTCAGTGGATGCCTTCAGTAGTCCACTGTAATAACATATTTTATTAAAAATGGAAAATATCTGTCAACTCATTGTTTTGGACAGTTCAAAAGTCCACCAATTACATAAGCATGACACATTTGCATAAGTGGTGAGACAAGAAAGCATCTTACTGCGAACTGAGAGGTCTTCGATTCAAGGAACAAATCTGGCTTGGATTATCCTCATATTAAAACAACCATGAACATGAAGACAGAAGCAGCATTACTGTAACATTTACAGCGTTTATTCTGGGTAGAGTGGATGTTGAGGTTCAGTTTAGGAGTGACAAGGATGGACAAGATTAGGAACGAGCACATCAGAGGAACAGCTCAGGTTGGTTGTTTTGGAGACAAAGTCAGAGAAGCCAGATTGAGATGGTTTGGACATGTGCAGAGAAGGGATAGTAGTTATATTGGTAGAAGGATGTTGGAGATGGAGCTTCCAGGCAAGAGGGCAAGAGGAAGGCCAAAGACGAGTTATATGGGTGTGCTGAAGGAGGACATGAAGGTAATTGGTGCAAGAGTAGAGGATACTGAGGCCAGAGTTAGGTGGAAACAGATGATTTGCTGTGGCGACCCCTAAACTGGGAACAGCCGAAAGAAGAAGAAGAAGAGTCTGGGTAGAGTTAAAGGACACTCATCCTATCATGAATTCACACCCTCATCTAGCTCCGCCCTCTGGAGTCTTGTGACTGGGTTCAAGCTTCCATTGTTCCTCTCTGATCGAAATCAAACACTTTTTTCATCTAAAAGTTTGTATTGTTAATATAAGAGGATACACATCTTCTAATCCTGTAAAAATGAATACGTTCTACCCCTGGTAACTGGGAAGTCAGTGAGTGTGCAATCTTTCCCTTTATCTGGAGCAGTGAAAGTGTGTTTTCTCTGAATTGTGTCTCATACAGTTGTGAAAAACTGCAGAGTTTTGTTATGACTTGCATTACGCTTTCCTTCACTCCTGTAGCTGGCAGACGTGATCACATGCGACACAGTTCGGCACGGAGCGCTGACCTTGCACACAGCTGTCACACACATTTCCCTCACTTTTACACTCTGAAAATTCAAAAAGGATGAAAGGCACAACTGGTTAAAAAGGGGTTTTGTGAATTAAATCCATGCTTTTGGTTATTAATAATGAGGCAACACTTTTACAGTCTTTAAATAAGAGGGTAATTACTGGATAATTATTAGCAATAACAGGTACAGAATAAATTGTAATTACTTGCTAATGACCTGCAAATTACAGGTTAATTACAATGTATTTCACGGGCATTATCAATAGTAACAACTTACTTTTCAATAATTATTTGTAAGTGTATAAAAATAACAAGTAAATTACAGGTAATATTGGAGTAACAATACATTGTTAATAAAATATTATTATTTTATCATTTATTATTTTATAATAAAATATTATTATTAAAATCACTGGAATTCCACAGTAATTACTCTGTAACTTTATGTGAAGAGGGTTGCAATCTAAAGTAATGACTGTAACTACTCAAAACTTCTCACCAGTAGTTACATAAAAACACATTTTCCACAATTATTTATTTCATGAATACTGTACCTGTCATTACCATATAATTGCATTTAAATATTGAAACGTGATTACACTGTAATTTCCAGGTTATTACCATAAAATTAAAGGGAATTACCCTGTTGTTGTTGTTATTAATAATTGTCCTATAAGTACCCTGTAATTTAAACTGTAATCTAAAGTGTCTATCTAATCATCTAATAGTGGTTTATTTGGACATGTAATTATATAGATATGTATCTAGCATCATTTCTCAGTGTTCCTAACAGCAAAAGTAGATTTTTGTTCATCAACTTTTAAGTATTTGCAATTAAATAACACATTTTTGCTGGTAATATTTAATAAAAAAAAATTAGCAGGGAAGTTGAGAACACAGAGCAATGATGTTGAACACATCTAGGAATTTAAACACTATTAATAAATAATATAAAATGAATATTAAACAAAATGCTGACCACAAAACTGCAACTGAGAGCTCTTTGAGATCCTTTAAAAAGCCGTTTTAATTCATACAGATACAAAATGACTGATCTGCACAAGTATCAGAGGAGAGTTGATTGATTGTAGCACATATTTTACACCAGTTTCAGATTGCATTATATATTTTCTTTGTGGAAATTAAATATATACTGAGTGGAATTGATTAAGTAGTGTGATCAAGACCACCCTGCTTTTGACTGTCGCCAAATTGTTATAATACAGATATATTGCTTGTTAAAGTTTCTAAGCAGATAATAACATTTTCTGTATGAGTTAGTCTATACATAAGAGACTAATTGGCTATTAAATGGAAAAATTTTCTGTAATGAGATAAAATGTTGGGTTTTTTGATGTGAAACGAGTTTAGATTTTGAAAACATGTTTTTTTTAGATTCAGGTGAGATTCATTACTTTGAATGAATTCTACCACCCCAGTCATGAGTTCCATCCTTATTAAAAAATCTTTTATACTGTATGAATTATAGATTATTAAACTATTTAATCATTTCTCAGTTGTCAAGTAGGACTAGCTGCATATAAAAGTCATGTAGTGACAGTTCTGTGAGTGATAGACACATTTGTTTTTCATATATTTCAGCGGAACTATTCAGATTTATTCCTAATAGTATCTCAAAGAAAAAAAAAACAGTCAAAAGTCAAAGGTGAACACCATTGAAGTTCTGAATGAGCATTCAGCAGGCTCTTATCAGGTTCAGATGTTGCCACAGGACTCTTGCAGCCTTGGTCTGAATGCTCTTGGTGTATGAATTCAAAGTATTTATAATGTAGAGAGGTCATGGGGCAAGGATGGGCCGAGCTTGCTAAAGACATGAAGCTGTGTGTCTTCATTCGCTCTCTTGCAGAGACCTACACTGCATTCATTTATAACACAATCGCCAGGTCTGCGGTGCAATCAGACATCAGATAATAAGTTAATCATTTAAGGCTAGCAGGCAGTTAATCGAAAGGAAATCATAATAATCATACATGTAGACATAACAGTTGTAAAATAAAAATAAATTTTGACCTCAACTATTCACAATTTTAAAATTTTGATCCAAACTCTTTGTTTATTCATTCATTCATCTTCATGTCGGCTTTCTTTCCCTTTCAGGGTCGCCACAGCAGAATGAACCGCCAACTCTTCTGGCATATGTTTTACGCAGCGGATGCCCTTCCAGCCGCAACCCATCGCTGGGAAACATTCACACACACTCATTCACACTTTAACACTCAGGACAATCATTCTTACTCAATTCACTTATACTGCATGTCTTTGGACTTGTGGGGAAACCGGAGCACCCGGAGAAAACCCACGCGATCACGAGGAGAACATGAGAACTCCACACAGAAATGCCAACCGACCCAGCCAAGGCTCGAACCAGCAACCTTCTTGCTGTGAGACGACCGTGCTACCCACTGCGCCACCGTGGCGTTTCCACTTTGTAATTCACAAAAAAGCTAAACTCAAAATATATTAACTGTTCTGTTGAATAACAAGAATTTATTTAAATTATAATTTTACATTGTCTCGCTATTAACATACTACTACATACTATACTACATACATACTATTAGCATACTACTTTTTAAAATCAGTATTACATCAATAAATGGCTATTAGATAATAAAACTCACCATGATATTTAAAGAACACACTGAATTAAGACATTTTAGTTGCATTGAAATCCATAGTTTATTTGATTACAGTTTTGAAGCCATTTTATACACCTCCTCTTCAAACATATCAGCATTTTTTTTTATATGGACAATTTTTTCAAGTTTCTCTTTAAAAAAAAACTCATTCATATGACTCGTTTTGTTTGAGTCAGATTTGAGTCAAGGGAAAGCGTCCTGAAATTGACGTGTCCAAGGAAAGACAGAACTGACCAGAGGAATAATCTCAACAGTCAGTGAGTACTGCATGCAAGGAACAGAAACACGAGCTCATCCTCGAAAGCCAGAGGCTACAATTACATGGAGGGAGAACCCCACTCAAACAGCCCCGGAGGAAAGCAAGAGGAAGTCATGTTGAACTCTTCAACATCTCTGAGAGATGAAACCCTGCGCCAGAACAATTAAGAGGTCAGGGATGGCAAAAGCAGCGTATGTTCAGGTTGACAGACTGAATGTCTCAGAGCTTATTTACCTTTTTCAAATTGAGAGGTCTCCTCTGAATGCCTTCCATTAAACATGACAGCGTGTCCCCTAAACGATATGTGTTGAAAGTTAACCCACAAGATTTACTTTTTGAAAAACCAAGAGTAACATGATCAAACAAAAAAATAGCTGTTTCAATGTTTTCCCTACCTTTCAACAGTGTAAATTAGTGTAACCCATGCATTCAGACTATCAGAATGCGAATGAAAACATTAATTTATGATATAATTATTTGAACGGAACCTTAATAATTGTAGATTTAACTGCTTAAACACACTCTTCCAGGTTTATTATGCGCGGAACCAGTCAGATAATTTTTATGGAGCTGCATCCAATAAACAGCTGCTCCTTCCTCCTTCAGCAAGGTCTGGAGAGTGACTCCACTGTATTTTTATTTTATTTAACTAATGTCGCTTCAGTACAGGGATCACTAAATCTGGTCCTCGAGGTCAAGGCTCAGTACAGTCATTTTTGGTTCAACACACCTGCTCTGCAACAATCTTGGCTTCATGCAAAAAAATAATAACATAGCAGTGTGATTAAAGATATTTATTTATTAAATGTTAGCCATTGTGTTATAAAAGAAATGCTGCTTTGTATGTTGTTGGATTATTTAGTGTTTGGTAGTGATTTAATAAGTTACTCTTAAATTGATTTTCAATTAAGATATCTGTTTTATTTGTTAATTGTATAAAAATGTACCCAAAATCAAATTTCTGTGTTTGCTGATAAATGCAGATTTGTAAACCTAGGGGAAACACTGGGTTTGATTTTGTTCATATAAAAGACAATGAGCAAAAATTATAATCATGATTACTTTGAGAGTAATTAAAATCATTCTTATTCTAACTGATTATTCTGTGTCTTTGGAAATATACTGCATTACAATCCCTTTTTATTTTAGAAATACACGATTTCATGTACACGTTATTAATCACTCTTTATTAACAAAACATGAATGGAAGCAATATATATAAATATATTATTTTCAGTGAGAATACATTTACATCTTTTATTCTGTCACTATAAGTACATTTCAACACTTTTTCATCAAAAGGGAAGGACGTTTCATAACTGGAACAATGTTTTTATAATCAAACATGGAGATCACAGCATTTTTTTATGAGGCAAATATATTAAGATAAAATATATAAAGACCTTTTTTTCACCCTCTAGTCAGCTGAAGAGGAGGGATTTGTCTCTATCCACCATGCTTCTGTCTCTAATAATTAATGGTTAATTTCAGCTTCCAAGCCAAACTAAGCAGCTTTGTACTCAATATTCTTCCCTGTTTTCTTTCCTCCTGCAGATACGCAAGAAAACAGAAGTAGACAAAACAAAATCAAGAGGCTCCCAATTGAAAAAATAAATGATATCCCGTTTAAAATCCTTATTTTAGAAAAAATACTCTAATCTGATAATGTTCATAATGTGGTGATTCGGACAGACTCCTTGCACAGTCTCATCTTGGATGCTTTCATTTTTTGCTTGTGTTAGTTACTACGGCTAAAATCTGTGAGTGTGCTCTCTTGAAATGATAGATGGATGTCTGTGGTTCTGAAAGCAAAAAGAATGGATGAATTTCTGGATGGATTGTGAGTTGTAGAGAGATTGATACTGTGTGTGTGCGTGTACTATAAAATGTTATATTTCAGCGTTCACCAGTCAAGGCGAAAGTAAAAAGTGTTTATTTGTTACTGAGATTTGGGAGCTTTGATTATCTGCTCAAACAAGCTCTGATAGATGCAGTGCCCCGAGCTCCTCTAACACCCTGAGCTGCTTGTCTTCTACTGACCAATGGGGAGTGAGGACCGACAGCCAGTCTGTATCTCCCTCATTGTTGAGAATGTCAGTGATGTTTTTGAACTCAGTGATGTTTTTGTGTCGCACTATGGGTTCTCAACAAGTTATTAAAAATAATGCTGAACGACTCAAATCTTTAGATATGTGGCGAATAATAAATATCTTAAAAACTAATACAAAGTTGTATCATTAAAAAACACTTAGAAAGAAAGTCAAATGGCTCTTTTTTCAAAATGCACAAATGCTATAATAAAAAATTGGTTCTAGGGTGAGTTTGAGTATCAAGCAATAAGTAATGCATAATCTGTGATTCTGATTAATTATTCACATTTAGCTAACATTCAGATAATTATTTAACTTTAACAACTTTGCAAACAAGGTGATAGTTAGGTTGCAGAATGTGATAAAGTATCTACACAAACAAAATACAAAAACCTGCTTAAAACGGCCAATGTTGCCCAGAAACCATCATTCCTTTTCGACTGCTAATTAACTGCAAGTGGTATTTGAAAACATTATAAATACATCTATTTAACTCTTGAGAGGCCTTGTGGCATTGGCAGACCTCTTGTGGCTCATCGTGCCAAGGCAGACAGATAATACACATTAAAGAAAAAGATCATATGTATCTTTCCCTGATGGCTTGCTGTGTGATATAGCCTGAGCAGATCTCTGCTTGGCAGTGGTGTCCTCCATATGTTTGAATAAACCATCAGAGAAGTGGTTTGTTCTTTCTGTGGGGTTCTCTAGCAATAGCATCAACACTGAGGGGCTTCCATGAAACTGAGCATGAAAATTGTACATGACGGTGTAGGAAACTCACAATTGAAGACCAGAAGATGTTTGGGGTATCACAAATTTTAGTGTTTAATGTAGTGTTTTTTTTTCCAAAAAAATCTAACTTAGCATTGTGTTACGTTGGGTTTTAAGACCGTTAGGAAGCACCCCCAGCCACAGATATTCATCAAGTCAACAAATGCTCAGCATAACAAAGCAGGAGAAGATACTTATCAAGATGTTCTCAAGATGATCTCAGTAAGGGGGCAAAGGTTTGGTCCCCATCAATCATAATATAAAAAGAATTCCTGAGCAATCTAGATAAGGTCACAGACACAAATAATACAATAGGGCTAAAAAGTGATTACAATATAAAATAGACTTTTTTTGGAATGTCTTTAATGATCCCACACTTTAGATTTTTTTTTTCGCCTTGATGACACAACCCAGTCTCATGGCAGTTTGTGATATAGTCACGAAATTTGTCTTGTCCGCTGGGTTAATGAGCTTGTTAAACAAGCCTGTTCTAGTCAACTATTGAATAATCTACAAAAAGAGGCAGTCTTATGTATTACAGTATTTATGTGTGAGAAATCTTGCATGTGGTGTGTGAGTGGGTGAAAATGGCAAAATGTATGAGACCCTCTGTAATTATTTAAAACAGGACATTTATGTGACAGTAATAACACAGGACAACGGCAAGGCAAAATACAGTTTTTTCTCAGCCAAAACGGGACTTGGCCGGTATGTGCTGTATATGCTCGTGTGATTCGTGAAATCCTCGACATGTAATGTTATAACCACACAGCATAGAAAAAAACTTGTGTCGATCCATTGTGCGGGAAGGCTCAGTATGTATATATACTTACTATATATAGATATAAACTCCAGATTTCTGTGCCGAATGAAACATGGGGTACTTTTGATAAGCAAAAATGGCTGGTAGAGCTTTCTCTGTAAAACAGTGGAGAGACGGAATTTCAAACCTGGGTTTAACTTGCTGTAATATTCCGCATCTTTGGAGTTCACAAAGAATTTTTTCTCTCCTTTTCCTCTTCACGTGAGCTTTGCTTCAACCAGTAGCGTCTCTGTAACTGTAACTGTTGTTGTTTTTGTATAGATGTTTTAAAAATTAACACATTACATACATATATATTTATATATATAAAAAAAATGAATCGGAAGGCAACTTCTGATTGCGATCGAGTCTGAAATTTTGTGATCGAGCCCGATTTCCTTTCACGTGATCGAATCAGCACATCCCTATTTTAGCTATTTTATCTATTTGAGGTTTTCCTACTCTTCGGCTAATTTGTGCTAATGAATTACATCCATCTCGTAAGAGATTCTGAAGGATCTCTACCTGCTTGGTCCAACCATGCTCTCTTGGCATTTTGGAAAAATCGCTCATTATACCGTTACCAATGGAATCAAAATTAAATACTTACATTTTTGTTGATAAAAAAAGCAACAAATTAAATCAGTTAAGCTATGGCGGCTTAAATGTGTTCCAAATGAATCGACAGCTAGTGTATTGGAAAGAGGAACAGTGTATTCATGGCAAACATAAATCAACATTAAAAATGGTAATTGTTTTAATTAATTACAAGTTTAATTATGCATATGTAATGTGACTAATGTGATAACAAGCAATTAGCCACTTTATATGCTCTTAATAAGGATCCCTTTCTTGTTTAACACCATATTTACATTTGAGGTCAAACTGTTGGGCTTATTCGATGATTTTCCAGTTTTACACAAGGCATGTCTTTCTTTACACACCACAATGCTGTTAACTAATTTTTCATGGTAAACACATTTCTTTTCAGAACACAAATAGTAAAGCTAACTTGTTTTTGTATTTCTGGCAGAACAACTGATGCATGTCTTTCAATTACATTTGCAGGAAGGGAAATTACAAGTGCCAGTTCTAATTAGTGCCAAATACTGCCCATTTAAAAACAGCCTGCTACTCTCATTGCCTACTACTTAGTCACCTTCAAAATTAATATGATTATATGTCAAGTGCAAAAGCGGAGTTCCTTGGACCTATAGTGCATTAGCTCAAACTACGGCACAAACACATTCTTGTTTAGGTAAGTGACTTGAAATGCAAACCTGAAAAACTATTTACCTAATTTGTCTTAAGTTTCATGTTCAAAGCAGGACTGCAGGTAACATTTCAACTTGGCTCTCAGTTAGACACATTCAGTGAGTAATAGCCCATTTCTTTCCTAATTTATAGGACTTCATTATCATTATAATGTAATTATACATCCTTATCAGCAAAATAAGTTTCTACACTAATAGCGCTCCACCAGCAAGCATTTTAAGATTGCTAAACATCAGAACCCTGGTTGGATCTGGTTATATCATAAAACCAACTTTCTTTCAAAAACAACTATTTCATCCATATCCTAAAAGAATGTTAAAGGATACATCAGCAGATTTACAGAAAATAAAAACATTGAAAAAATGTGCTATGTATGTTACATTACGAAAGACTATTGAAGATATTGGACAGACTCTTTTTTCCACAAAGCTTTTGTCATGGTCTGTCAATTTTAAGTCTTGTTGTGACTGATCATTGACGCTTCTTCCCTTGTTTTAGGTTTATCTTGTGTCATTTTGTTTAGACTCTCTTTGTCGATCTAATTTTTCTATTCTTAATTTCCTCCAGATCACATAACTGGCTGTGGCCATCTTTGATTTGTCATTGTTTGTAGCACATGGTGCCTTGTTGTTTTTGGTCTAAGGCCCAGTTCCAAAAGACACACTCCAGACATTTGGATTTAACTAAAGTCCCCACTGTTATGATGTCCTGAAGGCCAGGCATTAGGGACCGACCCCCTTATTTTGGCATAGGCCCATGTCTCTGCAGAAGTAGGAAAACCTCAGTTGGAGGCTTTTTTTTCTCATCAAAATGGCTTTTAATATAGAGATCCCAATCTCCTGGGCCATATAGTTGTCAACATGTCTGTTAAGTTAGTAAAATACCATTTTGGACGATCATTTATTTGACAAATGTTTAACAGTCACTTGGCCGACATATCTCCTGTCTGTGTAAGCTCCTCCCAGCAATCAACAGATTGGTCATTTACAAAGATTTCACAATGAGGGCTTTGCCAAAGACCACATTAAGGGTGCAAAGGGGTGCTGATAAGCACTCTTCAGACCACAAGCGTGGCAGTTGGGAAACGCTATGGACTTGGACACTTGCAAATCAAGACCACAAGTCTACACATCTAATAAAAGAATGCTCAATTTACCAGGTGAGTGGCAGTGAGTTTTTTTTTTGTACTTCTGTCTTTTATTGTGAATGAACTTCTAGCTTGTTGTTACTTTCCCTCATGTCATTAATTGTCACTGGGCAGAATTGGGCAGTTCTTCACACAAATACTTTAGATATGTAAATAAAGATACATGTGCATAGCCTTTACACCCTATAAAAATGCGTTGAGAAAACTCAAAATGTTGACACAACCCATGAAATAGGTATTTGAGTGTTGAAGTTTGAACATCAGTGCTTTCATTTCATCAGTGCTACATATTTCATAATCCAACAAACTTTCAATTGTTGTGCCAATGCTGAAAGAATCTTTTATGACTGCTCGTTCCATGCAGTGTCATGTGGTTCAGCAGGTGTCAATCTCCAGCTCACTTTAGACAAAAGTCAAGAAACACCCCAGACAAGCTGCTAGTCCTTTGCAGGGAACCGTTCGCTCTCATGTTTCCTTAGGGAAATTTAGTTCTCAGCTCACCTGAAACCCATGATACGATTGAGAGGAAACTGGAGCAAGCTACTGTAGCAAGCTTCTGACTGAGTGGCGGCAGCACTGCTGACTGCAATTTCAGTGCAATTACTGATGTGCAACTTCAAGTTCAAAGTGGTCAGTGTTGTCATGCAAAGAAGAGAAATTTAGAAGAGGTTTTAAAATGTCTCTAAAATTTTTTAAATAAGCCGTTGGGGATGCCCTCTGGAGACCCTGTTCAATCATAGGTGAGCAGAATAATAAAACATGTGCAGTACAGTCAGGAGAGTTAAGTTCAACAAGAATTTGTTAGTTCTAGCAACTTAAAAATGTAAAATAATGGGTTGGGAAATGGATTTCCTAAAAGGCATGTTTTTCCTCATCATTAATGCTTCATGGAGGATGCTGTCGGGGGAAGTTAACTTAATGACTTCTCTGCAATAAAAGGTTGAGGTCAAGACCTAATTACATTCAGACCACTGACTTTCTCTCTTGCACTTAACATTTAGCAACATCTCTTTGAATTTGCAGCACACATAAATGATGTACTAAAGCTTTAGAATCTTGTTATATAGCACTCTGAAGAAAACACCAAAAATCTCTGTTTAGTGCATGTGCAATGAGAAAAATAAATAATTTTAAATTGCCATAATTTAGAGAAAGAAGAATTCAAAACACTGCAATGAAATCCTTTCTTCCAAGTGGGATCTAGTATGACTTAGATCTGGTCTTTCTTCAAAACAGATTTTATCTGTATAAAGATTTTATAAACAGATTGGCTGCCTAACCAAAACATTTGCTATTGGAGGTGTAAGTCTACTAGATATTTTTGGCATTACAGATATTACCATACTCTGTTGACAATTGAATTTGTGTCTTCTAAATGACAAAACAGACTAATTGTAGATATACAATCATATGACTTTATAAAACTTAAAATATTATTTAATTTTTAATTTTCCCTATTCATACCCAATATTAAACACTTTCAAAAGGAACTAGTGCTCTTTTTATGAATCTCTGAATAAAGTGAGACCATGCACTCAGGCTCGTTCTTTGTGCCCTAACAGAAGAGAACTTTGTAAAGGCCACACGTGGAGTGAGGGATGAATGTGTAAAAAGCTCAAGGTCAGACTTGTTCTTGGTCTCTTTATTCGGAACAACTTCTTAGATGCCACAGTGCCCTTGTGCACTCTTCTGTAAATGCCGACTTAAGCAGCAGACAGCGCTAGTGGAAGCCATCGGTCAGTCCACTGCCCAAGGCTCAAGTTCACAAAACGGCCCTGTCCAGTTTGAAAGGTGGCACAGCGGAGCTTCCGATCTGGCAGACAATAACAGCGCTAGCCAGCTGAGACTGAGACAAGTTCACTGGCACCTGAGGGGATGGCACGTCACATCACATCACCAGCAGTGACTGGCACATCACCTTCACAGATTCCACAGGAACTAGATGAGAAAGCTCTGCAGGGTGCCGGCACTTCTCCATCCCTTTCTTTCTATATTTCCCCTTTTTGTACTTTTTTTATCCTTCTTTTTCCCTTTAACTCATTATCTTGAAAAGATGTCTTGTGGGGGAAATGGTCTAGAATTCGTTTTGCTTGTCTCAGCCATAGTGGTATAACGGGTCAAACCACATTTGCAGTAAGACGTTGCATTGACGTGATGCCCACCACACATATTAACCCCTGGGAAGGTTATAGTATAGAGTTTACTTGTCAGAAATTTAGAGGTAGTTATGTACCATTAAGATACGTTTTGCAATCTTAAAGGTTGCATTCATTACAAAAGTGGTTGCATCGTAAACTAAAAGCATGCATTATCATGTGACCAATTGGGGGCGGGTTAAAACATGACTGTATCAGTGGTATTATGACTGATAATCAATAAACCAGTGGCTGATAATCAACAGATCTCTCCACCATTATGTGGACCTAGTGTGATGCTAGTTAGGACAGTATTTTATTTTTTATTCACACAAAGCAAGTAAATTAAGCAGGTAAAAAAACAACTTTACTTTTTAGCAAGTTAAAAAAGCAATAGAAAACTCTTCTCTTCATGGACTATAAAAAACTTTTTTTTTCTCTTCTCTCTATTTCCTCCCTGCTATGGTTGATTGATCAGTTGATACAGCTTCTATTATGAGTGAACTGAGATTTTGACGGTGTAACAAATTGCATTTTATCTCTTCTAATGTAAGTCGCTTTGGACAAAAGCGTCTGCCAAAGGCATAAATGTAAATGTAAATTCTCTTCATTTATAACAGAAAAAATATTAATTTTAGAATTCAGCTGCAACTTTTTACATCACACAAAGTAAGTATATTTTATACATTTGTAAAAAATTGTAGATTTGTAGAAAATCTCATACTGTAGTTAAGCATCCTGTTCAACTAAAACTGGATTAAAGCAAAGTAGATCACTAATTTGAAATACAAATTAGGATTAACATTTAAAGCAATGAAACTGCATCATTATAAATGTGAGATCATTGTATAAATATATTTAGCACTGTGTTTGTACTGGCAAACAGTCTGGGCAAGCCTTCTCCTTTAAACCGTCCCAATAGTTTGCACTGAAATCTAAGCGTCTCGTCATTTGAGTATTCATAATTCTGACCTACCTTTTTCACCTCTTTCCTTTTTGGAGGTTGATATTGAAAAACAGTGCATTATGGCATGAAACTGTCATCTTTTTTGACTAAAAAAACTGCCACATCTGAAGCACAATTGTAGTCAGATCAACAGTGCGCTCCTGTCTGAGAGACATGTCATTTAAATTTTTGATTCAGCCAATATATATGTCAGATTGTAATGAAGGACTGACAGTGGACAGCTGTGCTGGTTAAACAACATCTGCCCCACACCCTGACAGGACTGCTGCAGAGGCCAAGCTGCTCAAAGTTCAAATCCAGCTTTAAACGCTGCATAAGAAACACTTACAGACCACATAATGACCTCCAGTGTTGCTCTGTGATAAATTCAAAAGACTTTCTCTTTATAATTCATACCGGTTATGCATATTTCATGAGGTTTGTAATGGGAATTGTGCCATACTTAAAACTCTTTGACTAATCTCTGAGTGCAGAGGAAAGCATGCATTTTAGAGTTATACTGAATTTGAAAGACAAAAGCCAGAATTTTTTATCAAATACATTTTTGTTCAACAAATATTATTTCTTAATTGAGTAGAAAATACAGTAAACTATATTTCCATTATTTGCAGAAGGGTTACTTTCAAATATATTGATGGTGGCAAATGCTACAAAAAATAAAGTGATCAATAATAAAATAAATTATTAGAGCCAAACTAATAACTACTTCTTAATGAAGGTAGATTTTTGTTTGCAGCCCACCACAACAACCAAAAATACGAGCAGGTCAGAAAGTCCTGGTTTGTAGTGTTCATTATTTTCTTGGCATTTCCTTTCACATTGTTCAGATTAGAAAGGTTTTGAGCATCTTTTGTGGAAAGGCTTCAGACTGGAACACACATTTAGATGGCAGGAAGTGGCTGCTGTCCAGAAGAGTGTCAGAGAGGCATTACTAACTTAGACACTTAGAGAGACAGATCTTCAGAGACACTGTGATTGACATGGTGTCAGACCTCTGCCAGGACACTTCCCCAAGTATTCTGTTCAACCATGTTTCACGTTCCAAAACCTGAGATTAGTTGTAAAGCCAAGAGAGAGGAAGAAACAGCTTTTATTCACTGGCTCTGATTTGGTGTTAAGCTTTATTTTAAAACTAAGTAAATGGGGTTTATAATTATTAGAATTGAATTGCTGTATCTGTCAATTCATCTTCCAAATAACTGTTTTCTCTATCTCTTTATTACTTTAAAGTTTTCTTGTGTTTAGTGTTAATGGGGGAAAAGATCATAAGAACAATCAAGAAAAACAATAAGGCGAAAAAATATTTTTTTGTGTGTTTCTAAAAACACACTTTTGCTAACTTTAATTGGGCATTTAATTGAATGTGATTAAAACAAATCTGGACTTATTTAGATTCTATTTTGAGATATATTAAATTGTGGTTATTATAGTTGTGCATTTTTTAAAACTATTCCACATCCTTAAAAAAAAGAAATGATAACACATATATTTGATGTGTTAGGGAAGGATTTTTCCCTTTTGGGATCACCACAGCAGAATGAACCGACAACTATTCCAACATATGTTTTACACGACAGATGCTCTTTCAGCCGCACACACTCATTCACATTCATACTCTAGGAACAAATGTTTTTTTCTCAATTCACTTATATCACATGTCTTTGGACTTGTGGGGGAACCTGGAGCACCCAAATCACGAGGAGAACATACAAACTCCACACAGAAATGCTAACTGACCCAGCCGAAGCTCGAACCAGCAACCTTTTTGCTGTGAAACGACCGTGCTACCCACTGCGCCACCGTGATGCTGCTTCGTAACATTAACACAAATAATTTATGATCTTTGTTACGTGATATGATGAACATTAGATCTTCAGAATCTGTGTACTACCGTTATTATTGCAACAATTCTGATCATTTATAAAACCAGAGAAGCTTACATTTTACAACCCCAGCTATTATCACCATACTCTCTTGCCATGGTCATGTGACATAGTATAATCAGATAGCCTGATGATGTCTATGGATTAAATATTGCATTAGTTTCAAAAAGCTATTTTACTAACACAAGGTGATAAAAAATTAATGCATCTGAGCTGAAAAAAGCTGGCAGTATTTGCAGATTAAAGCAAATTCCGAAACACCTAGTGATGCATTCACAAGCTAATGAGCCTAAATGACCCATTCAGTGACATCAATAACATTAAACACTTATTGCACAAAAAGTCAATAAACTGTCTGTTTTTGGTGTCTGAGATAAATGGCACAACGTGCACAAATGTTGATTTAAACAAACCCAAGGTCTTGGTCATGCAGTGAGCTCTCTGGGTAACCAAGCAACCGCTGAAATACGTCTCTGAATGATAATAAGCTAAATTAGTGCGACTACCTCCAGAGCCCGATAGAGCTTACGATGAGAGTTAACATCATTCCACAGAGGCGATGTCTAGAGCATGACCACAGAAGGGCCCAGACCCTATTAAAACTGCACACAGGATGCTTTGCTGCCTATACTGTTTTTGCAAAGTATGCAGGCAGTGGGGTTTGAAACCTCTGCTGAACCGTAACAAATAAATTCTTCTCACTTCTGGCTATCCTTGCAATTCTTCTGTGATGAATTAGATGACCAGAAAAGAATATTCACAACTCATTCCCACATAATCTGTTTAATGGTGTTCATCAAATCTGGTGTCAGCAGCTCCTTGCAATCCCAACAAACACTGGGACGACAAGACCTGTATGGGGTTCAATATTGACCTTATTCTCCATAACTAGACAGTAGCTATGACAAATATTGTGTGTTTAGCAGGGGTCTGATATAACAGCGTTATAAAGAGAATGCTTTGCTCCAACAATGTTACAAGATTACAACTTTATAATAAACACGAAACTCAGGCTGAGGAGGGATTCTAGAAAGTGCAATGAGTGTTTATCCTTTCTTCATTTACGATATCTTATATTTCACTTACATTTTTAAGCTAAAAATGCCTGTATCAAGTGATATAATGAAGGGTTTCAGTTACTAAAAGCTAAAAGAAAACTCTTACTTTTAAAAATGAACTGTAAGAAAATGTCTTAAATGGTAATTATATCTAGTAGATATTTTACAAAAACAACATGGGTACTTTTCGTTGTTTTACTAAACTATTGTCATGAAGTCACTGGAAATGTATCCGGGATATAGTCCAGTGGCCTTCGGTTTATGGAGAGATTTTTAAAGAACTCTTCATTGTTTCTCTGAATAAGTGTGATTTTGTCATGTATTAAACATAAGATAATGTAATCTATATCAACAAAAAGGTTAAAACAATCACTGAGTTTTCCAGCAGGGGCATCATTAGGTCCCACCAGGCGTTTAGATCAGATTCAGGGCAGCAGACTCGCTCTGGGTTTAGCTCTGGAGTCGCTCTAGAGAAGGCCGTTCACTCTCGCCTCTTTCTTATTCAGATATTGTTGCTGGCAAATAGTTCACACTAGAGCTGAACGATGGTGAAGTAATTGTGATTATCCTTCCATCCATTTTCTTGTCGACTTTCTTCCTTTTCGGGGTCTCCACAGCAGAATGAACCACCAACTCTTCTGGCATATGTTTTTTGCTGCGGATTCCCTTCCAGCTGCAACCCATCGCTGTAAAGTAATTGTGATTAGTAAATGTTTTATTTCTGTTCAACGTCCAGCCTTGTGTTCATGTAAAACCTATGACAAAATTCAACTTTCTATTACTTTAATTAACTAAAATGTTGCTTGAAGAGATGCTACCACATTTAACAAATTCAAAGTTACCGTAACAAACATTCAATTACAAAGAATATTACCAGATTTGCATGAATAAAAATATCCATTCTCAAACAAGTTCCATACATTGAACATACCAAATTGGTTAATTGATTAATTAAGATAAAATCATGTGACTGAAATGTATTAGACAGTGTAATTAATAGTTCGGCCCTGTTTTACACTAGATCGTATAGCACACCAGAGATCTTTAGAGAAAAGCTGAAAAGTGAAGGATTAAATGCTGGCGGAGCAGAATGTGGTCAATAGTAATACGAAGGTGGTAAACTATCATTTAAACACCATTGAATCAAAGTTTTAGCTGATGTAAATTACACATTTTTAGTTTAACTATTGATTTTCATGAATCAGTGTCATGAAGCACAGTCACAGGCCTATTTCAGCTTACAGTTATTTTATTTTATTTTATTTTTTGGTAGGGTGAATTTTCTTTTCTTTTTAACTAAATAAAGAAATTACACTGTTGTCATTGAAAGAAAATGAAATGAAGTGAAATAGTTTTATATTAATCATTTGTAATGAATATTTACATGAACATTTTCTAGGGTTTTGCTTTGACACCTGACAAATGAATAAATGGTCAGGACTTGTGGTCAATTGTTTAGAAGCTTTCTTGATTTTCAGTGAGTGTTAGTTCAGTGACAAAAAGCTGTTCAGTTGTTTTTTCCTTAATGAGTGTCCTTTATGTAGTTTCCTATCTGGGTTGGATACCTGTAATGGTTTACAATTTGCTTCCTCCTCCATCAGCAAATGAACCGTCATCTGAATACTGAACCACTCAGATGACCGTAATTCCTCATCACATCAAGACACATTTATAAGCTACTTTCTTCCAGCGCGTAGCATTGCATGGCCAGTTCGCATCGTGCCAATCTCTATAATTTCTACATTGCTGCTTGTTGCCCTTTTGACCCTCGCTGAGCTCGGACCTCGATTCCTTGCTGCCTGCCTCTCGACCCACACCCAGCTCTCAGGACTCTGCCGCCCCACCTGCCTCGACCGTCGCCTGTTCAACCACTGCTCTCCTCGTCTCTCCTTTGCTGCGAGTGTTTGCCTGGTGCACTGACCCTCAGCTTGTTAGGACTTGTGTTTATCTCCATCTCATCAATAAACAACCTGCACATGGATCCCAAACAGTTTTGTCCAAAGCGACTTACATTAGGGGAGAGACAATATGCAATCTGTTACACCGTCAAAGTCTATCTCAGCTTCTCATAATAGAAATTGTATCAACTGAACAATAAACCAAAGCAGTGAGGAAATAAAGGAAGAAGGTAAAGAGAGAAGACTTTTTTTGTAGTATGTGTTCCCTGAAGAGAAGAGTTTTCAGTTGCTTTTTGAACTACCCTACCCTACACAGACTAAATAAATACACTAATACCCATGCACAAAGGCCACTTGTAGGTTTTTACCGAAGACCAAGCTAGGTATAGACAAAGGAATTGAGACAGATCCACTAGAATTTAGAGAATATAAAAAATTGGCCAAAAAGTCATGGGAAGATGTAAATTCCAATAGAAAAATATCCTGTTCTGAATGCTCTGTGACAGTGAAAGCCTTAGACTGCTGGGCAGGCTAGAAGGTATTTAGATTGCTTAGGTGAATGAAGCTGATTAGGCAAAAGTGTCGTGGAGGGTCCTAAAATTGAACCGATCTGTCTCTTTTGCATTGCCTAGGAACCCCAGCGGAGTTCCACTGACAGAGCAGTTTAAACAGGCATCTGCATTGCTACCAGTAATTGTTATTTTTCTTGTTAAAGATTCAATAACTATAAAGCAGAAGAGAATTAACTGAGCATGCTCCATCAAATTAAGGGTAGGTCATACCTACAGCTCAAGCCTGAAATTGGGAATGACAGGAAAAAAAATGTTTATATATGATGATTGTCTAATGGTTCTCATGAGCTCTGGTTTATAGTAGTTTGGTAGAGGGTGGTACATTATCAGTAAATAGTAAACCTGTTATTTAAAAAAAACTGATAGTAAACCTGCACTATCACTAAATACAGAATACTAAATACTAAATAAAAAATACAAAAATTATTTTACTACAAGGAACACTGAAATGCAAACAGGTCAAAAGAAAGAGACTGGTAGACTTTAATTGAAAAAATTTTTTTGTGAAAAGTTTCCATACAAACACCAAACCTCCACTCTGCTGTGATTAAATTCTCCCAGACCAATGGCTTTATAGGTATCTATTTTTCAAGATAATGTGATGATGGTTCACCCCTTTGTTCCTGGCGCATCTCCCACAGCTAGGGTTCGAATCCAGAGAAAGGTCACTCTGATGCAGTCCGACCCCTGCTGACCCTGTTTAAAAGATTTTGGCACATTATTATGCTAGTATTTGCTGAAAGAAATTATATATGATTCCAATCTTTTTGTTGGTTGTAGCACATTGTGTTTGCAGTTAGCAAACTAAGGCTGAGTCTACAGTTATGCTGTTTAAAAATGTATGCCCATTAAAAAGCTTAACTCAAGTGAAACAAAGCGCGTTGTTAAATTTTACATAAAAATGTAAATTGTGCAACAATAACAAAACATTATGTGACCCATATTTTCTTTCTGTTCGGCTAATGCCACTTTATTAACAGTTGATGGTAGACTCAAGAGTACTATCTGATCTGAGGCTCGGAGGGGTCTTTATTTATGAATAAAGAGCGACACCATGTGGACATAATAATCTCTTTTTTATTCCTAACAGTGTCAAAACAGACGTCACTGCAGAGTCAATATATTTGCATATGTGTTTGTGGGCACAGCAAATGTAGACACTTTTTAAAGGAAATGGTTAAGTGGAGAGCTAAATTAGAAGTAAGGGAGAACTCAACAATGAGGGTGTGATAGTGGTAGGCTGACAGCTGACAAAGCACTGTACACTTCTTTATGACCTTCTAGAACTCATTTCACAACTTTTCTTTGTTTGTACCGAATACACTCCTATACATTTGTCAGAATAAATCAAAACACATATTAACAGTATAAATTTTTGATCAAATAATAATTCTATTGCACCAGAAATTGTCTGCTCTTTCTCTGTACAGCAAGGGAATACATCTCAATCACTGAGTTTCTTCTCCCTTCTTTTGAGCTGAGGTATCCAAGGATGGAGGTACCAGACCAGAGGCTGACTCCGATTCGATCGAAACAGAGGTCTGGGGGCTTCCACGCGGATGAGTTGAGCTGGGTGTGGATCATCAAGACGATAACCAGCAAATTGCCCTAAATGGACACAGGGTCGTACAAGCAGAATCAGGTAATATCAACAAAAACATTTAAATGATTGAATTGTAGTGTTGTCGAACTGTATATAACATGCTAACATCTAGAGGTTATTAAAAGCATTACTTGGCCACAATAATCCCTTTGTATTAAAATGGTAAAAATGTTTGAGTCATTTTATGTATGAAAGCTTGAGAGTAAACATGTTTGGAGTTGGCTGCCTTTTTATATATTATATATTATTTTTGTTGTCATGTTAAAGTTTCATTAACATAACACAAACTATTGGACAAGTTTCACTGCTTTGATCTGTAATGGCAAATTTCTTGATCATGCTGATAATGACAGAATTTGAATGTAAAATATAAGTGAACCTACATGAAGGAGCAAAATAAGTTATTTTTAAATGTAAAAAAAATCTAATTGAAATGGATGTTACTTAGTCATCTTCTACACCAGGGGTGCCCAAATCTGGTCCTAGAAGGCCAGAGGTCTAGACATTTTTGGTTCAATCATCATGAAACACACCTATTGCTAATTGAAATACTAATTAAAGACCTCTCTGATTGTCTGAAACTCGAGTAGTATGCATATAGCAATGATGCAACTAAGATGTGCAGTGTTCATGTCCTCCAGGACTGGATTTGGGGATTCCTGTTTTACACACTTAATAAATCTTCACTTTGTAATTTCGCCACTAGAGGTCCCCCTCTCTTGTAATTTTTTTGAGACAAGCATGTGCATGTGACATTAGACAATATAGCTATATATACGTGTATGTATATGTATTAGGATAGCTACAAAGTAAAGTGGATCATATAAATGTTAAAACATCTGAAACTTTGAACATTTACCTACACAATATGTTGTACATTTAATTAAAAAACAAATCCTGGATCTTCCTATCATCACTGTTTGACGGTTAATATTTAGATAGTAGGACTAACCACAGCTCGACTGGAGAAGGCCTCGTTAGTTCTCATTTCTTTTTGAGCGAGAAAAGAAGCAAAACTGTCACCGACCATCATGGCTCCAAATGCACGGATGAGAGGAAGATTATTATCAGATCCATGATTCTGTGTGAACACAAAACATGCATAACACCTGTAAAGTCTTGTGCACTAGTGATAAACTAGAATCAAGTTTTACCTGTGGCGGTATTAAACATTTCGGAGAAACCAACCACATTGTGCCAAAAATAAAGTTGGTGAAAAAATCCACTTGAATGAAAACTCTAGATGGTTTAAGAAAGCAGATCTGATATCAGAGAGATTTTCAGATGATTCTGATCCATGAGCAAAAGTATTAAACTGTTTAGAAAAAAGAAAATGAACACATTCACATCCACTGAGAAAAGCTAGAGAAAAGAAGAAAAGGGCACAACAATAATTTAAATATTATATATATATATTTTTTTTTTTTATTTCTTTCATGATTGTATCTAATTTTGCAAACTCCTAACAATGCAAGAAAAGCCTGCAAAATAAACATTTGCACATATTAGGTTTTATTAGTTAAGATGCAGAATAATCAAAGCATGTCCCACATAGTCCAAAATGTGCATAGCTTGCAAATAATAAAAAAAAAATCTTTGTCAATGCAAAGGAAGGAACATGAATTACGAAAAATGAGAGCCACAGGAAACCTCTGCATCTCTAACTGTCCTTTTAAAACGGATAAATCAATGGTAATGTAAAGTGCATGCTGCAGACTAAATACACTTTCAGGTTTTCAAAAGGTTGGGGTACACTTGCAAGTTACATCCATAAATGTTTGATGTTTCCACGTACCACAAGTCTTGAGAGCGTATGAGCAGAAAGGGAAGTCGATGAATGTTGCTTTTAAAGAAAATGAACTTCAGATTACTGGCAACCCAAACACACACCAGTGAGTGTGTTCCATCCAACTGTGCACTTCCATCACTCACCATGACCCCCTGCAACACATCAAAATAAGAACTCCTTAAAATAACCATATTTTTCCTCCTGACATGCAGTAAAGAAACTCCCAAACAGCATTTATTATCTTTGACAGCCTTTCCCAAAGCATCTGTTAAAATTAAGTTTACAAACTGTTAATTACAGTTCATTTACAGCAAAATACCAATATTTAACAGTAAGATTCAAGAATAAAATCTATAATTATATAGGCAGTAAATAAACATCAAGCATAAGTTGTTTAGCGGAAAAAAAAATTACATTATTAAACCCAACTATTTATTTTTTAATAGATTGTAATTTGGAAGAAAAAAACTGATTTTAACTGCAATTTTACCAATTTGTAGTTTTATAAAATAATTTCAGATTCGTATATGTTACAGGGTGCTAATAAAATTGTTAATATCTATAGTTTTACAGTAATACGGAGTACAGTGAAGAGTTATTATCACGCTGTCAGGATTCCTGGCTGATCGGCTGATTCTATCCATTTTGGTCTGTTTTCTTTAGCCACAGGTTCCCTTGTTTGTGCTCCTAATTGTTTCTCTCCACCCCCTCGTTGTCATTCAGTTAGTTGATTCGTCTCACCTGTCGTTGCTCATTTTCTCCTCATTAGCTCCCCTATTTATTCCCTTAGTGTGTTCTGTTCTGTGCCAGATTGTTGTTCGCCTCTGACCCAGCAACATCAGATGTTGAAGTGCTTGTGTGTCGCTAACCCCTTTTGTGTGACTCCAGGACTCTCTCCCTACCGTCTCAGATTGTGGTGTAGTCCCTGGCCAACCTGAAGTCCTTGCTCGGTGCTGTCTCAGGTTCTGGACACTGACCTAGTCTTAACCGGTCCAACTGCTCCTGTCTACTGACTGAGTCGTTTGTGGTTCCTGGCTCTTCCCTACTGAGTCTGCAAGTCTGTTTGTGATTTTTTTTTTATGAACTAAGAAATTTTGTTTCCCCTTGGAGCGGAGGGGTATTTTTTGTTGCCAGGAACCTGACTTGTTTGATTTTGGCCAGCTGTAAATAAACTATTTTGCTTCATCTGCTTTTGGGTTTTCTGTCTGCATACCGGCCGTGACACACGCGATCGAGTCTAATTAACGCTTTTCCACAATCACCTGCGATCAATAGCTATCTCTTATTAGGTCAAATATTTAAAATATAATTTATTAACTTGTTTCAACTATACACAGACCTATTCACAAGTACACTGCTGAAAGACTCCAAAGCTTATAGACTTATAGAACATCCAGTGGAGAAAGCTGAGCAGCAAGCCCAGCACAAGCTCTGCTGACACTGCTTGGCTCTCTTTAAACCTCGCTCTGTGTTCGGTTCCATGGCTGACTCCGGTTTCTGAGCTGGTCTTGAGTCCTGCGACGAGTGAAGCCACTTACTGTTGCGTAAAATAAATACCTCATACATAAACCATCTGCAAACTGAGGAATGCTGGAATACAAGCGTTTAAACACTTTTTATGTAGCATAGTTAAATTTACACCGGGTTTACACTGTCACAACGCTGTAGATGTTGCTCCATTGTGCGTATAGAAGTGATTTATAAAACAAATTCACATTTTTCTTCGACAAATGCTTTAACACGTACATATTTACTTTATTAAACATGTTTTATTGAACACACGAATTATGAACGCAGATGTTAAAACGTTTTACAATAAAGTAACAGCCAAGGGGATTAGCTTTTAACCCCTTCAGACATCAATCATTTTTAGGAAGTTATGTTCTTTACCAACTCCTAACATTTTAGGTTTGCATTAACAAAATAATGAACAGATTACTATTTGTTTGTTAGTTTCAACGGATTTCTGGTTAAGAATATAACTTATGAAAAAAATCTACTTTGATTCTTTTAATGTTGTTTATATGCAAACAACAAAAGTGAATGCGAACTATTTATTTAACTCAAATAATTTACACGGCTTTCTAAACATTTGCCTAGATAACATACATCCAAATTCACAAACAATCGGACTTTAATCAGACTGATACTCAGAATAAAGTGTAATTTCTGTTGTGGACAAAGGATCTGAAGGGGTTAACGCAATATGATAGGCCGCTTAAAAAATCAAACACAATTAATTAAATATAGGGGTCTAGTAATACTACTGTGTGTGTCATCAGCAAATGACTGACAGAGGCTATATTGATTTAGTTTGATGTCACATGACCATAGCAGCAACAAAAATATCATATAGCTGGAATTTGAATGTGTTTGTTTTACAAACCACAACAATTCAGAAATTAATAACAATTACTTGTATTTAATTGGAACTACACCTCCCACATTTCTCTCTGTGGAATCTCTGTGAAATCTCCTATTTTCATCGCTGCAAATTCTTCAAGTTGAGAAAAAATAATAGTTGTAGTGTACAGCCAACCATTCCCATACTTTATTTCAAAAGACTTTATTTCAAAATGACTAAAGTAAGGTTATAAGGTGATTCTGAGCTCATAGATGTTGAGCAAAAATGTATTAGTATGTAAAAAAAAAAAAGAAACTTCCGGAACTGAAGAAGAGAAGAGAATGATTACATTTAATATAGAAACTAAAAGAGACCAATGCATTGTTGATGTATTAATTAAAAGATTTAATAAATGTACTTTAAACAAATTTACAGTTATTAATATATTTACATCTGGATACTGTAATGTCAATGCAGAGTAAACAACAATTCAATTGTAAATATAAGTTTGTCTCTTGGACTTGCATTTTGGGAAAAACATCTTCTAAATTGAGTGCATTATGGATCATGAATGGTGAAGCTTCGTCCTGTCCGGAAATAGTTTTCTATCTCCTCCAGAGTTCGGCCTTTGGTTTCTGGCACACACTTAGCAGTGAAAATAATATTGACTACGGAGACGACAGAGAAGAACAGGAAAGGCACAAAGAGCCCATATCCCTCCTAAATGTAAAAAAAAAGGTTAAATAAAAGGTTAAAATGGCCACGTTTCTAGCAAATTCTGCAGCTAAACCTGTGCTTGCAATGAAGATAAAACAGTTTTTGCTCACCACCACGTGCATGAAGAGCTGGGTCAGTATAAAGGCTGTGATCCAACTTACACCAACACACAAACCAGAGGCTACACCTCGTGCACCCAAGGGTAAAATCTCTGACATGAGCAGCCATGTGATTGGACCCCAGCCCATTGCGTAACCTGGATAACATATATATATTACATATTTAGATTAAATAAGCAGGTTATACAGTTATTGGTATATTAGAAATAAAACATTGTCAAACCAAAAATGATGACCATGACACTAATGAGAGGAATTAGTGTTTTTGGATCAAAAGCAGCCGCTGTTGAGGGTTCGTGGCTGTTCAAGCCCTCTGTTAGGGTAAGGTTCATATGAGGACATGGAGATTGGTGTGTGTACATGGTCATTGACAGCATGGCTAGATATATCAAAAAGCCTAAAGTGGAATAAAAGGGTATAGGCATTGGTTACACTATAAATGCAAACAGATATATATAAGGTAAAATGCACTAAATGTTGGAATCCAGAAAGATAAATGCAGTTAGTGAATATTTCTATGTTTGTGCTATTGTTCTTCATAAGTGTTTCAGCACTTGTTGCAGCACTTTCCCGAATTCCACATTCACAAACTACCATTTTAGCAAAAAAAAATTGTACCAAGTATAATTAAATAGAACAATGAGTGATTTTTTTAACAAAACATTTCTGTACAGATTTTTTACAGTCCATATTATTTTGTAAGGTCTTGTACACTTTTCATTTCCAAAAATACAAACCCGAAGTGAAAAGTAGAGCTTTACGACCTGCTTTGTCCATCAAACTGGCTGCTATAGCAACAGATACCAATCTTACTGCTCCCACTAAAGCTGCATCATATTTTGGTTTCTGAGTGGACAGAAAGTGCTAATCAATATATGAAAAATAACCAAATAAATATTTTCTATTGTCTTCTGTGTGACATACCAGTGAAACATCTGTCAGGTGGAAGATAGGCTCCAGATAAACCAGAATTGGAGTAATGCCTGTCATTTGCTGTAGAAATCTCATGAAAACTGAAATTAGGATTGGCTTATAGTATGAAGGTGTTTTTAGGTCGCTCAACCGCACATCCTGTTTGAGAAAAAGAAGTCTTGTAATTATGACATATTAATTTATTTTTAGTTAAGAATTACTTGTAAAACAAACGTCTAAGGTTACGTAGGTAACCAAGGTTCCCTGAGGGAACGAGACGCTGCGTCCAACGCTATGGGGAACGCTTGCTGCGTTTCCGGCTCTGAATTATATGTAAAATCTCGTCCAATAGACAGGTGTGACGTCATCCGAGTGCGACGTCGCACCCGTCGTGCGCAGTATAAAGGAGCCTACGATGGAGACGGCCACCAGCTTTGAAGCACAGTAAGCGCCGTCAAGCCGTGGCGAAGTGGCCTGGGGACGCAGCGTCTCGTTCCCTCAGGGAACCTTGGTTACCTATGTAACCTTAGACATTCCCTTTCAGGAACTCGAGCTGCGTCCAACGCTATGGGGAACGAGTGTCTAAACACGCCAATTCGCCCCGGACTGACAGTGTCTTCAGCCCGGAGAATCATCCAGATCCAATACAGGACCGGAGCAACATCAAAGAGCGTGGACCATCCCGCAGCGCTACCAATCCTGGAAGAATACCAGATGACAAGGCCCTAGTCGCCACTCCTCTTGTGGAATGTGCCCTGTCCCCAAGGGGGCCAGAAAGCTAGAGGCTTACACCTAAGTATAGGTGATAACATTTTTCCATAGTCCATCTGCTCACTGACTGCGTATTAGCAGGAGAGTCCGCCTGTGTGGACCATAGCACACAGGCTGGTCTGAGCTCCACTGAGCCATGCGACAGACCTAACAGCCCCATGCCCACACTGGGCAGATACTAATAAGGACCTAGACAGGGGACTCACCTGGAGGAGGAAGAATGCCTGGAACCTAATAGGACACGGGGCGATGTAAGGCACCTGCGAGACATAGCTCGGCTTAGGGTGCAGGAAGACTTCAGAAAGTCTTTTGCGTGTAATCTCCCTTCCTATTAAGGGAAGCATGGCGCTTAGAAAAGCTGTCATAAGTGACAGGAAGACGCAAGTACACGTCGCCCAGAGTCTCACAGAGGCCTCTTAGGACCCCCAAGATGATGGCCAGGTCCCATATGGACACTCTTGTACAGATCAGGGGCCTCAGCCACCTGGTACTGTGAAGACAACGAGATGTAACGAGTGGGGGGGGGGCCACTGCCCACTGCCCCTACCCTACAGAACTCTAGCACCGATCTTGACCGGGCAGAGCTAATTTAAAGTGTGGGAACACCCCAACACTGTGACAGTCGTTGTCTCGCGTCAGACCTCCTCGTAGATGGAGCCCTGGAGTGGAGAATGGTCACAATGACCTCGGCCTGGAGGCCGAACGCTAGAGCTGGACCCCCACCGGGGCTATAGATACAGCGCAATTCTGGACGGGGATGAACCACCGTCCCATATTATCTCCAGGAAGCAATGACGGCCCTGATAAGCACGGGATACAAGTAGACCCGAAGCCCTGGTCACCGAGAGCCTGGGTGAGCGCAGGTGCAATATACGCTCCCTGAAGCACCGAGGGGGCAGGGTTAGCGGAAAGTGGTGAAGGGTCGCCGGGAGACGACAGCCTTCCAAGAAGTGCGCCGCTCTATGAAACCGGAGACCCCCCTGGCCGTCAGCTTCCGGGAAGCAGTGCTACTGGGGTGATGGTTCCTGATAAAGCACGGGATTCAAGAAGACCCGAAGCCCTGGTCACCGAGAGCCTGGGTGAGCGCAGGGGCAATATACGCTCCCTGAAGCACCGAGGGTGGCAGGGTAGCGGAATAGTGGCTAGGGGTCACCGAGAAACGCCAGCCTTACATGAAGTGCGACGCTCTAAGAAGCCGGAAACTCCCCCAGCCGTCAGGAGCACTTAACCACAGCCTGTTCATAGGAATGATGGTCCTCAGACTTATCATTCTCTGGCTGGGGCTTCCCCAGATGTCGGTCCCAGGTGCGACACAGCAACTGCCTCCAATTCAACCGGCCCGGGATGTAAGATGCTCTAAGGGAGCAGAGCTTGTACGGGCCTACAGGGAGAAGCGTAGGCCCCCCCTGTCGGTTGATGTTGACCACCACGGACATATTGTCTGTGCTTCCGTAGAAGCACTGATGGCCTCTGATGTCTGGCAGGAAGTGCAAAATGCACAAAAAAACGGCCAGCAACTCCAGGCAATTAATGTGCCAAGGAGATGGGACCAATCCTACCGACCATGGGTAGAGCGGTTCCCGAGCACCGCCGCCCCTCCACCCGTGCGAGGACACCTCCGTGGTTGTAGTTACTCGACGGCACAGTGCCCTCCACGGGCCCTGGGACAGGAACACAGGGTCCCTCCAACGAGAACGGCACGGGGGCCTTAGTCTCGTGGTTCTAATAAGCCAGAGCAGGGAGCCCTGGGGAGAGAACCCTGCACTCCCCAGCCACCACTGAAGGGGCCTCATGGAGCTGACAAACGGAAGAATAGTCGCCGCTGGCCCCAAGAGGCAAGGCAGTTATTCAAACTGCAGCCGACAGTGAGTGACCTAGCCTCGCTCTCCTGGTCCCCTTCTAGGATCACAGAGATCCTGGCCTGTTTAGACAGGCACACCCGCATGTGGTGGAATCCCATACCCCACATACTTACCTGTTTGGGTTGGGGAAAACCCACTCTTGCGGGGAATCTTGGAGAAGGTCCTGCGAGAGCGAAAGGCTGACAGAAAGCCTTCGGTACTGGTAAGTCATTGACGGCTCCTGATAAAGCACGGGATTCAAGAAAACCCGAAGCCCCGGTCACCGAGAGCCTGGGTGGACGCAGGGGCAAGTCCACGCTCCCTGAAGCACCAAGGGTGGCAGGGTAGCGGAATAGCGGCGAGGGGTCTCTGAGAGACGACAGCCTTCCATGAAGTGCGTCGCTCGATGAAGCCGGAGATCCCCTGGCCGTCAGGAGCACTTACCGAAGAACTTCCTGTGAGAAGGACAAATAGGGACTTGAAAGTATTCTGTAACTAACCAGTCACTGTACTTGATCTGCGCCACGATCTGCTTTAAGGTAAACAACTTGAATGGCAACCTCATGATGCGACTGTTCAAGCGCCTCAGATCGAGAATGGGGCGCAGGTCCCCGTCCTTCTACGGAACCAGGAAGTATTCTGAAACCCTGATTCTGTCCTACACAGGCACCACCTCAATGGCCCCTTGCGCAGCAGGGTGCAAAACTTCCTGGTCCATGACCAGAACTTGCGCGATAACAACAGTAGGCAAAACCCCGACAACACGGGGCCACCGTTTCATGACCCGCAAGACCCACTGGGAGTGGCCTGGAAGGCTGAAGAAGCCCCCATGAAGCGACTCAGGGGAACCTACCTCGTGAGGTCGGCTTCTGGTCACTGGTGGGTAACGACTCCTGATACAGGCACGGGATTCGATGGAAGACCGGAAGCCCTGG
This sequence comes from Danionella dracula, assembly GCA_900490495.1. NCBI lineage: Eukaryota > Metazoa > Chordata > Actinopteri > Cypriniformes > Danionidae > Danionella > Danionella dracula. The sequence goes on from UELW01000089.1 coordinate 1,409,109, forward strand.
TCACCGAGAGCCTGGGTGAGCACAGGGGCAAAGTACACGCTGCCTGAAGCACGAAGAGTGGCAGGGTTAGCAGAATACATGTTGAGGGGTCACCGAGAGACAACAGCTTTCCATGAAGCGCATCTCGAAGTTGTAGACCCCCCAGCCCGTCAGGAGTGCTTAGCCGCCGCCCGTTTATTGAAATGATGGTCCTCAGACCATATTTCCCTGGGCTGGGGCTTGTGTCGCCACCCCTCGGGAGGCAGCGACACTCCGCTTCTGGGCCTCTGTACCCAGAAGCAGCAGCCTTAGGAGTCTGCTCCCACCCAGCAGAACTCCAGGTAAGCCCTCCCCACCAAGGCCGAGGTGGCCCAGAACGGCTTTGTGGGGAGGGCCGGGACCTTCAGGGATGACGTTCATAACAAGGCAGAGCTAGCTCGCAAGCCTCTGTCCACCTTGGATCATCCCATACCGCGCCCCTGCATCCCCTAGATGTTCGATAGTGAACATCGGGATAAAAAGGCAGGCTGCGCTGATCCCCGGACCTACCACCTCGGTGTGCAGGTCCAGGAAAACGGAAGGCCCCGGCGTGGAGTTTGCGACCGCGGGTGCTGATAGCGTTCATCAAGCTAGCTCTCAATGAGAGGCCTGTGCCGCTGGCAGCCAGAAGATACCTTTTGACAACGCAAGTCACAACCTCCAACCAACCGCTCCTCGCCTAGAGTGGGAGGAGCCGTCACGAGTCAAACCCCGCGACCGAAGCGGGCGCTCGCCCTCGGCAGAAGCGGCCAAGCCACCTGGCGCAGGGGAGAGCACTTTTCTAGAAAAATGCTCTCCGCGAGCGGAGTGTGCGCAACTCATGCGTTCACAATGCTCACAGCCGACTCTCTCAAGAGCCGGCTGGGCTTGATCCGCTCGCAAACGCCGCCTGGAGCACGTGCGATTCGAGCCTGGTGGCCAAAACCGGCGCTCCGCCTCAGCCTGGCCACCGAAGAGAGCACTTTTCTCGAAAAATGCTCTCCGCGAGCGGAATGTGCGCAACGCATGCGTTCACATTGTTCACAGCCGATTCCCTCAAGAGCCGGCTGGGGTTGATCCGCTCGCAAGCGCCGCATGGAGCGCGTGCCGGTGGCCAAAGCGGGCGCTCCGCCTCAGCAGGAGCGGCAGCCTGGCCATTTGGGCACAGAGGAGAGCACTTTCCTCGAAGAATGCTCTCCGGGAGCGGAGTGCTCACAGCTAACTCCCTCGAGAGCCAGCTGGCCAACATCCGCCCCCAAGCGCCACATGGAGCGCGTGCGACTCGAACCCGGTGACTAAAGCGGGCGCTCCGCCTCAGCAGGAGCGACAGCCCGACCACCGGGGGCGGAGAGAGAGTGCATCTCTAAGCTCACCGAGCTTGATCCGCTCCCAGGCGCCATAAGGAGCGCGTGCGAGTCGAAGCCGGTGACCCAAACGGGCGCTCTGCCTCGGCAAGAGCGGCTATTCTCCACTCCCAAGCACGCTCGTAAGCTTTCAGCAACAAGTACAAGATATAGTTGTCCACACTTTTGGAACAAGAAGACATATAAAGAGCGCTTACTGAATGCAGAAAAGCTGGTGGCCGTCTCCATCGTAGGCTCCTTTATACTGCGCACGACGGGTGCGACGTCGCACTCGGATGACGTCACACCTGTCTATTGGACGAGATTTTACATATAATTCAGAGCCGGAAACGCAGCAAGCGTTCCCCATAGCGTTGGACGCAGCTCGAGTTCCTGAAAGGGAACTTTGTATGTCTTTTAAGGCTGAATTTAGAAGACATTTTATGACTCATGTGTAATAGATACAGTAATTGGTATGTGAAGTGATGTTTCTTTTTTTGATTGCAAACAGAAAAGGAGCTTGAATTATTGCAACATTTTTCTATAATGCTCTGAAGAATAAGACAGCTCAGATTCGTGACTTTGTCATTTACCTGCAAGTTAATGCTACGTTCAACCTTACTAAACTCCATCAAGTAATCAGAACTGGGACCTCTGAGCCATTCCAGTGATTTGACTGCTTTTTCTCGCTTCCCAGTCATGGTGAGGTAACGTGGAGAGCTCGGCATGAAGCAAAGCAAAATTATCATGATAACAACAGGGACCTCACCAGCCACAGCCAGCCACCTCCAGGGCAATATCAGGCCTGGAAAAAAATAATACACTGTTCTTTAAGCCGGACAACACAGTGAGACAATGGTGAAAATAAGTAGAAGTGTGTTTTAGCATACAACCATTAAAGCCAGAGAACCAACAGCTATCTTACCAAGAGCATAGAGTGCAAGACTTCCAAAGACCGCTGTAATTTGAGGGCAAGAACCCAGTGCTCCCCGCACAGATGGATGTGAGATCTCAGACACATATACCTATGTGGATAACAGATAACTTTTAAGGCTGAATTGAAGATAAACACATTTAAGTGATCTAATAGTAATCAACGACTCTGAGATTTCACAGAAACAAGAGGAAACATCTGAATACGTATGCTTGTGTTGTGATCATTATGTAAAATGTAGTGTTGGAGCTGATTAGTACGTTCAAAATATGTGAAAAGCAGAAAGCAGAAAATTTCCACACAATTTCCTGAGTGTCCATGCCTCTTAAATAACATGATGCACAGAAGTAAACACCACCAGCTGGCATTGAATATGGTGGAACTGGTATCATGTGACATTTTAACATGGTGGATGAAATGTGTAAAAGAAATTCCAGCTACTCATTTTAATAATATGTGTTTGATACTGCAAGAGCTGTCGGAAGATTTTGACTTAAACAAGTGACTTAAACAAGAAGATCCTACTTCTATAGTGTGCATTTTTGAATGTGTCCAAGGTTCACACTTTAATAAATTTTTTTCAAGCACACATCATCCCTTACTATCATCCAAAGCCACTTCCTTTACTTGCTTTGATCCTCACATATACATGTTAGTTTTTACAGCAGTACTGTATTCATATTTAATACTTGTGAGAGTTATCCCACACAGAGGTGAAGAGACATTTACAATGAGGGAGGGCTCTAATTGAGAAGTAAAATGGATTAAAAAATAACTTACAGGAATGGAGCCAGCAGTGATGCCCCCGGCGATGCCCGTGAGAAATCGGCCCCATAATAACATCCAGAAGTTTTGTGCAGATCCCATCACAAGCAGACCAACAACAGATGGCACTCCTGATAACATAATGCTGATCTTTCTCCCAACACGGTCATTCAGGAACATGGCACTGAGACCCCCAGCGGCTGCTCCGAGGGTGAATATTGACTAAAAGGACAAGTAGTCACAAAGTTGTTGTTTTTTTTTAGAATAAAAAAAGTCAGCACAGCCCGGCACAAACACAGCTTCTTCTCTCAGGCCATTCAGCTCCTGAATCCATAACTTTTCCCACCAACACTCAAGTATTTCCATTAAATGTTGCACTAGGCAACGGGACTCTAATATGACTCTTTGCACATTTCCAGTCGCTCCATATTCTGTTGTTCTGCTGCTGCACTTTCCTTTTACTTTACACTTTGGTCTGCGCAATACCTCCAAAGCACATTTGTTAAGCACCTAGGACTTCTGATATAGTTATAGTTCTATTACTTGATATTTTTACTACCTCCACTCATCATACACCTTATTCTATTTATTTTTAACTTTAGCAATTTTCAAGTCATTCATGTCATTTAATGTAGAGTGTCATTTACTGTACCAACACTGGAGAGTATTCCTGTAGCTCAACAAATTCCTTGTGTGTGTGCACATGCACACTTGACAATAAACATCTTTCTGATTCTGAAATCCATTCTAATGTGCATCATTTTGGAACAGTTTATTTTCATGAACACTTACTGCACGCAGCCATAAAACTTTCAAATTTTACCTGGGCAAAAATCCATCCATCTTTCCATCCATATTTTATCGGCTTATTGCCTTTCGGGGTCACGGAATGAACCGCCAACTATTCCAGCATATGTTTTACACAGCAGATGCCCTTCCAGCCAATTGCCCGGAAACATTCACACACACACTCTTTCACATTCATACTCTTTGAATACAATAGTTTTTTCTCAATTCACTTATATCACATTCACTTATATAACACATCTTTGTTCTTGTGGGGAAACCGGAGCACCCGGAGTAAACCCACGCGATCACGAGGAGAACATGAGAACTCCACACAGAAATGCCACCTGCCCCAGCCGAGGCTCAAACCAGCGACCTTCTTGCTCTGAGGAGATCATGCTACCCACTGTGCCCCCGTGACGCCCAAGAGTAAAAATATTAAATGAAATATTATCAAAAGATAAAGAACTAGGTTTTGTTCAGTACTGTATTAGACTTTAAAAAAAAGCAAAAGCAACATAGTAGAATTAAAACCTTAAAGAGACTCTTCGTGTGGAACAATTTTCACAGTTTAGGTCACATCTTAAATAAAACAACACTCACTCTTTATGAGACCTATTAGATGGGGCAAAATACTTGCACCATCAGCCATTGACCACTTATTGATTACATGATTACAAGGAACTTTATTTAAAAACTCTAAATTATTAAAAAACTACTTTCACTGATGGAGACATAACTACATCCCACATAACTGCTTTATTATACCAAGCAAGTGATTTATATATGTTTTTAACCCTAACCCTATATTAACAAAATGATATTACATATGTAACTTAATATTTTATAAGATTCCCCATTTTTTTAACCATTTTAAAAGTGCGGCCAAACACAGTTGCATACTGTAATCCCTACAAGCCTCCCTTTTGTACTCAAAACTATACTAGTGATACACATACATGTAAGCTTGGTTAAAATATTCTTCTAACAATCTGGCCCATAAAGGCTCTGACCATGGAACCGCCTTTAGTGGAAGATTTTTGTCTGAGAGACTTTCTGATTTAAGTTTTCACTTTCACTTTGAGTGATGTCATTCCAATCACTCAATTTACCACAAAAAAATGTATGTTAGGTTTTAAATTCATAACTGGAGTGAATGGTAGTAAATGAACCAACAAGATTCTAGACATCTGACCCTTGTGTACCCCTGAATTTTGTTCAATATCAGCTAGGATCCCAGGTCCCATCTCTTTCTGGTTGATAATGTCATGACACATCAGTCACAGAATTGTGTAATTTCAAACATTAAGAAATTGTTAGTTCCCGTCCATTTGAGGGAATTTCCTACACCATGAATGACAGACAGAGCAAACAGAAAGATACGTTCCGAGAAACAGCTTGATGTAAGGCTATATTCTTACTCCAAACCATGAAATCTGGTGGATGTCCATGTGTAGTCGGGAGTCATCACCCTGTTGAAGCTGGTGTATGACGGGAGATGGGAACACCAAGGCAAATCCAAAATTGAAGTTGCCCAAAACGGCTGAAAACACTGCAAGGTAGAGCTTCCGATGACTGAAATGTCCATTCCAAAGCAATGGAAGAGAAAAACGTAAAACACATAAATCTAAATAGATCACAGACTATAAAAAATGCTTATAAAGAACACTTTTTGATGAAGATACCTTATCTGCCCTGCTTTGTTTTGAATTAATGGGGTGGCCTCATTGGAAGGGTCTGCCATCTCTCCACAGTCTCGCCCAGCTCACTGAATGACTATCATGTTAGAAAAGAGAACACTTTTGAATCAGAACATGTGAAACTGAAATTTTGAAATTTCCTCTGGTAGATATATGGTTAAAAAGAGAAGAAGAGAATTGACTCAGAATAGTTTACTCAGCAACCTAGCTTCCTGTTTAGAGCAGGCACAAAGTCATTCACAAAGACTCACTTTGACTGTCTCAAGGTCTCTACACATCCATTCAAATTGAGATTCGCACAATTCTTCGGATGCGTCTCTGCAAGATGCATTTTGCAAGCTATTGTTTAATGTTGATGCAGTGAAGCTCCTTGTCCTTGTATAGCATGTGATGTGTGACCTGCACTTCCTCGAGTGAGCAGGTTCTCATTCACTCCCATGTTAAAACTGAACAACTTTGGGAAAGCTTATGAGAAAACCAGTTGTGCTCCAAGCCAAAAATGAGGAATTTTTTTTAAATTTATAAAAAATGGACTGAATTATAATTTCTGTATTTTTATGTGTGATGTGTGATTTATGTGTAATTTATGGGTGGTAGGAAGGGTTTTTCAAAATATCGCATCGTCCAAGTTACAAGTAAACAAATTAACATTTATTTGTAACTTGGAAAGTTGAGGAGGGAACCCCAAAACACACCGTTGTGCCAAAATTTGGCTCCAGATTTTTGCACTTTTTGAATAACTCAAAATAACTCAGATTTGAATAACTCACCGATGTTTTCTCTGCACTCAACACAGATGTCAGAAGCTGATTTCATTCACATTAATACAATAATTACTTTCAAGAAGAATAACACCCTCACAGATCGGTATTAACAGATGAAGAAAAAGGAAGAAAAGGTGTGTGAAGACCAAGCAGTTTATAGTAATTTGTTATTCATAAATAGTCCGCATCTTGGATGTTTTACTATTTTTTTTATTCTCAATTCATTTGATCCATTTTGCAACTTTTGTGACTTGTGTTTAAATTGCAGGTTCCTGTACAGAGAACCGTTTTCACAGATGTATCTTTGTCATGTGGCTTCCTTGGTGATGCCATCTTGGAAGGCATGCTGTTCATCTTTGCTGTTTTTCCAAGGAAGTTTTAAACTCTCGTGATTTTAAAAAGATTATGACCAGTAGATGATATCTCCAAAAAGTTACAAAGAAATCCTAAGGTTCAAATAATGTGTAGGTTCATTTGCAAACATTCTCTTTTGTTTATGAAAGCACTTCTATTTAATGTTACCGTTTGGGTATTTCTGCAGTGGTACAATTTTTTGAGGAGGACATGGTCCTCTGTTGGTTATATAATTAATATCCCAATCTTTAAAGAACAGTGTGACTTTCCCAGAATGCAATAAGACCTTAAAGAAAATGTTCTGAAAAGTACAATTTTTAACAATCAATTTGAGCCTAATTAATTTCCTAAATAATGTTAAAGGATGAGCATACTTACACCAGAATCATTGTTCAAGTTTTATGGTGCTATATGAGATTTTTCAAAAACGATACAGGTCTTTTGCAGAATCAATACAAACTTTGATAGGTATTAAAGATGGGCTGTCAAAAATAAAGCACTATTTCTAGGGCAGTCTTAGGTGGCTTTAAATGTAAACATTGGCTCTAAAAATGTGTGTTTCTTCAAATTCTCCATAATATGTATTTATATATGTATAATTGTTTAGGTGGATCGCACAGAGAAAATTAAATAGTTTTTTTTATGCTTAATTTCCTATAGTTTTTTAGACTTTAAGGGAAACTTTGTGCATATTGGAGCTTCCAGGAACATTTTGAGAGTTTTTACGTTAATTGCTTTTATTTGCTATCTTTTAAAAGTAAAAATATCCAGTATCCTGTAGTGTAGTCTCTTGATATACTCGACCTTTTTAAATGATAAAAAGAGGGCATTGAAACTGAGATATTTGCTGAAGTTTTGTGTTTTTAACACGATTCTCTGTATGTGGCATAATGTGTAATGTGGCAGCACTGATAAAGTTCACATGACTGAAGAACAAAACTTCCAGTCAAATATCAAGCAAAACAATAGCTTACTTGATTGAGTAGAATTCTATATTTCAAGGCATAAATGAGAATCTAAAATGTCGAAGACGCAAGACTGAGGGAATAAAAATGACATGCAAACTTCTTGGCCCCCTCACAGTCAAGGGTCCTGATTGGATGAGAGCTCAGTCAGTGATGCAATCACTATTCAGAAAATGTGTTGATAAATGTGTTCAAACTAAAGAAAAAGTGTAAATACTGGTTGTTATTAGAGTGGCATGCATTAGTTCATATGTTGTTGTATACTAATTGGAAAGGGATGAGATTTTTGTACCATGTTTTACTTATCATTAAGTAAAACATTGTGGTACCATTGTTAGCAGATTGTTTAGGTGCCATTCAGTGCTATCGCAATTGTTTACTGAAAACATTATTGCAGTATTGTTGACATAATTAAAAGTCATATAACTTTGGATTGCATATATTATGCATATATTTCGATAAAGGAAAAGGCTGACTGAAATTTAATGACTGACAGAAAGTATAAAAAACAACAATTTTCAAAACTATCATGCTATAAATGACAAACCCAATTGAATTCTCCTCTGGATTAAAGAAATGAACCCACCTGCAAACCAACATTTACATAAAAATCCATGAAATTAAAAGAAAGGCTTAAAAATAGCTGTTTTCACTTAATATAAAATATTAATATAAACTTTACATAAACAATTGTAAATACATATATTTGTTTTATGCAGTTGTATAATTTTATTTACCCATCCCATGTTTCATACCCAAATGAGTCGCTATGGTTATCCCGTCCGCTCACATCGCTCCAGTGGTCTGCAGCCAATCCTGACGCAGATGGGCGGGGCACAGAACGCGCAAGTTCAACCCTCTGCACGCATGCGCACTATGCGTTCGCTCCCTCCTTTATGTCTCGGGCTGCGGCCGCCTCCCGGTTTTTAGGAACACGGAACAACAAATATGATAAATTGAAGCACCGACACACTTTTCATCAATATACACACGTCTCTTTGAACATTTCCTTCGTCTCATGAATGAGCCATGGCGGTAAACTTCGGCAAAATCGTCGTGGGGATTTATGTGGAGATAAAGCGCAGCGATGGTGAGTTCAAATTTGGGTCGGCTGTAACCGTCGGTAAAGTCATGCCTTGCTTCGGTTAACGTTGCTTCATAGGAACACCAGAAAGAACACGTTGATTTAGGTCGTTAGGTTTGATACAAATCGATAGGTTGGGTTAGTCTGGCCTGTTTATGCTGGTTGCCGGGGTAGCTAACAAGCTTATGTCAATCAACAGCGCATCTGATGCTTTAGGCTAGCCGCTTGCTAATAAGGGTGGAGTTTGTTTAGTTAGAGCTACACTTAGCAGTTAATATCATTGCATTTGCTCTCACATGTCAGACTTCACTATTGGTGTTCTAATGCAGATTCCTAGGCCCGAATGCATGTCTCACGTTGCTTGAGAATTTAATGTAATTCCTGTAGATTATTGGTTTGTATGACTAATCATAAATAAAAGTCATGTGACACAATGTGAGAAGTTATGCTGGATTCGTTTTTCCTTAGTGATTTGTATTGGTATCGCCAATTAGACTGGCAATAAATGATCTAATGTCAGTACTAGAATTTTTTTTAGCCATAAATATTGGTTTTTATTGTTTTTAAATGCATTGCGATCAAATTTATTTGTTCATAATTACAGCTTACTGTTTTGTCACATCAGTTATTTGATTATTTTGATTTGTCATTCATTGAGTTAAAGATGCTATACTCACTAATGGTCAAACGAGAATTCAAAGAACATGAGCCTGGGATTGGGCGCATTACTATGAGCAGATTATCATAAATATAATGCAACTGTTAACATTAGTGTTCAAAAAGCAGATGGTGTTTTGCCCAGTGAGTGGTGTACAGTTTTGGTGTACAGTTTTTGTTTTAAGCATATAATATAAGAAACAACAAATATATTTACCTTAAAGAAGAAAATTAAATATATATAAAAAGAAAACTATTTCTTAACGGTTAGATTTGTTTATGTATAGAAAGGGATTTCTAGCTAATCCTAACACAGATGTAAAGTTTTAAATGCTCAAAGAGTTCTCACAGAGGTTAAATACTAACGCACCAAAACAGAAATTGAATAGCTCTTGCCAACTACAAAAAAACTCAAACTTTATGTTTTAAGTCAATGCTGTAATGGACTTGCAGACGGTTTTCACCGCTGTGCATTGGCACAAGCAGTTCCCAGGACTAAGCGGGCAAACAAATGAATTGATGGATGGAAACCAATGATGAGTTTGCTGCAGCATAATGCAGAATTCGTATTGAACATTTTTTTTTATTTGATTGCTTTCATTGTTTATCACAGCAATGATGAACAAGAGTCTCAGAACAAATAAGAGCATTTCTTTAACATTTCCTCATGTAGTGTAACAACAATGAAAGAAAGGGATGAGTCTTCTGTTGACGTATTTGACAACCACTCCTGTCCCTGTGGGAAGTTTCAAGTATTGTAATTGAGATTAGCATGCTATGAAGACAAGCCGTGCATGTGACGTACAAAAACAGCGCTCTCTAGAAATATAAAGCTGCACCTATACTTTAAACAAGCTTTCAACTTTTCCCTTAGCCAGACATTGAAAGCTTCTGTTTTAGTGGACGTTTGATGGCTAGAAAATGTGTTTTTGTTTGTTTCCTGCCAGTCCCTCTGTTAAATAATTGCAGGTGTGAGACATGTGAGAAGGAATAGCTCTGAATAATTGAAACAGAAACATGGCTGTTTGTTTTAATGATGCTCCGAGGCTTCAGTAGTTAATAAAGCAACTTTTAATGGTCTAAATTTCTTATCACATCTACAAGATGCATACAAAGTTGATTGATGATGTTTAAAGGTGTCATCTTCTCATAGATGTGCTGGGTTTCTTACAGGACGAATACACCAGGCCATGGTTACCTCTTTAAATGAAGATAATGAAAGTGTCACTGTGGAATGGATAGAAAATGGAGACACTAAAGGAAAAGAGGTAAGCCTGTCAGCTGTGTGCCTTATTAATAATAGATGGAACATCGTTCTGGAGTTGTTAGTAGTTTCCTGCCCACTGTCAGGGTGTGCATGCAGTATTGCTTCACAAATGTGATTTTCATATTTAGGGTAGTTTCAAAACAATACACTTATCTGAAATCAACTTAAATTGATCTATACACACACATAGATTAGTAGTGAATACAAAGTGAACAAGCCTACATGGGATTGGGACTGAGTTTGATTGAAAAGTCAGAAAAGTTCCGCTTTGCTGCAATTAGTTCCAATCTCCCAAATCTTTTCTAGCTCTCTCTTCATCAAGATAATCTATTCAAGTACATTTCACCCCATGTTCCTGAGGGATCTCCCTAAGATGGATTTTCTTGATGAACCTTACGTTTGTGCAATTCCTACAAGAGCGCAGAGGGCACTTTTGCAGTGGGAACCCTGCAGCTGAGTAATATTAGGTCATCATCTCAATGAATTGCTTTTGACTGGTAGCGCCCATGGTGTGTTTCCTGCCCTTTAAACTTAAATGTATAATACTCTGAGAGCAAGTGTTACTTAATTAGTTGTAATTTCATTATTCACAAAGTTTTAACTCTCACATACAAAATTACTCCATGACCTTGCTTCTGCATACTCGTCGTCACTTTTAACTGCGTGTACACAGAACCGTTCGCTCTGCTCCTCTCTGTCTAAGCTTCTGTTTGTACAAAGCATGTGCACTAAAATTTTGGGAAACATGACATTTTCTGTCTGTGCACAGATGCTGTGCAACTCTCTTCCAGGGGAAATCAGGGATGCACAAAGTTACACTATTTTAAATCCCATCTTAAAACTTTTTTTTAAATACGCCTTTACAGTTACATGTGTGTCTTATTATTTAATTGCTTTTACAGTTACATTTTTTTACCTGTTTTACTGATCCTGTAGTGTTTTGTTATCTGCATTTATTGTGTTTTGACTGTCCAGTGCTATGTGAAGCATCACTTTAAAGGCGCTTTGTAAAACAAAAAGTGTATTATTGTAAATTAAGTTTATTATTAACATGACAAACTATTTAAATGTTAAATAAATTTCATTAGGCTTGCTTTCATAAATGTCTAGCACTAGGCATCAAGCATCAGCTCTGCTAAATGAATGTTGGCTCTTTAAACATTCATTTAATGTGTGTTGTTTTACTATTGTGAACATATTTAGCACAACATGACACTACAATAGATGATTTAATCATGCTATTGCATCTGATGAAAAAGTGATCTATTTACTCTTTTTGCTCCTTCCCGATCTAGCGCTCCTGACATTAGATCAGTCAGAATCAAACACAGTACAGAAAATTAATTTAACCAACACCGGAGAGATTTTGGTGCAGTTGTTCATGAATGAACTCCCCTTTTCATTTCTATGTCAGGATTTATTTCTCTTTTTGTGTGGTCTTATTACACATTGCGCCAGAAGAGGAGCATTTCACACGAACGCAACAGAGATGTGCTCAGAAGGGCATGCTACTGTAGCAATTTTTTTTAGGCCAGGATACCCATGAAAAGGATTTTCCTTTTATCTCTGGGACCGTACCCTTATTTATAATTATATCTCCTCTATTCATTGTATTAAAAGTGTTTTCATACCTATTTCTCCCCTCAACAGATTGATTTGGAGTGCATCTTCTCTCTGAATCCTGATGTTGCCCCGGAGGAGGAGATTTCTTTGAGCCCTGTTACACCACCACCTCCTACACCCAGCTCTACGAAGGTCAACAAAATCCCTAAGGTTTGCATGAGGTCAGAATACCTGCTGGTCTTCACTCGGATTGTGACTTGTAATGTTTGATGTTTGTGTGCAGAATCGTAGAACTATTGCCCCAGGAAGAAATGAAATGCCACCCAGAGATAACCGAGGTACATTTTATCTTTTACATCTCAGAAATAGGGTTGTAGAGTAATTATGTAGTTAAGTTGTTTAAGTCAACTTCATTTCTGGCACATGACTGTTTTTGAAAGTTTTTAAAGTTTTTATTTTTTTTATTTTAAAGTTGGTTCAACTCGTGCTCGGCCGGCCCAGCAGCAGCAGCAGCAGCAGCAGCAGCAGGCACAGCAACAGCCTGAATTGGCTCCCCCGCCACCAGTACAACAACCTTCTCAGCCCACACAGAGCCAGATTCAAAGTCAGCTAACCCTACAACAAAACGGTAACTTGAAACTTCTCTATTCTTTGCTCTCTGTTCCTTTCAACCTTCATTTCCAGACAGGAAAAAGCTGAAAGGCACATTTTGGCCCCTGCACAGGATGTATGGCATGCATAGAACAGAAGTATTAGCCTTGCTCATCTGTTCACATTGATTCTCAAAATTTTAATGAATGTGGTTTGTGGTTCCTAACCACCTCTCTTTAAATTTCAATACCATTGCAGCAGAAGTAAGCGATTTTATTAGCTAACTTTCATTTCAAAACAATTTACAGAAAAAGTCTTAAAATGACAAAACTTTTAAAAAAAGTTATCCATTGCAACCAAATGGTCTTCCTTAGGATGCTATTAAAGACTTTTAGCAGCTACACCTGACAGGGCAAACCTGCCATTGTTATTTTCTATCGCACATTGCAACTTAATGAGAATCTATCTTATCTACTTACTACATGTGGACAGTTTGTGTACTTTTGTAATTAAATTAGCCTTTTAAACTTAAAGTTTGAAACAGTAGTCTGGTTGTTAGATGAAATAATGTAGCTTTTCTGTTAATAAGAAATGTTAAGTGGCCAAATGCTATTATTATTTGTTATTCTAAGTTATCATATTTTGTACACTGGATTATAAAGTGCACCGAGTTATAAGGCACAGAGGATTATAAGGCCCACTATCAATGCGTGTCACTGAATATGTCTTTTTTCATACATAATGCACACCGGATTAAAAGGAGCATTAAGCCTAACAAAACAGATAAACATATATTCCAACTTTGTTCATATAATAACTAGGGTTGGGTATCGTTTGGGTTTATTCCGATACCGGTCCCAAACCGATACTTTTAAAATGATACCTGTGCCAAAACAATGCTTGGACCGATACCGTAGAAAAGCCGCAAAATTATGGTGGATAACCCAGGAATACATTTTTATTTAACAAAAATGTCATGCTTAAAATTGAACAATATATGAAAGGGTTAAAGTACACATAAATTTATATTTATTTATATGTATATATTTATATTTAGTTTATTTTATTTATATATAAAAAGATTTTATATATATATATATATATATATATATATATATATATATATATATATATATATATATATATATATATATATATATATATATATATAAATAGAAAACAAAATAACCACTTCAAATCATTACATTAGCTTACTAATAACCTGTGGAGAGGCTGCTGCTGTCATCCTCATAATCAGTGGACTCCTTTTTGTGATTGTATGACTGAAGCTGGGCTCAGTGCGGGGCGATGCTGCAGAAATTGGGATTGATCTGATACCAACAAGCAAAGTATCAGCCATACCAATACTGATACCACAATAATCTTTAGTCGCAGTGTTGGAATCTTTTTGTGTGTTATAGTCACACTTTCTACTGCTTAGTTTTGGCATTTAGTTTAACGCGAGGTGTTTGATTTAGCAATGAAGCTAAGCTAACAGTAGAGCACCTGCTTCCGTGTGCCTGCATTCTTGCCATTGACTGTATAACAGATTCACGCGCGACTCGATCTGCTGTTGATTTGTTAAAAGAGGAGATGAGAGCAGAGGGAGAGGGGGACTAACTCATTTATTGGACTGTCTCCGTGTCCTGGAAACTGGACGGATGAGTTGAATGAAGATGATCAGCATGGCTCTGACAGCTCAGGCACTTAAGTGGCACCAAAACAGTAACCGGTTTTTACGTTCTGTTTTGTTTTGGTCCAAACCGGTTCTAGAGGTACAGGTTCCATTTTTGAACCGGCTTTCAATACCCAACCCGAATAATAACTCAATAACTTAAATTAAATATAAAATAAAAAAAATGCATTAAACACATTTTCAGTCAATTCCTATTTCATAAAGTAATTCCTCTTCCATAAATTCACCAAAGTCAAATAGTAACTTAAAAACGTTATTTTTTTGTTGTAACACTTGGGCAACACTTGAGTCTGACACCTTGCAAATCACCTTGTGATTTTCTGCAGGTGCCCTTTTAGGATGAAGTTAATGGGTATGCGATATGCGTACCAATTTTTGAGCTATCAGCATTTATATATAAGATGCACTAACATCTTTTGTTGTTGAGAAAATTAAAGGATGGTAAGTGCACCTTATAGTGTTGAAAAACGTGTATTTTTGTCCATATAATTCAACCAATAAATACTCATTGTATCAACTTTAGCTACATAGAGTCCAAAAATACTGACGTTACTGCAACTGCTGTTCTTCAACTGCTTGAAGCCTTGAATTTGTTTTGATTTGTTAAAGTTATATATTAATACACTGTGTAGTTAAGGATGTGTAACTTTGATTGAAAGCCATAGACCTGCATTGAGGAGGGCAATTTTTATATATGTTTTAATAATATTTTATATTTTGAAAGCATGAATAATGCATGAGGTTATTGTAGGATAAATGGATTAATTTACAAAACAGATAAACTTTAAACAGTGTATATGGTCTTAATTGTAGTTAATCCATGTTTAATAAATGTTTAGTAAATGTTGGTCTGGTTGTTCTTACATTTTGCAACTTTTCAGTATCGATCAAATTAACACTTTGGTACAGTGGCCGAGATGTGCAAAACATTAAATTATTAAAATAAAAATACCAAGTAAAAAAAAACATTTAATGAATTGAAAAACAATGTAGCATATCAGAAAACAAATGAACAATTCAGAAAACACAACAAGTTCAAAAACAAGTTACTTACTAATGAAACAACAAATTTGACCAAAATGGAAATTAATTGTAGCATTTGAGAACCACTGATTTAGCTCTAATTGGACATTGACGAGCTCTCATACAAGCGATCTTTGAAATATTGCTGTAGTTTATGCTAACAACATAAGGTTATAATAACTTAAATGGAATTATTTTCCCACATGAACTTAAGGACTTTGGAGTAGCATCATATTGTTTTTTCATGCTAGCCAAGGCACAGCTTCTTTTAAGGGATTATTCTGTGGAGTGCCGACATTTTCACAATCACTGCAGGAATGTTGTCCTCAAAATAGTTTTTAATTACTTATAGCCAGTGTTGGGAACTTGCCTTTAATAAAGTAAGTAGTTAAAGTTACTAATTACTTTTCACAAATAGTAATTGAGTTAGTAACTGAATTACAAAAAATAACTAATTACCAGTATAAGTATAAATTATGTTACAAAATCAACATAACTTTAAAAAAAGGAAAAAAATATATATACAGTTATATATAGTTATAGATGTATATTATCATTAACGGACCAATAAAACATAATAGCTGGTTTAGAACTTTTAAGATTTATTGGATAGAACATAACTTGTGGATAACCAAAATTGACCAAAAATAAACTAATAACATTAGATATTAAACAACTGTTTTTATTAATTCCGTCTGAATTATCAGTGTTTGTGGAGGAGAAAAAAAAATTTGTTTGGCTTTTACAAAGTTTTACTTGTTTGGGGTTTGGGTTTCATTTCCTCCTTTGTTAGCGGAGCAAACATTATCACCTGCGTTCGTTACATTATCACACTGATTCGGTGCTCGCAATAAAAACACTTTACTGTTCTCAAATACAGGCTGCTGTAGTAACGCGCATTTTATGGACACACGTTAGAAATTCCGTTAATTTATAGTGCCATGATACCCATCACTGCTTATAGCTTTTTTTTAGAAAAACTACATAAATCTTTGTATAAAGAGATTGGACAATCACTACATCCAACGCAAAGTTGTCATTTCTCAGATGGCACAAACCCTTTCCTGTTGTTACGTTTCTTTTATGTTGAAAAATGATTCTGCACACACACACACACACATCGCAATAAAGCTGATTCTGATTATTTACATACAAAAAAACTATTTAACAGAAAAACAAGAACAGATAAAACAAAAACCCAACCAACCTGAAGACAGAGTCCCTCCCCTCAATGGCGCCGGTTCCCTGCAATACTCCCAGGAAAATAATATCTCTAAACTATCAAAAGGATAAACGTAAATATCAGTGAATTACAACTAAACCTCTAGTCTACTCTATTCTTAATTCCAGATGTGCTTAAAACCTATCTAGCGTATTATCAAAGGGTTATCTGAGTGTCATGTCCCAGAAACCGAGTCAAAGTTTCTGGATAGTCAATTAACATAGAACAACTGGCAATGTGACCACAAATAATTCATACTTTAATTTACAATGTGACTGTTAAAGCATGCAACAAGGCGGATTTTGATCAGAGCAAGTCTGGTTCTTGATCAGAGCTAGTCGATGATGGTGTGTGGAGACTTTTATCCAAATGAGGCAGTTTTGGAGCGTTTTGATTGGGTGGTGTTGTGACGGCGTCATCCAGTGTAACTGTGACTAACATCCTGCTTCACGGATGAGAGAGAGACTGGAGCGCTGGTGAGAGTGAGTGTGTGGAACCTGGATTTGAAAATGGATAGAACAAGCACATGCACGCAACAAATAAACCTCTACAAGAACAAGACATTTCTATGTAACATTCGTTTTCTTATATGCTGGGGTGTTTTTTGAAATGTTATTGTGGTGTTTTTTTTATTTTATTTTTTTATAATTGCTTGTTAATTGTTTTTCTGCTCTTGGCTACCATAGTTTGGTCCTTCGCAGCCCCCTGTACGTTTTTAGATGTTATAACATGCTTACGACACCTGTCAGCTGTAGGTGTCCTGTCAGCTGTTGCTGCTTAAAGTCCCTATTGTCGTCATCTTATTTCCACACACATCCCACTATTTTAACACAAGAATATCAAGATGGCATCAGCTGGCTATGCTTTCTTGCAGTAGTTACCAGCTTTTAGGGGTGAAATGTTTTCAGTTATTGTTCAAATTACTCACAGTATTTAATTAGAGGAAAATAGTGTTTCCTAGTTTTTTATGTTCTGCATGTTGTGCTGATTTGCAAGCAATGTAACTAAAAATGTTTGGTATGGCTATGTTGAGGACTGCAAGATTAATGACTTTATAAAAGGCCGCTTTGAGAATGGAGCTCTTTAAGATGGCTGTTGGCACTACCATGTGCCAGCTGCCAGAGGCCCAGGCTCAGCTCTATAGCCACTCTTTCTATACAGACACTCTCTTATATTAGAGAGAGATACAGAGTGGGTGGGGGAGACTGAAAGAGGAACCAATTGTTGTCTTTGTAAAAATCGAATTGTCTGTAATTCTACACCTAACAGCTAGGAGGAAGTCGAACTGTGTGAAGGAAGTGGAAAAGTTGCAAGAAAAGAGGGAGAGACGCAGGTTACAGCAACAGGAACTGAGAGAAAAGAGAGCACAGGTAGGATTTTACTTCACTATAACTTTGTTATAATATAACTTCAAGGTTATGTGTCTAAAGTTTTAAATGTGTTGTTTTTCTCATAGGAAGTTGATACAACTGTTCCAAACTATGAAATACTGCAGATGATCCGAGACTTTAGAGGAAGTCTGGACTATCGACCGCTAACCACAACAGATTTGGTGGGTGTTGATTTCACTTGCAATAAAAAGTTTAAGTTTGCTACGAAAAGTAAAGTGGGACTCATGTTTGTGAACAGATCGAGGAGCATAGGATATGTGTCTGCGTTAGGAAACGACCGCTGAATAAAAAAGGTAAGGTTTTAACTTGTGGATTTTGTGTTCTGGTGTGTTTTAATGTCTTGTTTTTGTTGTAGAGTTAACTGTGAAGGACCTAGATGTGATAACTATCCCAAGTAAAGATGTTGTGATGGTACATGAACCCAAGCAGAAGGTGGACCTGACTCGATACCTAGAGAACCAAACATTCCGCTTCGATTATGCCTTTGATGACAGCACTACAAATGAAATGGTTTACCGGTAAACGATGGTCAAATTTTTTTTATTTTCAATATTTCTATATTTTTGTTGCGGTTGCAAGGGAAAGCATATTAAAACTGTTTTCTGCAGGTTTACTGCAAGACCTCTTGTGGAAACCATCTTTGATAGAGGAATGGCTACATGCTTTGCTTATGGCCAAACAGGAAGTGGCAAAACTCATGTAAGAATTTTCTCTGATTGGCTGCATTAACTCGGTCACCTGTCCACCCTTGGTTAGTGTGAATGTGCTGGGGCAGAATGGCAGCCATCAAGTTATCCAGATTAATGCTGTTCGCTGATTGAGACATACACCCCTCAAATATAAAGTACTACATTCATTTCATTCATTATTTATGAATGTTACACTTTGTTGGTTTCTGCTGTATTGTTTATACATGTTCTTAGATCTCTAACAGATAAACATTTGCATTTTGTTTCAGACCATGGGTGGAGATTTTTCAGGAAAGAACCAGGATTGTTCAAAAGGAATATATGCATTAGCTGGTAAAATATTTTTGGTTTTGTTGCAATTTCTTCTATAGTTTAAGTGACTGTTAAACTAGTTTAACTTAAAAAAAATGTTTATGATCTCAGCTCGAGATGTTTTTCTCATACTGAAGAAACCAAACTATAAGAAGCTGGATCTTCAGGTTTACGCCACATTCTTTGAAATTTACAGTGGAAAGGTATGCATCCAACATTTGAAATTGTTTATGAACAATGTTTGATTACACAACTGTATATTGTTTTATTAATAAGTCATGTTTTTGGAAGCAAGAAACTCAAGAATTATTTGTGATCTTTAGGTATTCGATCTGTTGAATCGTAAGGCCAAACTGCGAGTGCTGGAAGATGGGAAGCAACAGGTTCAAGTGGTTGGGCTTCAAGAGCGTGAGGTTAAATGCACAGAAGATGTCCTGAAACTCATCGAAATAGGAAACAGTTGCAGGTACAACTTGATGGCTGAACTGTTTTATAAATACTGTATATATTTAAATTGCCTGTATAGTCTCTTGCGTAGGACCCCTCTTGCTTACCTTTACTCTTTTGATTTGCATTTCAGGACATCCGGACAGACATCAGCTAATGCCCACTCGTCCCGTAGCCATGCTGTCTTCCAGATCATTCTTCGGCGAAAGGGCAAGATGCATGGCAAATTCTCTCTCATCGATTTAGCTGGTAACGAAAGGGGAGCTGATACATCCAGTGCAGATCGACAGACTCGTTTAGAGGGAGCTGAAATCAACAAGAGTCTGTTGGCTTTAAAGGTCAGTTTTCTAAAAGCCACTGTAAGCTTGTTGTCTCTTATGCCACATCTACTCCTGGATATTTCCTGGATATTTTTAAAAGCATAGTTTTTAAAAAGTAGTTTTTTTTTGTTGTTGTTGAGTAATTCATAAAACAACTTTAAAGTACCAAAATTAATAAAAGCAATACAATGACTAATACAGAAAAAACAGTAAAATAACTGATTAATTGTTGTGGTTTATTCTGTACCCCAAGTTATATCAACCAATCCGAAGCTTCCACCCTATTTTCAAACTAGGTTTTATCTCGTCTTTCCTTTTAATGAGTAAGCAAAGAAGTGCACGCAAAGGTAATGATGACGTTTTTTTTTTTTTTTACTAATTATTCCATTCTTTAGAAACTTGAGGTTCTCATCCTCATTTTCCATGTCAGGTCGGCAAGATACATTGACCTGTATTTTGTAGCGGTATGGTGTCTCTGTTTTGTCTTTATAAGTCATGTTAACACAATGATCAATAACCACTGATTGTATATAACAGACCAATAACTTAACTTTGCTATGTAAACCACTAGGGTTGGATCTTTGTAATTAGACTTGGGCATTTAAAAACAAGAAAGCTCTGTCAATGACAAATAAGCTCTGCCTCTAACACCTCAAAAACTCTGGTTACTCTGTCCAGATGACACTGATGTACATTTTCAAAAACACCTTGTTCTACTGAAAACACTGTTCTGGGGACCATGAATGTGGCTGAACAAACTTTCAGTATTACCGGATCGGTTTCGACTTGAGAAAACCTAATCGCTTCAATTGCGCTTAATTTGTGTCATGAAAAAGCTCATTAGCTTTCTTTGTTAAGTCAGGCTTTGAAGCAGATTTACCAACGCAGGTGTGTTGCATCACTTAAAAGGTACTTTTTATAATTGCTGATTGGACAAATGTAAGCATGCGCTCTCCAATCCAAAACCTGCTTTGGAGCAGGTCACCTTTGTGAGGGTGACAAAGATTGATTTAATCGTAGATCCTTTCATAGTACCCAAAACCCAGGATTGGTGCAAACTTCATTGTATAGGCCCCGGGAATATCTGCATTATAAATAACAAGAAATAATGTGTTACATTTTTCTTGTTTTTATCCCACACCTTAGGAATGTATCCGAGCTCTTGGCCGTAACAAGCCTCACACGCCGTTCCGAGCGAGCAAGCTCACGCAGGTCCTCAGAGACTCCTTCATCGGTGAGAACTCCAGGACATGCATGGTAAGTTTGGGTTTTGACTCTGTTTGTCTTTCATTATTTACGGAGTCATAATTGTGTCTGTTTCCTGCTCAGATTGCCACAATCTCTCCTGGTATGGCCTCCTGTGAGAACACGCTGAACACTTTGAGATATGCCAACAGGTGGGTGCACAAGAGCCGTGTTTGGTGTTTATGTCAAATTGAATGTTTACTTTCATTGTCTTTGTGAACAAAAACTCAAAAGAGGAGACGTGGAAGTGTTGATGGAAAGATGTTTTAACTGTATCTCTTCTGATGGGCTCTACTGTTTTCTCTCTTGGTGTTTTCTCTGTTCTGTCTCGAATGTCTTTAGAGTAAAGGAGTTTGGGATTAGCCCCTCTGACATCCCCTTCACTCAGGGGGGAGGAAGTCGTTCTGAACCCTCTCCTACCTATGAGTATGAGCACTCGTCTCTTCCACTTTACTTTCAGTGAGATGGTCTGGAGTAGTGTTGGGGACTAAAGTACCAATAAAACTGAAAAGATGTCTAACAGCAAACTGCAAATTGGATGTTGTTGTTTTTTTATGCAACTCCAAAAATATCTGAAAGATAAATATTTTATAATCTGAGTGGTTTGCTGTAATTGGTTGCCTTTTTCATAATAAATACATTTCATAATAAATCATAATACATTTTTCATGAAATTAAATAAGTGTTTAATAAAGCTTTTTAATCAGCATGTCAAGACTAGTTAAAGATTAAGGGATTAATAAGACCGAACAGCATTTTGTAGCTATGTGATGGTCTATCTGAATACTTGATTCTGTATTCTGGTGTTGATTAATTTCAAATAATAGCACAGGTTAGTTTAGGCTGCTTTTATTATCTTGACGCATTTTTATTTGCAAAGATGTACATGTTAAATCACCAAAATACCCACTCCCTTAGACCAATAAGAACAAATGCCTTTTAACATCATTGTCTGTGATTCTCTATCCAGTGCAAGTTTCTAAATCTAAGAATCTTTAAGAATCTAAAGTTCTTAAAGTATTTCTCATAAATAAAGTCATACAATTTATATTGTTATAAATAAATCACAGTTATTATTAATTGATTATGTGTAATTCTTATATTTGTTATGCCTTACAACTACATAACTATTAGGTCAGGTAATGTCTGTTGACTTTTTTTACCCTATTACAACTTTTGACTGAGTTTTAAATGTCTTCCCCAACGCTCCTCAGCCCAGAGTTTCTCACATTGGCTTGTAAGCGATGCATGGAAACGTACAGCAGTGCATTTAGAGTCTAGTCTGCTTTGTGTTCTGCACTCATCTAACACTAATGGCTGTTTTTCTTGATGTAATCATTTTTCATTTCCTCTTTAATTTGCCCTCATTTCATTTGGCTATCTTTGAGAATATCTGCTATTTATGTGATGCACTGTCTTGTTTTTTTTGTGATGATTTGATTCTTATACACCTAAACTCTTTTCATATCTGGTAGAGATGAAATGACACTATGAACAGTTTCATGCAAGAATGGTTACAATCTGGTTCTAGTTAGGTACATTTTCTGTGTTTAAGTTGTGATTGTTAAAGCTGCAGTATGTAAGAAATAAACCACAAGTAATCAGAAAAGGGTTCTTATGTGCAAATAATATTATGTTGAGTTCAAATACTGACTGAAATTGTGCGTTCCATCACATTAAACACCTTTTTTACGAAATTACCAATTTATGAAATGATGAGAAAACTCGAAACTACAGCAAAATTAGGGAGCGCTGTAGGGACTGTTGAAATTTGTTCTTAGTATGAACATTCATTACAACTGATGTTCTCTTAGCTATAACTCACACACATTCCGTCAAAATTTTTTCATTCATGTTTACAATTTTGTGATTTCATGCATGCTGTGAATAATTTAAAGCCTTGTAAGAGAGGTCTCAACCTCAGATGTCACTTTAGCAGCACGCCTGATGAGTTTGTTACGCAATATTAGAAATGCTTCAAGAATCCCAAAGTCATGGTTTGATTTGTCAAACTCATCCGGATTTCTGATGTGTGCCTCGTGTGTATTTGTTCTGCCCGGAAACAACATGGAGGCATACGATCGAGAACTTCGAATATCTAGTCTCAGCCTCAGATGTCAAGTCTGCGTACGTTCTCCATTCCCACTGATTTACACTATGTCTCGTGCACCATTGTTGTTTTGGTCTAGTATCTTTCATCCTCTGTGACTTTATTTATATAACTGACACATGTCAGTCAGTTGATGTGGTAATATTTCTGTAGTCCAAAACATGACTTCGTTTGAGACGACATGGGATTGGTTCTTTGCTTTGTTTTGTCCAGACCTGTCCATGAGTCCACTTTACTGACATGACTAAGTCCCTGAAAGTCTGGCTACGTGAGACTAGAGATCAACTAAAGCGCAAAAAATTCAAAATGTTTTGCAAAACCGTGTCATGCTTGCCATGTAATAGGTTTGTAGTGTCATTTTGGTGACCTGTAGAGGCAGATACAGCGGTTGACTGTGTTTTTGTTTGTTTGTTGCAGTACCAGTTTTGGCCACAAACTTACATACTGCACCTTTATCACTTGGTCTAAGCTTGACATTATACATCAACAAGTTTTTTTTAGGAAACCTATCAATTTGTTCATTTGAGCTGTGCGTGGTGTCATTTTTATTAGTGTGACATCTTAAAGCATCGTTCTAAATGGGAATGATCTGTGCACTCAGAGTGAAGGAGCTAATCGTGGATCCCAATGCTGTAGTAGAGGGAATCCGCCCTAACGTCAACTCGCTCAACCAACTGGACATCATGGATGAGGAATGGGAACTGGGCAACTCCCCTCAGAGAGATGATCTCAAACTACTCTGTGAACAGAATGTATGTGGAAAAATAG
Source organism: Danionella dracula (assembly GCA_900490495.1). Lineage (NCBI taxonomy): Eukaryota > Metazoa > Chordata > Actinopteri > Cypriniformes > Danionidae > Danionella > Danionella dracula. Next base: position 1,433,102 of record UELW01000089.1, read on the forward strand.
CTTCTCTTTGGTATGAGACTGAATGCTTAAAATCGTTCCAGGGACAGAATATTCTGATGTTTAAAAGAATTGTCAAAATCCACTTTTAAACAACTGTTATTCTGTATTCTTGTGGCTGTTTTTTTGTTATTGGTGCCAGCACAACTTTTTTTATCATGTAGGTTCCATGCTGTTTAACATGTATTTGTTTGCAATTGAACTAAGTTTTCATTTTAACATAAAATTATGTTAATTTGTGCTTTGAAAAATGCTGAACGTAAAAATTGCAAAGGCTGGGAATAAGCTCTCTTGTTTGAGAAGTAATTAACCACATTCCAGAGAGACGTCATTTTATAGCTGAGATGAAGGCTTTTGTTTGATTGACAGGAAGAGGAAGTGTCCCCGCAGCTCTTCACCTTCCACGAGGTGGTGTCTCAGCTGGTGGAGATGGAGGAGCAGGTTCTTGAGGACCACAGAGCAGTGTTTCAGGTCGGAGAAACCTCACATTTCCAGCTTCCTGATGACTGTTTAAAAGAATCCTAATGTGATGTAAACCATGGAATGTCTTAATTAGGAGTCGATCAGGTGGCTTGAGGATGAGAAGGTTCTCCTGGAGATGACCGAGGAGGTGGACTACGATGTAGACTCATACTCTTCACAGCTCGAGCAGATCCTTGGTCAGAAGATCGAGATCCTTATTGAACTCCGTGGTAAATTCAGACAATGTTTTTCTACTTAAAGAAACACTTCAACCTAAAATAAAGATTATGGCCAAAGTATCTTTTAAGATGTTTTGAATGCAATGTAAGTTAAGGGGGGGGTTAATGAACTTGATCAAATGTGAAATTTATTTTATCATTCATTTGGTTAGTTTAGCACAAACTTTCGTGTAAGAGAGCTTTAGATCAACCACCCAACAAAATCTGCTCTAGGTTTTTATGCCGCTCATTAACTCGAGATGAACTTGGCCAGAGCAATTCCTTTAATGGCTGAATGATTGTGTTAATAGGTTTGTGTTTGCTTGTCTTCGCAGATAAAGTGACGTCCTTCCGCTCTGCACTCCAAGAGGAGGAACAAGCCAGTAAGCAGATCAACCCCAAGCGGCCTCGAGCGCTGTAGCCTGGAAGAAGCAAGAAAACCGAGAGTCCTGTTGGCTTCTTGTTAGTATTCAGACGTATTCTGTGAAACAAAGCATTAGCTATTTCTCTTAAATCAACCGAGGATAAAAGGGGTGTCTACTTGACATGAAACCCTTGAAGAAAGATTAAGACTCTGAGGAAAGCTTTAGATTTTTTTAAAATTAGTTTTGATTTTATTTATTTACTTTTTTCACTGTAGGTAAAGGTACAGACTTGTATCAGTGATTTTTTTTATAAGTTGAACCATTAAAATTGTTCCTCCGAAGTTGTTCAAAATCGAATGCATGAACATTCTACAACTGTCACCACTCCGATCCAAGCATGTCTGACTCGGTCCATATGTTCATTTGCACTTTAAGCAACCTTGTTTTTGAAGGATGTCGGTTTACTGTACATGCCACATCGTATGTTTCTGTTATGGTTTGGTGCAGTTTTACTCTTGCCGTTCTTGAAGGAATATTAACCGGAGTTTAAGATGTTTTTAAAAAGCATTTAATGCATTAATGGGAGAAAGCTCTTGAGGTGATGTGAATGAATGTACGATTTGTCGGGAGTGTTGAGGGTTTCTCTAAGGCATTGTCCATTTTCCACTCTCTGCCTTCACTGTCATCCACTTTTGTCTTTAGAGTGCTTTTGTGCCATATCATGTTTCCTAATGGAAAAAAAGTTAACGGTCCTTAAAATGCTCCTTCCTTCGTCTTGTATCTATTCAACATCCCAACATTCTCACATTGCCTATTAAAATTGTAAAGTGTATTAAACTACAACAAGATTCTCGTAACAAATAGGGAACACAGTTTATCCGCTGCTGATGTTTTCAGTGTTGCCACCTCTCAACTCAGTGGTTGCTAAATAAAGAAAGATACAACAGAGTTTTGTTTTTGCTCATTTATCCTGTGTGTTAAAATGGGTTTAACACGTTTTATAAGAATGTCTTATGGTTGACTAACCATATAAATGAAAGAATGTAGGTGGAATTTTGAATAAACAGATGGTTGAACAGATGGTGATCATTAGTATTTAAAATAATCCTGTTTGGAAGCATAAAGTTGTGTGCGGATAAAATTAAATATGTTAGCCCTCCATCTCTTTTACAGTGTCCTGTATGGAAACATTCAAAATACGTATGTTTACTGCAACACTAGACAACTAGAATTATAATTGTAAAGAATGTTGATATCGAGAGGTTTTTTTATTTATTCAACGGAGATTTATAGTAACCGTTTGGATTAAAAAATATATATTTATTAATGAATCATATTTGTTTAATCTGTAAGTATTAAAACGTTCAATGCAATGTATTAAACAAACGGGTTACTTTTATTTTGAAATCTGCACTTCCGGAAGGCGTTGTCATCGCGTTGTTGAAGCTCCTTCACGCCTCTGCAGATCACACATACACGCCGTGAGCGTTTATCGCTTTCGTGTATTCGCAATATTTTCCTTTAACATTTTCTCTGACGTTGTCCACGTTTGTTTGTAATTGCATTGCTTCGTTTCATCTAATTTTAATTAGTCTAACAATTCAACTTTTAGCACCACACGGGCATCTCCGGTGTAATGCTTCCTGGAGAAAAGACACCTTCACCTCGTAAACAAAGGTATTGTTGCTTACAACTCAGTTTTGTAAAACATACTCCGTCAGGCAAATCTTCATAATAAATATAAACGTTAAATAGATTTTTAACATTGCCTGACACATTTTGACAGGTCGGTATCGATCTGACGACGTCACTTATTGGATTTTTATCGAACTGACGTCACCAATCAGGAGGAAGGCTTTAATGGGATGCTGTAGACCCTGGAAATACAGTCAGCGAGTGAGTATGACCTGCTTTCATAACACGAAACAGTAAAGAGCGCCTAGAACTTAATATGTATTAATAGAGACTTACATTTCAGTGAATACATTTAGTAGCATATGTTATGTTTTAACATATGTTATTTTGAAAAACAAAAGTGAGTAAATGTCTGTAGTGCGAACAAATACGTACAAACGTATTTAGTTTGTGGATTATGTGTAAAACATGAAGGTAGTGCATTTATTTGCTGTTAATATATATCTGACACATTCCAGACACTGATTGACTAAGCCTCTATTTATTTGTACTATATCTTCTATTTGACGGTGGGCCAGTGGATAGAGCTGCTCGCTCTGTTAGATGGTTGCTGTTTCAAGGCTAGCGCTTGCCCTCTCCATGATGACTCATGGGGGGGTAGCTCCAGGCCAGAGTACTGGGTGTTCCCTCCCTCAGGTGTCCCAGCTAGAACCCAAACATTACAACTTAGTCTCAGGACACGCACTCCACTCACTTCATTCCAACGACACGGTAAAACACAGAAGTAGCTTGTTAATCACTGAAGCTGACCTCTTAGCATGCCCATGCTGCAGCATTGCCCTGGAAACACGTCCGTGATTGCAATTTTTGGGTCGTCTGGTTACTTCACTCTGTCCAAAACAGGTTTTAGTGGAGTTGCAAACTGTAAATAGCTCTATTTGACAAATTTTGAGCTACAGATTGGTTTGGCTAGCTCACTTTTAGTCAGTAAGACCTGTGATGAGGTTATTCTATATTCCATATTAGCACATTCTTGCATAATATAAGCTAAAAAACTAGTATGGGGTTTGTTTTTGGAATAACTACAATTGCAGCTACTCGAGTAACAGAAAAGGTCTTTTCAAACCTGTTGAGCACTATAGAAAACATTTACTAAGTAAATGATTAATGCCATCACACGACCTCTTCACAAAAAACATGTTAATTATAAATTCACCTCTTTCATGAGCTTCAAAGTAGATCCATGAGTTCCTTGCTAACTTATCAATGCAAACGGTGTTTTCCTAACAGATCTAATCACATAAGCTCATTATAGTCAGCCGGAGGGAACCATGAGCGCTCACAAGAGACCCGTCCGGCCTCGAACAGATTCGGATGCCAGTGTCTCCGTGGTCCGCGATACACACTCTGCAGCTTCAGAGGAGAACGCCAGTTTCTTGTCCCGGCTAATGGAACTTCCTGTGGCCCGTCTGTCCCGTCAGCAGCTGAGGAGGCTGGAGGAGCATCGTTACAGCAGTGCTGGGCGATCCCTCTTGGAGCCCTTCATGCAATGGTACTGGTGCTGGCTAGTGAGCAAAGTGCCCCTCTGGATGGCCCCGAACCTCATCACTATTGTGGGACTGGCAACCAATATTATCAGTACCCTGATACTGGTCTATTACTGTCCTACTGCCACTGAACAGGTAACGCTTACAGTTAGTGAGTGCATTGTTGTTAAAATGACAAGCTAACTTCCTGTTTCATAAATAGCTACTTCTAGTGATGTTATAGTACTGGATAGAGTTTTATTTACTGAAGCCTAAAGAAGATAAATAACTGAAGTAAATTATATACAATGTTACTAAAGCTGTAGAATTTGTTTATATGTTTACAACCAGTATTGAATCTGTACTAGCTAATTATCTTTTAATTGGTAAGTTGCTAACCAAATATTTGTCAGTTCGGCAGGATGAAGCTAAAAATGTCATCAGCCAAATCCAATAACTGATGCTGCAGTTGTGTTTTTCATCATGTTTTATATGACCATGAAGAAAGTAGATTGATGCTAGCTGTGATCAATAGAAGAAAAACAGATAATTTGCTGTTCACTATTATTTAGAAACAACTGATTAAAAATACCACTAAAGTTGAAACTATCGTTGCAAATGTACAATGGTGTGAATATTTTTCGAGGTGTTTAAAGGTGCAGTCTGTAGTATTTTTGTTAAAAGTCTTGACAGCTGTCCACCGTAAACTCTCCCAGACGGGTTGCCAGATTGATGGGATAGTTTAATTTAGTTTTAATTGCGTAATATCCTAAAGACTTTGAGACTCATAGAAGGTCATAGGTCAGCCCAAATCAACATCTAATCTGATTTCTGCGTAAAGAATTTAAAGAGGACATGGTTTCATATTATACCGCTGAATTATTTTACAGCGGTTAAATATACTTAAATTATATTGTTAACAATTATGGTTAACTGTTAGAATTTGCAATTTATGAAAACATTTTGTAGATGCGAATCCAAATGTATTTCAGAGGGGGCATAACTTTAATCGATAGTACAGAATAACTTGTGTCTAATCTAGCTAGAGTAATTAGCTGTTGGTGCTAACGTAGCATAGCTGTTCAGGACAAATGTAGCTACTTGAGCATCACTTTCTATTGTCTACGTCGTTTTTAACCATCTTCATCTTTAAAAAGCAGCACCAATTGGGGTTTATTGCTTCTCAGACATAACTGTACACTGTACTCGGCATCTGAGGTTTTGCACAATCTGGCAACCGGAATGCCTCAGAATTGACTAACCGAGGGAAAAAATACATCACATAAACACACACAAAGGATGTGTTGTACCCTAAATTTCGAAAAGCACTTGAACTGATCATAATAGCTTAACGGTTCTAGACACCCAACACATTTTTTTAATTACTTTTAGTTCGTTTTTAATTATCACAGCTTTAAATAATCCTTTTAAATTGGAATTCAGAACCTCAAGGCTCATTTAACATAACATCAGAAGGGGGTTCTTCTGTCAGACTTGAAAATCCCAGGGAAAAGAGAGTGTGCTCAGCTGCAGGTCATCCAGGTGGCTTTCCTATCGCCATATTTGCAATCGTGTTTCACACGGGAGGAGAGAGAGTGTAACTACACATACAGGCGCCCCAAAAATAGTTTAGGTACAGGTTTTAGGTAACCAATGTGTACATTTTAGTTGTAGTTAAAAAGAAAAAAAATAGATTGAAAAAAAAAAATCTAAATGAAATCCACTTGCATTGTGTGAGATCTCAAGCAGTTGTGTACTAATTTCATTATATTAATGAAATATTAACTTCATGTTTTTTTTCTCAGACTTCTCAGTCAAAAAATGACATCTCGCCTCACGCTAATTCCTTGAACGGTGAATGGCCTTGTAATGTGAGCTGTGGGTTAGCAACTAGCACACACCGTCGAAATAGATGATCCCCACTTGTTATAGTTAACTCTTAATAGTGAAAATGTATGTTGTATATTTCATGTGAAGCTCTTCCTACATCTAATTAGAGCTAACAAAAATGTAATAGACTGCAATGACTGCACTGCGATTGCTGTAAATGTAACATGTCACATGATCATGAATGTTATAATTAGCCGATTTAATTTGTACTACTAGTGCTGAGTATGATCATTACCTTGCCTCACTCATTGTCCTGTTAAAGCTGAGCTCTTTGGTGTATGAGGTAATTGCTGTCTATTTAAAGAGCACAATAAGTTACTGTGCCTTCTCAGGCACGGCTTGTCCTGTCAGTTATTATCAGCCGCAGCAGTCTTATGATTCCTGCTGCTATGGAAAACATCTTCTTTGCTCAAGTCTGCAACATGACTCCCTCTCACCATGTAGCATTAGTATCCTGTCACACGAGCAGGATGTTCTTGGCAAAACAAATTCTGGACTGGTTTCATGACATTTCTTTTTTCAGGCACCAACATGGGCATACCTGGCTTGTGCTTTGGGCCTGTTCATCTATCAGTCACTGGATGCCATAGATGGGAAGCAGGCACGACGGACCAATAGCAGCACACCGCTCGGAGAGCTGTTTGACCACGGCTGTGACTCCCTTTCTACAGGTCCGCACATGACCCTGTGCACAACTGGAGCTGGCAAGAATTCGTTGAATCCTGCCATTCGTTGTGTGTGCTGTATTGAATTTCAAAGAAAAGCTCAATAAGACAGGGTTTTTCTTTTGCACTGATATGAATTTTTCACAATGTAAACTAAGACAAAGATGTTATTCTATATTTGTTCAGACAGAAAAAAAATTCTATTAAAAAAACATTTTCTACCAGTTGACAAGTTTGATAAATGGAGGCATAACTAAACCCCAAATATATCCAGAGATTGATAGAAAACATGCATATCATGTGTAGGGGATGTGCAGTTTATGTCACCTTAACATTTTTAGATCTGTGTCTTTTGTTCATGAAAGATATTTTTATTAAGTTTCCCTTAGAATAGAATCAATGATTATAATAGTCTATAAATGTGTTCATTTCAACAGGCGTTGATCCAAATCATCCACATCATAGAATGCTAAATCTTTTCTTTAATGTGCAAAAATATTAATGAATGTGGAAACAATCTCTGATCATATTAATCTTAACAAATACATTGAAAAATCTCTGAAATGTCAAAATGTTTTAAAATTAATGCTCGTTTTCCATATCAGAAGGAATGTTTTAGTTATGTTTACATTTTTGCAAAAATATAAGATGCAGCAAACATTTTTGATTTCTCAAAGTTTCTACCTACCTACCTACCTCTCTCTCTTTCTCTCTCTTTCTCTTTCTCTCTCTCTCTCTCTCTCTCTCTCTCTCTCTCTCTCTTCTCTTTCTCTTTTCTCTCTCTTTCTCTTTCTCTCTCTGTGCAGTGTTTGTGGTGCTGGGAACATGCATAGCTGTGCAGCTGGGAACTCACCCTGACTGGATGTTTTTCTGTTGTTTCGCGGGTATCTTCATGTTTTATTGTGCCCACTGGCAGACCTATGTTTCTGGAACACTGCGCTTCGGCATGTGAGTAAAAACTCGATTTCCTGATTCCCTTAACAGTTTTCTAATGAAGTATTAAAAAGAATAAATTGAATGAATCTAAATCCTCGTTGCCTGTTTGATTGTGCAGAATTGATGTGACTGAGGTACAAATCTTCATTATAATCATGTACTTACTCGCTGCCATTGGAGGAACTGAATTTTGGCAATCTGTGGTAATTGACATCTTAATTCTTTAATATTTTTGTATCAATTTTTGTAGCATACAGCATGCTAAATCACTTTAAATATGGTATTTAGTATATTTAAGTTCATCATCAGTGGAAACCATTTTTTTTTCTCGCTTTCAGATTCCCATCATAAATATTCAGTTTAAAATAATACCAGCTCTCTGCACGCTGCTGGGTGCAGTTTTCTCCTGTACAAACTATTTCCGAGTTATATTTACGGGTGGTATGGGCAAAAATGGATCCACTATTGCAGTAAGTAACAGCTGTAGCGTTGTCATGTGTTGAGATGCATGGAACTATTTAACTCTGTTGTAAAACTGAGTTTTTTTTTAGTAACTGTTCTCCTTTCATTAGGGAACAAGCGTTCTTTCCCCATCGTTCCATATAGGAGTAATGATTACTCTGGCTCTAATGATCTATAAGAAGTCCGCTGTACAGCTCTTCGAGAGACATCCTTGTCTGTACACCTTAACATTTGGGTGCGTCTCAGCCAAGCTCACCAACAGACTGGTGGTAAGTTCATCAAGTATTTCAGTAAACAATTTTTTTTAACAGTTCCCTCTGGTGTATTTAAAATGTACTACAACATAATTCTGTCCGTTTTTATGGCTGGAACACATTCTTGTTCATAATACTTTCCAGTGTTTGTTAATATCTATCTATAAGTTCTGTTGTGCTGAAACTACATCACTATCAGTTCGTCTGAACGTCTAGGCTTTGCTTTCGTTTCCCAGGTTGCTCATATGACAAAAAGTGAAATGCATCGGAACGATCTGGCCTTCTCTGGACCTGCGCTGCTGTTCTTGAATCAGTATTTCAACAGCTTCATTAATGAGTACCTGCTTCTGTGGGTCGCTCTGGTATGTCTGAGATCTCTCGGTAAACACTGATTTGGCATGCTCTTCTGATAGAAAAGGCTCTCTGTAGTGCGTAGACTTGCTTTGATTTCACCGTTGCTAACATGCGTACATGGTCTGCTGAGACTCGTTAGAGAAAATAAGTTTAAAGCAAGGTCACTCAAGTTTTATGGCTGTGAGTTCTTTCCCATGTCGGGATTCCTCTTTTACACTTAAAAAACTAAACACACGCTCAATTCTTGAGTGTTCAGAAAGTATTTGCTTAGAGTATATTTGTACTTGTTTTTTTTCTATGTAGCATGTTGTAAGATGTTTTTAATATGAATCACCTAAAGGTTTGATCTTTCTAGAGATGTATTACAAGATCAAGATTATTAGCACATTTAAACCTTAGCTGTATGCAATAATCAACACAATTCAATCCATAAAAAAGCCCTCTTAGCTTTTTGTTTGTGTTTCATTTTCAGCAAATGTTTAACGCTACAGTCCCCAATTGTGGTTTAATGTATATTTGAGATTTTAGATGTGTGAAGTACCATCACTCTCGTCTTTTTTTTTTATACACAGAAGTATTGTAGTAAAAAGCAATTTCTTGGATTTATACAACTAAGATTTGTTTGCAATAAGAAAAGAAAAGGAAACATTATTGGCACCTCAATTTCGGCTAGTGCTTATAAACATTTTAGAAAGGTAATTCAACTACACAGTGATCCTGAATGAGCCCCCATTCTAGGGGTAGGCCTAATGTAAAGTTAAATTACTGTGGAAAGAGAGACGGTTTATTTATAATGAAATTAATATCTTGAAAGGTGGAGACATGTCTTAGGACAGGAATGGGTAAATACAGGAAAAGAGACAGACACTATACCAACATAGGGTTTAACAATCAGAGGTCTTATGTGTGAAATTCTTGATATTTGAACAAAATAATTTCCTGACTGTATACACAAAGCAGTTCAGATTTACTAATCCCTGGGTCCACAGGTTTTCACTAAGATTCCCCTTGTACGTTTCAATTTACGTGAAACTAAGAGCAGACAAGTGGGTTTTTGCTCTCTTTTACACACATTTAAATATGTTAAGAAGTTCACTGAAGGATGAACACAGCCAAGAGGAGACTGAATCCAGCAAAGAAACCCAAATAAGTTTACAGAGAGTGAGATAATGTTTGGCAGATCTAAGAAAAAGTGGTTTGTATACAGGTTGAATATTATGTTAAGCGGGGGTTAAAAACGTATTGATGAATAAATCTGGCTGTTTATATGAGTTTGACAGCAAGAGGATACAGATATACCATTAGCTTGTAACCAACAGGGGGGCTTTACAATAGGAGATGAAAATGTACAAGTAATTGAAATGTGGAGGTTAAAAAAGTATTAAAGGAAGTACATAAAAAAAGTGTATATTTAAATAAATATGTAATTCACATTTTTTTAGTTAAATAGATTTTTCAATGAAAACGCTAACCTCAGAAATCGAATAACTTCCACAAGATGGTGATAAACAGTTTCTCTTCATGGTAAGTTTGAGTGTCCAAAGGTCTACCATAAACCTTCCACAGAAAGCTCTGTGTTCACCTGTTGTGTGTTGTCCTTAAGAAATAGCTAGAATACACATACATTTAATTAATAGTAAATTTGACTGTGAACATAAAAGCTTATGTTTGCAAGGTTTTTCTTCACACACAACATTGATATATGAGGCCCCAGGGCCGGTTAACAGAAGAATTAAACTTTTTGGAGCAAAGGCAATGTCAATGACGGACGTTACATCAGCCAATGACTGTACTGCGATTGCTGTAAAATTAACATGTCACATGATCATGATTGTTTGGAATGCAATATAAAGGAAAAAAGAGATTCCGATAATAAAAACATTTGCCTTTTTACACTGGACCACACACTCCTCAGCAGAAGCCTGACATTTCAGTTAAAGATTTGATCATTCACAGAACGAGTCAGCAGATCAGAGTAAAAGTAATCTTGAACTTATAAGTAAACCTTTCTTTTCTTCGTCTTTCTAGCTTGTTATCTCTTAAAATGCACAGCTTGAAATGCTCAGGCTCTTCTATTTTCTTAAAAAATGCTACTAAAAAAGACCACATTTTAACGTACTTGCTCTGGGTTTCAGGTGCTGTCTGCGTTCGATCTGGTGCGGTACTGTGTGAGTGTGTGTAACCAGATCGCCTCACATTTAAAGATCAGTGTGTTCAGCATCCAGCCTCCGTCTCCCTCCAGAGTTCAGGCAGAGAGCAAGAATCACCACTGAAGCTCCCGAGACACAGCTCCAGTAGGTCCCAAACACACTTGAGTGAATGTAAATCGAGCTCGAAAGACTGAGCACCCAGCAGCTGCTCCCATAAACCTTGTGCTCACTAGGAAGAAAGGATATTTGAAGGGAAAAAGGGAATATTAGGAGGAATTCGAACGTGAAACGGTTGCTAAAACATTCAACTGTAAGTATTCTGTAAACGTATTTAGTAGAAAAATATGGCTAATCTTCAAATAAATTGATTTGAATTATTAAAAATCTGCCATAGAGACGGCAAACTTTTCTTCTTTTTGTTTTTGTTTATTTATCTTGATAGTTTTTGGTATTTTGTTCTAGTTTTGGTTAGTATTTTGATTGCTTTGATCCTTTTTTCTGTTTAGCCTTGGACTTTTAGTTCTTTTTTAGTTTAAATATTTCCTTTTTATTTTATGTTTCATTTTAGTATTTCGAGTTTTGTTTGCTCTGTTTTGTTCTTTGCATTGTTAACATTAGTTTTCTTTTCTTTTTTTTTCTTTTTTATTAATTTGTGTTTGTTGACTTTGTCTAACTATTCCCCCCTTTTTATTTTTATTTTTGGATTTTTTGGATATCTAATATCATCAGTAGCAGTCAAATGTTTGATCAGATTACAGATAAATGGGATAAAATCAATCAAATCTGGAGTTTAAAGCCAAAATATGCCAGTGTTGCCAGTAAAGTGTGGTGTTTGATGGTGTCGAGATGAAAGGTATTTATATCAATGTAACAGATTTTCCTCTTTTGAATTCTGATTATATAGATGTCATTTTACCTCTCTCTGGATTTCATACAGTGAAATAATAGAACAATGTGTTATTTCTTTGCTTCTGGAGGGAATTGTTTCCAGAAGCACTCAGTATCATTCAATGGTTGGGCTGTGTTTAAATGTTTTATTTTGATATAGTGCCATGTTTCTCAAACTGTTGATGGGGCCATGATGGGTGTCTTGAATGGATAAAATGAAGTGACCCCTGTACATTAAAAAGTAATAACAAAAATATTAATATGGAAAAAAAGTCAGCGTTTGTGAACTAAACTTGAGTTAGCGTGATCACCTGTACTAATTTATTTGTGCCTTTTTGTTAGTGTCTGTATTCTTCTCTCTGCACAGTAAAGGTCGGACTCAATGTTTTCACCACTCGTTACTTATATTTTGTCTGTGGGTTAAATATGCTCGTACTGACTCATGTGTTCGGGTTCACCAAAACCAGGCATTCTGTTGACCTTCATGCCAATCTCTTTTATAGTTAACTCATTATTTCCGAACTGCTCATTAACGAGAGTGCTGTGCTTCCAAGGACTGAACACGAGTGGCATTGTGATCATTTCTAAAAGACGTGTCATTGTTTTGCATCTACCTCTGAGCAGTGGCTTGTACAGTACATGTTACTTTAGGTTTTAGACTTTAATCGAAATGTTTTAAGCCTGTTGTTGATTATGTCGTGTGGGTTTTGTTGTATTTGTGTTACAGCAAAGCTGCAAAATGATAGAGCGGAAACTCTGGCGCTAAAACTTCTCATTTGGATCGTTTGTACTTTGACCAAGTTGTGTACGTTCAGAGCAAATGTTTTACTTTTTAACAGCCTAATGGTCATGGAATAAAGATTATATTTATGTTAAAGGATTTTCTGTCTTGGTTTTAAGTTTGGTGGCTTGCTATGTTAGCGTTTCAATACAGATATATCTCTTGGTCAGCAGCGATAGCGCTGCGGTTGGTGCACAGATGCTTGGAGCGCATTGATTGTATCCGACGAGGTGCAAATTTGATTCCAATCTTTTGCTTAGCCCACTCACTAATCTCTCCTGTCTCCACTCTGAACTCTCGTATCCATCAAAAGCCTCTAAAACGTATTAAAAAATGAAATAAGAAAATTTACATTTTGGTAACTTTAGGTTTGTATTCAAATCACACCCCATCTATTTTAGTTTTAAATGTAATTTAATTGTTAGATGATGTTTTCATAATAATAATATAATTCACTTGATTTTACTTAAGTTCAAAGCAATAAAAAAATATTAAATGTCATCGATCATACGCCAGTCAAAAAAAAAAGTTTTAAGATGAGATTTAAATATTGTGTAACTTTGTGCATCACCCGGAAGAGTCACAGAGTGTCAGTGCGTAGACAGAAAAAGCCCTGTTTCCCAAAGTTTTAGTGCGAGTGCGGGGAATAGCCAGGTGAGGTGCAGAACAAAACCCTTGGGGTGTGAGTGATTAAAAGAGACGATAAGTTCTCAGGGGCCAGACCATGTAGTTATATATGAGGGTTAAGCTTTTAAAATCCACAAGGAAGCGGATCGGGAGCCAGTGAAGCAGTTTAAGAACAGGAGTGATGTGTTCACGTGCTCTGAGATGCGAAAAAATGAAAAGATTTAGTTTTTCAGTGAAAGAAAAATGTACCATAAAATGCTGTCTACTTTCAATTCTCAGGTGGTAAAAAAATATTTGATGGGGGTTTGGACAAAATGCTAGTAGGTAAAACATGAATCGACTATCAGACCAAGGTTCCCAATTCAGCTGTATGTTTCTAAAATCAAGAGATATACTTTTTTCTTAGTAATGTTAACATGTATTTCTCCACACGAGTCAAATGAGTTTGATTGATTTTTTTCCCCATTTAAGTTCTCTTTATGCCCAAACTGACTCTTGCTTTTGCTACTTAGTTTTAGTTTATTTGCGAGTCCTTTTAAAAAGTGTTTATTTGAAAAATCCAGGGTTTGTTTGAGAATTTTAGTATCTACTTAAGGTGAGTTTTTATCAATGATACAGGGATGAGTCATATCAGTGAATGCTAATGCAGTTTCAAAATGTCAGATTCAGATTCAGGAGCAAAAACAGCTACAGTACAGTAGTTAATGTTAGGATGTAGCCAGATGTAATGTTGGTTTTATTATTTCAAGTCTTTCTCAAGAAATGGGATGATGACGCGTTCTCTGAAGTCTGTCACCTTCTCAAGTCAAACATCAAATTCACTCCCAAGAACTCCCATGAAACGTGTGTTTTGTGCTTTTTTTTTTTTTTAACAAACTGTCCTCCAGACAGCGTGTGGAATGCAAGTGTGTGATTAGTTTCCCCTCGCTCCTAAAAAGTGAAATCAGGCTGAATGAATGTCAGCTGACTTTGGTCACAGGACTTTAGAGAGAGCATCACAAAAACACTCTCCCTCATCCTCAGCACACTTCAAGCAAGCCATATATCTGTGCTACGAACTTCTCTTCTCGCTTTTTAATGTTTCTGTGAACATGACTCATTCTGCTTCAACCAATGAATCATATATTCCAGCAGATGGTCCTGGAGTCTAGTTGTTCTGTGCTCTGAATTCTCTATACTGTGTGTGGAAATGAGGGGCGAATGATGCAAGTATGTGGTGGTTTCAGCGAGGACTGTGTTTGCTCCCAGTGGCTTTGGTATTCTGGTCGTCCGCCACCTTTCTCGTCTCTTATGCCACAGCTGTGCTGTTAGGCCATGCAGACCTGCTTCTTCCATACATCAGGTAAGATCAGAATCAGTTAAAAAAAAAAAACCATTAAACTTTCTGTTTTTATCTTGGTAATGTGAAGTGTTTGGCGTGAAGAAAGCAAGCATTTTTATGGGTAACAAACTGTGTTCAAATTAAATCATTGCAGTATCTGAGTTGTGTAACAAGCTTAAAAAATACGCTTTAAATGATCATGAAACTTGGATTTAAAATGTTTTTTTTTATTGCACTAAACGTGTTTTATGAAGAGTTAGTTTAACCTTCAACATGAAATGCAATAATGCAAATGTGACTTATAAACATACAAACAAATTAATTATATTTTACAATATAGTTGAGAATATATTTATTTTGCTGACATGCAGACTAAACACATTAAGCCTTTTGATAAATGGTGACAAATGTAACTATTAAATATATTTGCATTTAGTCTGTTAGAAAGCAATTGTAACTTTTATGGACTTCAAATAAAAATGATTATTTGTTTGCAGTGACACGGGAACTGAGGTTCCAGAACGCTGTGTGTTTGGGTTCATGCTCTCAGTCGCAGCTTTTCTGGGTAATATATTTGATTTTTGTCTGTTTTTATTCAGATTTTTTGGAGCCCCTTAAAAGACAAAAAAGGAGGAAATAACTGCAATAGCTTTGCAGTCCCTTTCTAATGCATGCAAAAGTGTTTTTTTTGTGTGTGTGCCATGTTTCTTTAAGGGCTCCAAAGCCATTGTATTCCATTCACAGTCATAATTTAAGATAAATATATTTATACCATTTTGTTCATTTGTGCAAAAAAACTTGTTTATTTTGAAATAATACATACATTCAGAATTTTTTTAAACCAAAATCAAAGTTTTAGAATGCTTTGAATGTAGTAAAAATTTATAAATAATTTACTTTGGTTCAGAAATTGGTCTTTCAATACAGTATGCTACTGCTCATAATTTTAAGGAACATAAACTAATTTTCGTTTATAAATTATACTGTAAATGTCATGCAATGTCATGTTGCCTTTTCCAGTAAACATGCGACATTAAATCCACATCCTGATAATCTACAGTTTATATTAACGCTTGTTTGCTATTCATTCATTAGTTCCTTTTCAATTTACAATCAACCATGATATTTACACTTCGACAATTGACCCATATTTAGTAAAAGCTGCTTTTGCAAATTTACATTGAATAATCCCTTTGTTTGTTAATGTTCATGAGAGGTGGCATCTTGCCTGTTACAACACTCAACTCTAGTGTGTGTGTTTTAGGGCTGAGCACCATGTATGTGAGGTATAAACAAGTCCTGGCTTTGATAGCAGCTTCAGAGTCAGGTCTGCAGTTCCTCAACTTCAGTGCTCTGCTGATGGGCTTCTGTAGCACTCTGGGGATGTACATCGTTGCCAACTTCCAGGTGAAGATCCGGGAGATATGTTGAGAGGAGTCCTAACTAAAAAATCCGTCAATTGGTCTTAAACTTGGCGTAAGCATCTTTCCTGCTTTTCATTCTGCTTTTGTCTAGAACTTTGGCTATTCTTTCAGAAAACCGATATGATGTCTATTCATCTCTTGGGTGCTGGGCTGACCTTTGGCCCAGGGATGTTCTACATCCTCCTTCAGACTGGGTTGTCGTATCGCATGCAGCCACGTTTTCATGGCAGGGGTATTTTGCTGGCACGGATGGCTGTAGGCTTGTGGGCACTCAGCAGCATCACCACACGTATCCTTTGAATAAATGCTTTTTTGTTATATGAAGATAAGAAATCTGTAATTTTAATTTTTTTTTATAAAAATTCCCTGCAAACATGACAGCTATTTTTTACTTAACTTTTGATGTTTAGAAATGAATATTAATTTTAGTTATTAAGATTATGTTGCTTAATCATAGCAATTTCAGAAACACCAGTCGCAGTGTCAAATTCTGAGAATTTCATCTGACTTTAGTTAGACTAAACTTCTCATGTTTGTTCATTTAGGCTTGATTAGTTATGTTTTTGTTTTTTTAGACAATACCGATCTTTTAAAAACCTATTAAAATTCTAGAAATTGCAATTATTTTTTAACGCACCCGTAGGAACCTCACAAAACCTCAAACCACTCAGTTCCTTTAACTACGGATGCAGATGATGCCATAGGAGTTCAATGTGGAAAAATGTCTCCATTCAGAATGCATTCTGTACTGAAAGATGAACTTTTATTCTGTTTCTTTGACTGAGACCTTCAGTTTTCATATCGTCAGTGATGATGTATGATGAGCTGCCTGGTGTGGATGTGGCTAATAAGTTACATTGGCAGTCTGGAGAGAGGGTAAGAATCTCATCTGAACTTACACTTTAAAGTTAGTACTTTAACCACTGAGTTCTTACAAACAACAGTTTATTCTCATCTGTTTCATATCAAAGAGCACTGGAGGTTTCACAGTTTTTTTTTAGCTCTTTGGTAGTTATAAACATTACCAAGAATATTCCTTTAAAGTCAAAAACTACTTCTGAATTATCAGAGTAATCTGACCTGAAAAAAACTATTTTATCCCATCGTAAATAATTGTGAACTATTGAGTTTGATCTTTTGTACTTTAGGGATTTGTGGCCCACCAGGTCAGTGCTACAGCTGAGTGGTCTCTAGCGTTCTCCTTCATCTGCTTCTTTATCACGTACATTCGGGATTTCCAGGTAGGAATGAGAACTGGGCTCATATGGGATTTTTTTTTTATTCCTGATTACGTTCATGAGAAGAAACTGAAAGCAATCCAAGCTCACAATGTGAGGAAGGAGAAGCTTGGCTCCTCGTAGCCCTCTGTGACTTACAATGAGCTTTTTATTACACAAACAATTGACTAACCCAAACAAAATGGTATTTTAGATTAATATTAATGATATTGTAATTGGAAAATGATGAAACTATTTCAATTTATAGGATTAGAGTTGGTTAGTGGACTGGAACGAACTCTCACTACTGAAATAGTGAGTTGTTGATTTATTCCAAATCTGCAGCTGTAAAATCCATAAAAACTTATCATTCAATCCTAGTAATAAAATGAAGCTAACTCATAATAAACAAAATTAAATGCATTTAATCAATATATTTGTATTATTAGTTTAACGCTTAGTTAGTTTGGTGAACAAGTGTTTTCTGTTTTAAGTATTTTTCTGCTTAACACTTGGTTAGAAGACTCCTTTGTGGTCTGTACTCTAAAACTTTTTGTGTGTCTTTTTAACAAAACATTTTAAAACAAAACCTCGAATGTCAATATTTGCTATCTATAAGTGATGAAGAGATGAACCTTGTGAGGCATTGAACCACTTGCGCCAATAGTTCGAGAAAGAATTGATTTCTCAAAGCTTCATGAGCACACGAAACCACCTACTGGCCAAAAGTATGATCACGGGCAGCTGTATTTGAAACACATCAGGTGGGACATAGTAAATGTCTGTTACTTCTTCTTTTAATCAATTAAAAAAATCCTAAATGATCACATATGTGTAAATAAAATTAAAAATAATATTTTGAGTGTGTAAATTTCCCCCAATGCTTATATCATAATTTGGCAGGTTGTGCAATGTTTCACTGGAGGGCCGTTAAAGTGTTGCGAAGCTAGGAAAAGGGCACAGATTATGCCCGTATGTCTTGACCAACGGGGGAATTTTTAGCTAATTTTTAGATCCTATTCTCATCGCCCTCCTAAATCTCTGTCTCCTATAAAGACAAGTAACTATACAAAATCAACTGACACTTTATTAAAAAAAACTAGTTTTGAATGGACCACGAGGCGGTCTTTAACACCTTGCGGCAAAACATGAACCGCTTCCTGAAGCTCTCGGAGGGTACAGTCGGCCAGCGAGGCTTTGGACATCATCATTTTGGCTCCTCCCACAAATGAAGTAAGCGCTGACACGTAAAAGAAATGCCCCCTTCATTACTCAACACATGCTTCAAAGTCTTAACATTACTACTATCAATTACAATTATTTTGATTAATCACTTACATATATATATATATATATATATATATATATATTACATAACTGAATGTTTATGATAAAGTAAAACAGTAAACCTCTAAACCAATGTAGAATAAAGTTTGTTGTTGGCTCTCAAAGCACAATTCTTTTCTCCGCTCAAAGTTCTGGTTGTCCATCAGTTGCTTCTCTGGCTCCGGTGCGAGCTGTTACTTCTTCCCACAGCACAATGCAAAATGTGAGTTTTTTTTTTATAACTCCTTAAGAAGCATTCTGAACTCAGTTCATTGACTTCAGCTTTAATTGCTGTTGTTGGTGTATGCACAGGGTATGCCAAGTTCATGGGTTGCTCACTAGAGCCCCCTCTGTCCATCAGGCAGTCTCACTGACGTCTACAGCTGACGGTTACCTTACATATCTGACCTTTCCCCTACATCTCATTTGAATGCAGTTTAAGTATATGTCTTTCAAACTTTAACACACTTTCAGTTACTTTAATAATCATTAAAAAAAGACATTAAAAAAGTTAAAAAAGGAATTAAAATAGCAATTTTTTTAAATACAACACTAGCTTTTTATTACGAGTCACTTGAAAAGATACAACTGCTAGAATCCGAAATAAGAGTGCCTTAAAACTGTCCCCCTAGTGGACAGATCTGGTACATTAGGGTCATAAAAATACCTTACTGCACAACATAAAGGTTCAAACCTCACCATCAACATCCTCATTTTATCTTCCGATTTTGAAAGGCTAAGCATACGATCAAAATTGCATTTACAAACTTTGATAAGGTTTAACAATGTGTATTTTTCATCAAATAGATTTTGAATCAACTTAATACATTTAGTTAATACATGTGACATTGTCTGAATTTTATATAATTGAAATGAACTTCACAAGTTTGACCATGCCTTGAATTCTCTCCCAGAAAATCACTCTGCGCATTCAGCCTGTGCTGCAGAGAAACCATCTCTACGACTTCCATCTCTACGAAGAGCGTGAGCACGTGCAGCACGGAGAGCACTCGCCTCTCCTGACTGGTGCCACCTGAAAAACCCAAACTGGTCTTTTCTATTTTAGTTAGACTCTTTTTTTTTTATTCTTGGTTTTTCGTCTGCATTTTATTGTAAAAGCATAAGGTGAGTTTGTATGTCAAAATGATGTAAAATACATTTTTGCTCACTTTCTTCACAGCACAATTATAAAATGGACTTAAAATTTTAGTACCTACTGGACATTTTTATATGAATCAACAATTTAAATTATATACAATTTTTAAATGTAGAATGTGGAGTGAAAATAATCTTTAATTTACTATTATACATAATATTTATCTTAAAAAAAACGTAGATTTATTTGTTATTTCAGCATGTTTCCACCGGCTCAGTCAAAGCAACATTTTTTCTTGCTGAAACATGCTCCATACACATCAAGCCTTGCTTACAGCAACATCAAATGCAGCAGCTTATCACAACACAGTGCACCCCATAAGAACAACAAACAGCAATAAAAAACAGTCAACCTTAAACACCAGAAAATAAATAAAAACATCTGACATCCTTTATCTACAAACCTTAAAATTATTTCACATCAGATTTACAGCAGCTCCGGTAGGGAGCGCATCCGCTAATGTTTCTTGGCTTTCTCTCTCATCTTTCTGTGGTATTCTGCAATCTTTCGCTCAAAAATTCCTGAAAAAATATATATTTTTATTATTGTTTTATTAGTGTTGGGCTATGAAACAGATATTACATATTAAAGATATTTTTTGGATTATTCAGAATTCTTTTAAACCAATGAGATGGTTTGAAACTGTTAAAATAATAGCACAGCTGAAAGCTTGGAATTTTTGATCCAGTTTACCTTTGCCGTTCTGAGAGGGTGGTCTCTGCTCCATCTCTTGAATGTAGAGGTCAAACATCTGCGTCTGGACGAACTTCTTCACAAACCGCCGAGAGCTCTTGGATTCGATTGATTTACAGAACTCTGTTGGCTGGAACTCGCCGTGGTCGTTCTGGCCGTTTCGCACAATGAACTTTGCAAAGTGGCCAACGGTCTTGATGAAGAAGGGCAGAAATGCTTCAGGGACCACTCGGTTCAACTCCTCAAGGCCTGAAATTGTTAGAAAAAACAAACATAGGACATGGTTTATTATTAGTTAGACTACCATCATTTAAACTATTTTGGCAGATCAAGGGAATTATTATTATATTTGTAGAGCACATTTTCATACTCATTGTTAATTTAAAATGCTTTACAAAGGAATAATCTGAGATAAATAGCAGAGGATAAAATATTAAAAGCATTACATAATGAATAAAACAGAATAAAAGAAAACTGTATTTAATGTTTTTTTTTTCATCACCTTTATTAGATAGGACAGTACAGAGGAGACAGTAAAAACATTTGGGAGAGATATCAGGGAAGAAGAATAACACCCTGTCGACGGGTGTAAATCTGCACCGACCGATGTGCTATTAGTGCTGACAAAAGTGTCATTTTTAATGTTGATTATCAAATGGCACCATCAACCCTTTAGATTGGCCTGTGTAAAGCTTTAAGTTGGTGATTAAGAAGTCAAAATCCAGAATAAAAAAAAAATACAATTAGAGGTTGAGGCACCTTTTTAAAAGTAGTTTAAATTCATTAAACCGATCGCTTCTTCCAGTCTTAGACCAGACAATAAATGCACTGTGACAATAAAAGTGGCCTTTGACACTAAAACCAATTTTTTTAATACATTTTTGTTAGCGAATATTTTTGTTTGCTGACATAACTAAAGTGAATTTGCACAATCCATAAGGACTAAATCTCAACAGGTGTTTTTCACCAGACCAAGATCATGCTGACCTCTTGAGTTTTTATTATTTCACTTATAATTTGTTGTAGAAGTATATATTTGCGCGTGAAAGAATCCTTCAGGTGTGAGGTCGTACTGGCTTCTGGCTGAAGCAACCTGTAACCCCCTTCTGTTAACCTGGCCTTGATAACTC
Source organism: Danionella dracula (assembly GCA_900490495.1). Classification (NCBI taxonomy): domain Eukaryota; kingdom Metazoa; phylum Chordata; class Actinopteri; order Cypriniformes; family Danionidae; genus Danionella; species Danionella dracula. Next base: position 1,454,579 of record UELW01000089.1, read on the forward strand.
TGTGATTTATTTTGTATACACATCCATTTTTATCAAAAAAAATATATATATATTTAAGACGATGTGCAAGTTTGGAGAATATCAAACCACCCTAATAAACATTTAAACTCAATCCCATGCAGTGAAACAAAGTGACTAAATAGATTTTAGAACCAGTCATTGTTTTCACTATCGCCTGGAGGTTTTCTTTAACAATAGAATTGAGAAACAAACATTGACCGTAAACACTAACTTGAGTTGTCCTGTTTGGCAGCGAGGGCATGCTTGATTTCCTCCTTGAGTTTGTGAGGTAATATTGTATCCTCGTCTCCCATCTACTCAGAAAAAAAACTCAATAAGATCAGAACTCAAGATAGTCAAAATGGTCGTATTTAATACAAACAGGGGCTTACGCGCTTGATAAAGGTCTGCGTCCTGCCCTCTGACAAGTCCACAACGAGCAGCTGTGTGAGTAGATAAATTCAAAAGTATGGAATAGAACATTTAAGCTTACACCAAAAACTACTTGCTCACCTCGGTCTGATCTGTGACAGAGCTAGCCAGTCTTTTTTGGACACCCAGCAGGTACGGTGTAGGGGCCATGACCACATCGATGAGGATTTCTGGAACGATTGAAATGAGTGTGTGCTGCCAGATGAATGGATAGAGGAGCACAGCAACAGCGTGGATGACCTGAGACAGAGTTCTGCAGAGAGATGTGGTACGATTGATTTAATGAAAAGTGTTATCATCATGTGATTCTTGAAAAGCCCTTTTTTTTATCAAGGGTGCCAACACTTTAGTCACGTTTAAATCAAGGCTAAAGACGATTTCACCTGTTTAGTTGTGCTTTTGTCGACTGAGCACCTACATCCGAACAACTATTTTACCTCTGCGCCTCACTATCACAATCTGTTTTAATCGATGTTTTTAAATTTTCAGTTTTTAATCCCTATGATTTTATATGACTTTTTTAATACTTGGTTTTATTAAATGTACTTTTTTTTATTCTTTGTTTCCAATGTAAAGCACTTTGAATTACCCTGTGTACGAAATGTGCTATACAAATAAACTTGCCTTGCCTTTATGTGTTTGAACTTTTCATACTTTGGTTTTTGGAGTCTTAAAACCTCAAAAAGCTCTTTTGTGGCTTTTATTTTTACACAATTTAACAATGACTCATCCAGCAACTTGTATTTCCAAACTGGAAACACCTTTATGTGACATAATAAGTGGCATAAAAACTGATTGTTAGTTATAGAACCACAGGAATTTGAGTACAAGACTAGATAGACTGATTCTAATCATGGGGCACACACATGCCTTAGCTGGCACAAGTTTAAGCCAATGAAACATTGAGTTTGTCCAAAATCTTCTATGGTGGAAATTGCGGGTTTAAATTAAATTATTTGATACATTTCTAACTTTTAAAGTGAACAGTGTTAAAAGTTTAAATTTGCTAAATGTAAAAAAAAAAAAAAATTAGGTATTCTGGTGTGTTGTCATTTCAATACTTGAAACTTCAGAATAAAAGCATACATTTGGTGCATTTTAAAGGTAAACAACCGAGGACATTGAAGCCTCCTGAATATCAATGTGTTTTAATGTAAAGTAATTTAGATTGTATGTATTAGTTGAACATGTGGCAGAATTTATAAAGCTTACATGACTGAAGAAAAAATAAATTTGACTACCATTGCATTTTTACATTTTATATATTAATATTCTTTCCCAGCGACGGGTTGTGGCTGGAAGGGCATCTGCCGCGTAAAACATATGCCAGAAAAGTTGGCGGTTTATTCCGCTGTGGCGACCTCGAAAGGGAAGAAAGCCGACATGAAGATGAATGAATGAATATTAATATTCTATTTTAATGTCATCTTATTTTTATATTTTATTTTATTCCATCTTATTCTATTCTACCTCAACTTATTTTGTATCTTTATATATATTTTATTGTATATATTTCATTACTTTTCTATTTTTATATACCATTTATACTTTTTATGTTGGACAGTTTTAAAAAAACATTTCACTACATGTACTATCTGTATGTATATGACAAATAAAACATTTGAATTTAATGGCAATTCCACCACGTGAGCTGCATGAAAATACACCAGTCTTAAACCAGACTGCATTTACTGGAGAATGGATGCAGTGTAAGCAGCAAGGTGATCTCTGACACTCTAAATCAAACATGATTACAGCTGTAGCCCTCTCAATAGCGTCAAGTACAAAAACGCTTTACCCTGACGGTACAAAATACAGCATCTTCCCCAGATGGTGCACTCGACATCAACTACTCTGTCTCAAGAAGGAGCCCAGATAGTTTATGCTTTCTTGAGTTTTCACTCAATAATTTGTAGAAGGGGAAATCATTGTTCATAGGTTTAAAGATACATAACTCTTTCTTTTTTTAGGACGATACCAGGTACAAGGTATCAATTTATTATACATTTGAAGCTCCATATTACACCGGCAGAATCAAAACAAAGATGTGCATTCTCTGTAACATTAGCTGTTGTCTACAGGCCACAAAAACACAATTCTAGCTTTCTTCAAGAATTTGCTGATTTTGTCGCACATCTTTTGGTCGAAGCAGATAAAACACTGATTTTTGGAGACTGTAACATCCATATCGATGACAAAAAAGTAGGGTATGGGTATTGTTGGGTATTACCTTTACAGACCTCCTAAATTCATGTGGGTTTAAGCAAAATGTGGTCGGAGCAACTCACCGTCTAAACCACACTCTAGATTTGGTTCCATCTCATGGCATTGACCTCAGTGACATTGTTATATCGCCTCAAAGTAAGGACATCTCAGACCACTATCTTGTATCTTGTGCTATGCATACTATAAACATTAGCAATAGCATTCAATGCTACCAACTTGGGATAAATATAAACCAAAATACTAAAGAAGCATTTATAAAAAACCTACCAGATATTACTCAACTTTCTAGTGTATCTGAAGATGAAAATGAACTTGAAACAATCACCTACATTATGAATAATATTCTCGCTTACACCCTAGACACTGTAGCCCCGCTTAAATTAAAACAAGTCAGAGATAGACAGGCCACTCTGTGGTCTGATGATAATACAAAGGTGCTAAAAAGACAAACCAGAAACTATGAGCATAATGGAAAAAAACTAGATTGGAAGTATTCAAAATTTCCTGGAAAGAGAGCATGTCTAAATATAGACTACCATTAAAAACTGAAAGAACTAACTACTGTCACAAATCAAAATAACCCACACCTTCTATTTGAAACAATGGCTAATCTACTAAACAGTCAAACATCGAAAGAGGGAACTCCTATTTACTCTACCTGATCCTCACGAGGACTTTGTGAAGCTGCTTTGAAAGCAACTGCTAAAGAAGCGCTATATAAAAACTTGATTGATTGATAAATTGAAAATTAAACTGGATGTTTTTGTTAACTTAAGTTACAACATTTTTTTTACAAATTTTTTTTAAACATCCTTAATATTTTAATGGTGATGAGTTACTTTATAGTGCATTATATATAGAAGAGAGTGTGAGTAGAGAACATACATTTACTGCAGCTGTACAACAATTCAGATATATTATGAGGGGTTTAGGTTTTAATAAGCAACGGTGTCCAATAGGGGTCCCTGTTTTCTTATTAGTGAATAAACTTAGGGATGAGATTCTTTCCTCGCTTGAACACATTTCTTAAGTATTAAATAATATACTGCTCACCATTTAAGGTAGTGATACTTCCGGTGTTCATCTGAACAATACAACCAGGATACGCATGTTTTTCAAAACAAATAAATGCAAAAAATGAATTACAATCTTGCATTGTTTTTTTTCTTTAAATCATGCTTGGTGTATTTGGGTAAACTTTTCGGGATTTCCGCTAGTAGAAAGAGACGTATTTATTTTCATTTCACCTGGAAATAACGTGGAGTCGTACAATTGAGAACATTGAATATTCATTGTGTGTGATTTTAAAGTATAACTAAACATTGGATTCACTAGCTACAATAGATTATTGTTGTGGTAATATTTCCATACACTGAAACATGCCGCTATGCGAAAAGACATTGGATTGGTTGTTTGTCATGTCCGTCAAAGGGCCTCATGTGTGGGTCTTGAACAAAAAAAACCTGACAAAAACCCCAGACCTTCTTGTCTGGTTATGCAAGACTAATAGGGCTCTATTACTTTATCCTACATCACAGCCATTGATAGAAGACATTGCCATAGCATACATTTCTTCGTCTGCATATAGTTCTCAATTTGGCTGTGAAATTACAATGAGCACATATTAAAACTACAATTCCCATATAATGCATTAAAAAATTGTACAATACATTTTCCTCTTATCCCTGTCTTTCTCCTCCTTTGTGCTGCATATGTGCTGTCTGATTTTCCTCAACAAAAGATAATACTGGAGGTTTTTCCCACATCTGTTAGTTGAAATGATTGCAAAGATTACCAATTCGTTTTTTTTTTTATTGCAGTAAAATAATAAAAGTAAGACAGAATATTGAAAACGCCTGACTCCTAACTGGTGATGTGAAACCTCCCTATACACTGTTGCATTCTACATTCAATATTCTAGTTTCATTTATAAACTACAGATTTAGAAGTAGAAGTGATGCATTGAAGCTCAAATCACAATACCCCAGCTCTTCAGCGATGAATACAATCCTGCGCTCAAGGACGGTTGCTGCAAACACCTGCAGCACCTCCTCATCCGACAGGCATCTGAAGAGTGTGCGGAAATCCACGTGCTCCAGCCACGAGTCTGTCGGACGCGTCAAGCTGATGATCTGCACACAAAGCAGGTTTTTACACTCAATAGTCAAGCTGAGAGGCAACTTCCTCCATGGTGACCTCAGCTTGCGTGTTTATTTGTTCTGGAAGCTAGAATCTGTTGAAACTGATTCTCTCTGTCCAGGACCTCAAGCAGGACGGAGTCAAGTTGGTACATGGATTTGAAGAAGACAAATACCTGACTGCCTCGACTCAAATCGCTCAGTGCTCCGGCTTCAATGTCCCCCGGCACTGAGAGAGCTGCAAAACTGCAGGTCCATGCCTGTCTCTACGCTAGCTTGGAATTAGAGAGCTGTTACTGTAATGCTCCAATAATGTACTGCCATTAACTCTGTAACCAGCTTCGCACTCTCATTTGAGTTTTCACCGATTTGTTTTCACTGTCTGCGGTTTCTGTTGAGCTTTTTCCAGAGGTCTGAGTTCAGTAGGACACTTGTCGAACAACATAAATTGGTCATTTTTTAAAGCTGTTGTACCCACAGCGAGCTCAAAATGATATTCTTTCACAAACACAGCCATTTTTTCATGTTGATGAATCATTTCTTTGTATGATGGTGTTTTGTCCGAGATTTAGGAATTGGTTCTAATGGTTTCGTTTGAAATAAATATTTTGTTTTCTAAGCACACACAAGTTTTCAACATTCAAAGATGTCTCTGAAGAACATCTTATCTCATCTTCACCTTACTTATAACTACAGAGTTGCATAAACAAATAGTAGTTTGTGTTAATCTCTTACCTCTGTGCCTCTCTCTGGAATGAAGCTCTTGATTTTAACAGTGTGTCCCGGGGCGGGAAATGGTGACTCCCGTAAGCTCTGCATAAAAGGGTAAATCATCGCCATGGAAAACTTTCTTCGCTGTTCCACCTCATCGAAGATCTGAAACATCATAGTCAAATGTTAGACATCGCGATCTTAGCTTGCTTATTTGAAACAAGAAGTCAACACTGCACCTTGATTTGGATTTAAGTACTTTTATATATATATGCTATATAAATGCTAAAGACAGCATTCACACTTTTTTTTGTTTGCTCCAAACAAACTCAAGTTTCATTCATTACCCAGACATATATATATATTCTGAATTAAAATATGTAAATGAGAACTTTTCTTTCTAAACATTTACCATATTTATGTATTAATTCATTATTCATTCATTCATCTTCATGTCGGCTTTATTCCCTTTCGGGGTCGCCACAGCAGAATGAACCGCCAACTCTCTGGCATATGTTTTACGCAGCGGATGCCCTTCCCTGCCGCAACCCATCGCTGGGAAACATTCACACACACATTTATTAATTCATTATACAACTGATATTTACAGTCTAGTCTTCAAAGAAAGCATTCACACTTTTTTGTTTGCTCCAAACGAACTCAAGTTTCACTCATTACCCAGACATATATATATATTCTGAATTAAAATATGAAAATGTGAACTTTTCTTTCTAAATATTTACCATATTTATGCATTAATTCATTATACAACTGGTATTTACAGTCTAGTCTTTAAAGAAAGCATTCATCATTTTTTGTTTGCTCCAAACAAACTAAAGTTTCACTCATTACCCAGACATATATATATATTCTGATTTAAAATATGTAAATGAGAACTTTTCTTTCTAAATATTTACCATATTTATGCATTAATTCATTATACAACTGATATTTACAGTCTAGTCTTTAAAGAAAGCATTCACACTTTTTTGTTTGCTCCAAACAAACTCAAGTTTCACTCATTACCCAGACATATATATATTCTGAATTAAAATATGAAAATGAGAACTTTTCTTTCTAAACATTTACCATATTTATGCATTAATTCATTATACAACTGATATTTACAGTCTAGTCTTTAAAGAAAGCATTCACGCTTTTTTGTTTGCTCCAAACGAACTCAAGTTTCACTCATGACAAACCTTACACTGAAAAAGCACCCGCTCAAAGTTCATCACAAACAAACACGAATGTCTCCAGTGACTGGCAGCGACCCACAACTGAATATGGAAATCCCCTTTTACACACTGAAAACACTTCTGATTACTGTATATGATTTCCAAAAACCTTCAACTAAAGATTGATGTAATGCAATTCAGATTTTTTTACCTTTGAAAATAGTCCAAAGCAGGCTAAATTACTGATAATACAGTAGGCTTCTGGCAAGCGAGCGCCTTTCCCATCAGGCTAGACAAGAAAAGAGTAAAACAAAACATTGGAACAATTCAACATTGATGGTATTTTGAGAGTTGTTATTATTGAAGTTGCAGCATTTGATTGCTAACAGATATTAAGAGTCAACGAACTTTGTTCCAATCAGCAGGAGCAATAAAAAAGGGCTATTGGCCAAGGGACGTGTTTGTTTCGGTGATCCCAACACTGCTTACCAGAAATCACAACAAAACTAAAATTGAGTGTTATCACTTTGGCCTGGGATTTGCTCGAGTTTTTAAAATGGAATTTAAATGTAAAATAAATGAGCACTATTTAGTACTTTAACAACTTTTGATTGTAATGCTGAGCACTAATAAGTTAGGTTAACATTCACCAGCAGCCTCCGACAGTAGCCGTTCTTCCTCGTCCCATCAACATCTGTAAGCACGAAAGAGAAGGTTTCACTGTGAAACAGAGAACAAGAGAAAATGAGGAACATGGTTCTATCTCTAGAGGACATGCTAAGTGGAATTTGCACAGTACCTGGGATACTCTGTTAATGGTGCCCAGTTTACCCCCTCGGGAAAGCAGAAGAGGGTGAGAGCTTTTATCGTCTTCTCTTCTTCCTCCCTCTGAAATCTTACCATTCCATCTTTCTATGAAACACAACATGAGAATGTACAGATTTCACTAGACTATTTAATTAAAAAGGTTTGCTTTAAGAGGGTCTATACACTCTTGAAAGCAGCATTACCCTAAAAAACTATTTTTAAAATATCCTTTGTCCTATTCATTTACGATATTTAGTTTTTAAAGGGCACCTATTATTTCCTTTTCCATGGTGTGATATTAAATAAATGTGATAATTATAATATGATATGATAATAATGTGATAATAAAAATATCTAAATATTATTTTGAGCTGAACATTGGCTTATTCAGGAGACCCAAAGGTTAATATCACATCATGTTTCACAAACATTTAAAAAATTAAGATCTTAAGATTGATGTTGATGTCGAATTCCAATGCTTTGACAGGGTTGCGTTCAACCCATGAGTGGCAGCATCACTGAGGCATGACATATTTTCACAATGTTAGCAATACCAGGATAATAAACATAAAACTTGTTGCAAGGAGTAAAACTGAAGAAAAATGATTGAATCGTTAAACTGAGATGTTCTAGAAAATGATACCAGAAAGGCCATTATGATCTGTTGTAGCCTTAAAAACCCCAATAAAGCAGTTTTTGCTAAATTATCAAAATAAAACAAAAAGGTGAGAAAATTTTTCTTAGGTACTGTAGACATATAATGTTTTTTAAGTACAGGACATGCTACTAGTTTCCTCTTACGTCTGCGCTGTAGCTAAAGAGATCTTAAGCTGCACACGCTATGTCTGATTAAAACTTATATGATTTAAAAATGCCTCGTGTGAACATGAATTTTAAAATTTGTTAATTATATTTTGTCTTTGTTTTGTGCATGTCATTTACATTATTTGGCCATTTTTTGGACAACCCATGCACCTGTCAATCATTAGTGGGGGGGGGGGCAGACTTGGTGGAGGATAGCTTCTCAAACCACTCTTAATTTTCAATTTTCAAAACTGGATATTTCTAGGTTGATTTTGCATAATAGGAGCCCTTCAATATTCACCACATGTAATCCAAAAACAAGGTGTTAAATTACAAACATTCCTGAACACTTTGTTTGCGTTACCTTTGGGAACTGGTAGATGATCTGAGGCTCGTATATCCCTTCTGTAATCTTCTTAGGCCGCACCACCACCAGATATTCAAAGAAAAACTGTCCGCTTGCATAACGCTGTTCCTTTGCCTTTTCTTCCGCAGGAGAAAGCTCTGGGCTAGCAAGAGGATCTGGTTCCTTGCTAGTTCCTACAAAACACATGCATGTTAACTTGACTGATCGATCAATCAATCAAGTTTTTATATAGCGCTTCTTTCGCAGTTGCTTTCAAAGGAGCTTCACAAAGTCCTAGTGAGGAACAGGTAGAGTAAATAGGAGTTCCTACATATTACCATATTAAATGTGATTCAAAAACCTCTTTACTTTCAAAACTTTCTGTTAAAATGTGTGTGAACTTCCCAGGGGCGCTGCTAGGTTGCACTCTATTAAATACCAGCACCTTCATTAAGTTTGGGGTACTGCTGGGCCTCATCTGACAAGGGTCCTTTCAAACACCCAAAGCTTTCCCACAGATAAATCTCTCTTCATAAAGAAATGAAACTAAGAATCAGACATTGCATACCAAACAACAAATGGGTGCACTCAAACAAGACATGTGCATTAACAAGACGTTCTATGTTCATTTTTTTCATTTCCTTTCTGAGCCTGCTTTGCGGCAGCCTCCCCCAACACAGAGCAAACAAAGCTGACAGGAATACCACAGGAGTCAAAGTCTTGTTCTAGCTTGACTCCCCTTTCCATGGAAACACCCCATTTGAACAATAAATGCAGATTGATACCGAAGGGAAGCGGTGCTCAAAAACACACGTGCAGAGATGGTTTGACTGACCTTCCTGAAGCTACAAATTGAAAATACTTTTTGTTTTGTTTTTTCTAAACTTTGGTAAAGATGACTAATATTTTTTACTTACTTTGACTAACTTTATTACTTACGTAATATTACATGAACCTACTTTTATGTGCAACATCCTGACAATCACCAAAAGCACAGTTTAGTTATGTTTTGTTGCATGTCTTTACCATGCTGCAGCTAAAATGCATTGAAATTGTTTACTTATACATAAACTAAAAAAGAATATGCAGCAACGTGTAAGCTGATTCTCACTCTCTTTGCTGATTTTTCCACGAAATGAAGAAAATAAGGTACTCAGTCTCTTCATGGCCCCCGTGTCTTGTTGATCCTCACCTGCGAGAAAAACACCTAAGATGCAAAAAAGAATGCGTCACATGCAACTCACACAACATCCATATTAGTTTTAATCGCGTTAAAACTCATAGAATAATTTTTACAGCTAAATTGCCATTTTACATGTTCTTAAACCGTTCAGCCTGCAGCCAAACACACTAGAAAAACAAGCTAGGCATCAAATAATAACGTTCCAAAGCATCAATACCAGAACTGCAAGACATTATGACAGGAAATAACGTTACTGTATACAGATCTGTCATAATCGGACGAACCTGACAAAAACGCAAAATTCAATCGTAACAAATACATACATATAGAATAATGGATGGAGCTTATCTTCAAAACCACTCACACAATAATAAATCAAGAACATTGATTGAAATTCGATACACAAAGTGTAAATGTTGTTCTGGAATAAAGTTACTTAGCTTACTGAACTTACTCCTGTGTTTCCGCGCGTTCGGCTTCGCTTCTCTTCTGTCAACATTAGAAAGCATTATCCCGTTCATTGTCGAATTTCTTCGCGTTCCTTTCGGGGTTAAATGTAATATTTACGCCGTGAACTCACAGAAGATGTTGCTGTGGTAGGCTCAACCCTGAATGAGTGAGCTGAGGGGAGCTCACACACAGAATCGCGATTCACAGCTCCGTTGCTTCAACCGAAACGATTCGCGAAAATTGCGCAACATTCCCAGAAAAGAAAGGTTCAAAAAGCAAAACAGCAGCCCATTTTAATAAAAGTAAATAAAAATGACGTAATTAGCTTCATCTTGGTTTTAAAATATGCAGGATGGGAACTAAACCAAACGAACCGAATCAGTTCGCTCCGAGAGAGGAAACCTGGACTAAAGATTCGAAAGAGTCACAAGTGAGAGAATTTCGTTTTCTCGATTCTTCATATAGTTTAATACTACTTGTTTACTGTGAATGAAAAGCACGAAACTATTAACTTCTTGATACACTCTATGATTTATTTGACTTTTATATCATTGTTTGTTTGTTTTTGCTTTTATTATAATTATTCATTAGACTATTTTGGATGAGTCTGCTATGACATAATAACGCAGCGGTCACCTACTGTACTTTTTCTGCCTTCTTAGGAGAGAATTTATTTGTGACTTTTCCCACTGTTTACCTTTAACCTGGTGAAATAAATATGTGGTTTGAATGAAAGCACATATATGTTAACGGTAAATGAAAGACTCAACAGTAAAATCTAGAGTTAAATTGCTCCTTCTCTATATAGACTTAAATTAACACTGAGCCCTTGAACTTTTTTTAAGTTAAACTTTTTTTAACAGTGTGATGGGGGGAATGGCTTTATGTTTTTTTTTAAATAGTAAAATACAATTATTTGTAATAATCTGTTACAATGTAAAAGGTTTCATAGTAATAATAATAATGATGCCTTCAACAGATATAGAGCTTTTCCACATGCTTTACAATACCTCTCCAAATTATATTCTTACCATTGCTGGCCTCAATGCCTCCATCTGACAGAGCCCTTCTCTTTTCTTTGTCACTGGGACCATCTTCTTGACGCCTCTCTGTTGGCCAAGACAGGCAGCTGAGCTTTCTGGTAGCCCCTACTATAATAGTGTTAATTGTTCTGTATACATCTCCTTCAGCTCTAATGTTTGTGTTTAAGCAATGTGAAAAGTCAGACCAAAAAACTTTATATCAAATAACTCACGATCACGTCGATCACTTCTGAAGGAAGAAAACAGTCTCCTTCTAATGGGATTTTCTGCTCCGTCGAGAGATGGTCTAGCTGTAGCAAACAAACAAAAGATCCGGAACCATTTCTGTAGGTTGGGTAGTCCTATACTTTTGCACTTATACATCCATAACTTTCGTAAATAATAACCCATAAAAACTATTTAAATAATTACTTACAATTAGACCGCATTGAAGAAAATTTCCAGCTCTTGTTAGATGAGGTCATTGTGTCACCTACAAAAAAACAGGAACATCTTGATGGTGTTTTGTTGCGATACATCTTAGAGGTGTCCACTTATTAAGGGAAGGGTTTTGAATGAAAGATATCGAAAGAATTTTTTTCCCATAGATCAAGGTCAGAGTCCGTTGACTTTAAGTAAATATTAACCTTATGACTAATGCAAAAGTTTGTACACGCCCATTATTAAAAATGTGCTGAGATCACTTGTACTAATAACTCATTCCTTGATCTCATGCAGTACCAATTAAAGCCTAGCTTTTTGTAGTTCTTCAGCTAATGTAAAAGGAGAAACACACATTCAATAAGTGCACAACTGACTCATCCCAAGCATTAAGCTTTAGCTTTAAGCAAAAGAAATTTTAGTGTTTCTTAAAACAGTTTAACCAGCAGTTAATAAGCTGCAACCTATTAAAAAGCTATTAAATGGACAGCACCCACTTATCAGATTAGACAATTTTCCATAATGGTCACGTTAAAACAATGATATTGTGTTCATTTGCAAGACGCATAGTGTTTTAATTAAAAACTTCTGCAATGATTACAACACAAAGCGGACTGTAACTATATTAACTCTGCATTAGTCATAGTATTAATCATGATCAGCATTTTCTCAACTTCATGTGTGGGTGGAGTCTCTATCCATCCTTTAGTGCCTCACAAGGGTGTCTCCACCTCAAAACCACTACGTTTGGGGTCTGTTCTCAACCCCCAAAACTGCTTTAGGAGTTACTTGAATTGGTTTGGAGGTCCACTTTTTTGACTATGATATATACAGAATTGCTAAATAATGTTAATGTTAAAAAATTACTCAATACAATATATGCTCCCAACTCCAACATGTATAGATACAATTTGTACAATGTTTGTTTTGTAGATGCTTTAATATGTCACCACACATTTTAGCTTTAACTGCGATCTTTAAACGGCTTTTACAAACAAACTGCAATCTTTGCACGCTTTAGAACCACACCACAGGAAGTATCAGAATTGTGGTCGGTTTGTTGTAGCAAAGAAGGCATGATAATCATCACCTTCAGTTAGCTTTTTTACTTTTTACTGTATCATAAAACAAAGTCAGAAAATGTTAGATGTTAGTGTAGAGTACATTGCCACATTAGTTTTCATTTCTCAGTCTAGCCCTCAATTGTGTTCAAATTAATTAACTTAAATTACTGTCTTGTCTTCTTTTTGTAAATAACAGTTGGCCTCTCTATCATTAACTACCTAAATATAGAAATTGAACTGCTGTCACTTTGCATATTTGCATATTTTCTACTCTGCATTAGCATAACATGGTAAGAAAATGTACTTAACTATGTTTTACCATTAAATAATAACCTTCTTTTAATTGCTTCAAGCTTTGGTCGAACTTGTGTTTCCTCCAAGCCATCACACAATGTTCTGCATCTTCTGCCATATGTTTATTGGTGGGCTGTTATGGAAGACGTGGCTGTTATTATACTCTAAGGCTTTTTATAGCTGACTGTATTCCCCACAGGACGACCTGGGGTCAGCAGTAGGCCTTCCTGCTGCCCCATGACTCCAGCTCTGTAGAATTGTGGGAATATTTTGAGGATTCACTTCATGACTTGTTTTATTTAGAATAAAAGTACCTACTTTTATTCCCAAACTGCCTTTACTTACGATTTATTTCTGATGCTGATCAATTAACAGTTGGATAAAATGTGTTGCAACACAAAAAAGTACACTCTAAACGATCTACCTTGTTTGATTCAAGTTTAATAATACTCAAAGAGGCTTGCTTATAACAATCCCTTGTTGATTGTATCAGGGCTACATTGAAAACCACCATCTGGTCTCCTCCAATCAATCTCCAACTCTGTAATTTACTCATCCACTATTGCTCTCTCATTGTGGAAAATTAAAGCCAATTAAAACATGATGAATGTAATGAACCCATACACATTTACACTAAATAGAAGCATAAATAGACAATACTCAGTGTTGAGCCAAATCATGTCAAAGGAAATCTTTCATCGCATATACATTGTTATATTCATTGTTGACTGTAGCTCAAAGGAATCCATGTCTCTACAAAAAACCTTAGACAACAGATGTTCCTGCATGTGTCATACACCAAAAACAGTCTAACATTAAAAAAAGTCATACATTACCTGAAGAAACAAATGTCATCTAAGCCATTGTCAAAAAAAGTCTTTTGCACTATTGTATTTACACTCACGAGTAAACTTTCGCAGGGACAGAAAGTTAACCAATAACTTTGTAAATAATTTAAAGGTGTAGAATATTTAATGGAAACTGTGAGGTGGAGAGCCATAGTACATAAAAAAAAACAATTTTGGAGTTTTACAGAATAAGCACATAACTGTTTTCCTAAAGTGGTCCTTACATTTCAGAGAATTGTGAATATTTCCATCAAAAAGTTGTAATATTATATCCGAGTACAACTGGTAAACTGAGCATGCGCAAAGGAGTGTGCGTCACTTGGCAATTTTACGAGTTTTAAAAATGCTACTTAAAATTAAGCTTAAAGTTCACATGGGATGAATTCATACTTACAAAAGAGTTTGATAAAGTTGGGGAGCTGAACTGAGAGAGGAGCTGGGGAGAGGGGGTTGCTTCAGGCGATGGACAAGCAAGAACACGTGCGTGGTAAACCAAACTTCACCTTTCTCTGTCAGGCCTGTTGCACACGGCAAACAATTAAACAGGTAACACTTTCTCTACCTAAATCTCCTTCTTTCTTTACACAATGTTTTAAATTACCATTTTAGACTTAAAAATGGCAGGCTATTTCATTTCTTTGCTCCATGTATTACAATAAACAACCTTCGTTTTTTTTTACTTATTTCCTAGTACACCATGGTGACCTGTAGATGGCGATATAGTTCACCTAATGTGTTCCCCTCACTGTCCCATACAACTTAAATAGTAAGGAAACACGCTTTTAGGGAAAAAGATAGAACACTATTTAAAATATTTGCCTATTTGAACAATTAGGACTAATACATTAGCTTAATTTCGTTTAAACTCCAAACATAAGACCTTTATTAGCTTAAATGTACAAATGGATCCCATTCAGCATTAACAGCATTTACTTCAGTTTGTAATCAAATGCATGGTATTTGAGAATCCACCATATAACAGTTAAAGCTGTTTTTACACTGACAATGCTGCAACATATTTCTTCAATATTTCCCGTTAGTCAATTTGAAGCACTTCCTAAATTGCTGTGAAGAGATGCCGTTAACAGGTGTTTTTAACAAATTGAAAGTGTGATGTTAACACTTCTAATAAACTCTTAAAATAGACAGACTCAAGGTGGACGCTCTTAAAACAGACTCAAGGTGAAGGTGACTTACCAGTGTAAACTCTCCCAGACTCGTGGCTTGAGATCATCAAGGTAATTGTTTTATGAAGACTAACTACATAACCTCAGTGAGAATGCAAAGCGTCTACCATAGAAAGCTGGTGCTGGTTGATGGTACCTGCTCAACCTGTTCTTTTCTTATTTACTTTTCCACCTGGAACAAGTCCGCTCCTCATAACCATGTGATCCTTTCACTGTCTTTTGTGAGTCACTGTTTAACTGCTTTCTGTCGGTTTGCTTCATTTTGCTGCTTCTGCTTTATTTTTGAGGAACTGTTCATGCAACATGAGAACTGAAGGGTACTGTACTTTGATGGTGAGATGAGAGATTTCCTCATTTCAAACAAACACGTACTTCTCTGGCCTTTTCGAACAGGTGTAACATCAGCAAATTGATAGAAAGCTACTGTACTTTATTTATTAATATAACATCACTTTGTTTTCACAGAAAATAGACTGAGCTGTCTGAACCAGAATGCACTAGCAGGGGTGGGTTTAATAGCAGTTCTTTGAGCTGTTCTGTTTTTAAAAATCCATGCCATCTAGTGAATCCTCCCTGCGAATGAATCTCTTACCCGGTTGGGATTGACGATACAGTACCTTATAAAGCAACATTGGTACACTTGTCAGCTATACAAAGATATATGTATCACTATTTTAACAACAAAAAAAAATATTTGAATTGAAGTAAACTGAGAAAATGTCAGTTCAAGATATGTTTATCAGAAACATTGCATCAGATTCCTACGTTTAGATTCATTTTAATACAACAAAATCAATTGCAACAGTTAAAAACTTATTTCAATTCCATGGTGGTCTTTTCCTCTGATTGTTTTGGGAAATAAAAAGAGTTCCTTTTTCATATCAAAGTCAGCAAACATGCTCTGTTTACTGACTAATATATGTATTGTCTTTTCGGGACATATGAAAAACACTCAGGCATTATTGTCACTGGAGAACTAGACTAATATAATAAAAATGAGCTGTACAATGTTTTTAAAAATCTAGCTTTAAAGTCTGTTTTAGTGGTTGTTTGATGTAAAGTAAATGTCATTTCACATCTTAATTGTTATCATTCAGTTTTTCCCCACGCAACTTAAAAATAGAACAATTTCAAAGTAATTTTAGTTGACTGTATTTAATGTCTTGAACAAAAAGTTACCAGTTCAAATATAGACAATGATTAAATTGGAGGAAACGGTTTAATCCTCTGTCAGAAAGCTTATTTTTGGATCAGTTAAGAGTGACATTTCCTTGAGCTCGGGGTGAAAGTATGGCGTGACGATATGCTGTCGGAGAGCATTGATGTGCCTCTTCTGCTCCTCGAGCTCCCGCCTGAAAAATGGAGCAAGTACGTGAGCGCTTCCCCTTCTGAAAATGAAACCGTTTAACCCGAAGACGGTTTACCTGTGCTGGTTAATCCTGTGTTCCCATTGTGACTTTTGCTTCTTCATACCAGCTTTGCTAAAGCAGAAGTTGAAAGCAAACTGAGGAATTACAGAGAGTACTGGACCTATTATACATTCTGTGCTTTTAACATGTATTAAAATGAGTTACACACAAAAGTTAAGCAATTAGTAAAAAAAAAATGTGTACATCATATTTGATTAGAAAACATAATAAATAATACCACTCTATAACTTGTTCTTCTGGTTTCTCCTGCAGCTTCTGGGTGTGATGGGCTGCTAGCAAGGCTTGAGAGTATTGAGATGCCACGTCTGCTCCGGCTGAAAGAAGCAAAAAGACGTTGAGGTCTCACGGAGAGTGTTAGATTACCTGTGCTTTAAATGTCATGCTTACTGCTGTAAGGTCTCGCAAATGTAATTGTTGCTTTAATTTTGGAATGTACACATTTTACGTTTTATTTAAAGTCATTAGAGGCATTGTTTAAGTACCTGGGGTTTGACCATGAATGCAAGGGAAAATTAGCCAATAACTGATGCAATTAATTCTGTAACTAATTAATAACTGTGTCAACAAGACTCTAGAATTCAACAGATTTGTTTTGTCTAATTTAACAGATGACCCGAACACAATCCAAATGAAAAACGGAAAAAAAAATAACATACTGTGTCTGGTTTGTATGTGTATTTTTATTTTGAAATACGCTTAATTGTTTATTATTCATTCATTCATTCATCTTCATGTCGGCTTTATTCCCTTTTGGGGTCGCCACAGCGGAATGAACCGCCAACTCACTGGCATATGTTTTACGCAGCGGATGCCCTTCCCTGCCGCAACCCATCGCTGGGAAATGTTTATTATTCATATGTGTGAATTTTCTCACCTGAAAGACTGGTGGCTGAGGCATCAGCATCTTCTGGCACTGACTAAATGGTGTATAAGTTAATAAAAAATGTAATTAAATGTCTAAGTTATAAACTGTCAGAGGAGTTTGACTCATGGTTTTCTGACCAGCACAAGCTGCAGAAGCTGGTTATGATGAAGCCTCTCCTCTGCAGAGCGTGGGTCCTTCAGCCTCATCATCTCCCTCTGACTCTCTCTCTGCAACAGCTTCTCCACATAAACCTGCATGTGCGTTCCAAAACATAGCAAAACCTCTCTGAAACAACATGACTAAAATATAATTGAATGTGTATTTAAAACTAGACTTTTCTGCAACTTGGAAATTTGCAGAACATTTTTATTCTAAAAATGCAATCAAATAATTGCATTTATATAAAAGAAATACCTTCTTTTTTCCCTCCTCTGTCTTTATCTTCTTCCTCTACTTCCTCACTGCTTTGGTTTATTGATCAGTTGATACAATTTCTATTATGAGAAGCTGAGATAGACTTTGACGGTGTAACAAATTGCATATTGTCTCTCCCTAATGTAAGTCGCTTTGGACAAAAGCGTCTGCAAAATTCATAAATGTAAATGTAAATAATATACTATTTCAACCACTTGATTGCATTTATAGAATACCTCTCAAATTCCTTGTTTCATATGTATCGAAAATTTATTAATGTAATATTAGGTTCATTTTAATTGTCGTTTTTTACAATGGGTATTTGTTTGATGTTGTAAATGGTAAAAACCGTATTTAAATCATTGTATATTCATGAATATTTTAAAAGTGTATAATTTATTTACAAGTAAAAATCTGTCTAGTGTTAAATTTTAGCTTAAAAATGTTTTTTTTTTACTTTATGAATATCGATAACTCAAAACTCAAATAATTACCGCAGATATACAGTCTTCATGAATGGGATGTTACCATGTTCGTAGCTAACCCATTGAGAACAATAGATGATTTTTAAAAGCTGCTTGGTTGCTTTTAACAAAGTGAAAGAAGCATAAAGAGGTTATAATACTGAAGAGTTACTGACTCTTTTATCATTATATTATTTAACTTGTAATCATCTCATCTATTAAAAGAAGATTACCTTAACTTTGTTCTGTAGTTTTCTGCGGAGGGTTTCAGTGAAAGGTGCATGCTGGGTAATCTGACGCACCAGCAACACATCAGGACACTCCAAAACCCGATGAGTGTTGGTTGAAGAGGAGTCTGATTGCTTCTCCTTTAATGTGAGACTGCAACCAAGGGTTGTCGCAAAAACTGGGCCTGGAGTTTTCTTCTATGTACCAAAAATGGAAACAAATATTTTCCGAAGGATGTGTAATCCATCCACATATTTTATCAAAGCACATTGATCAGGATGGCACAAAATATATTCTTTCAGGAATAAACAGATGTAAAATGATCAGTTTTGTTTTGGTGCGTATATAACAGTGCAACATATACATTGTCATAACAATAAAGACTTGAACCTTAGAGTCGATGACTTATAACCAACCTCAGAAGCAGGAAATTTCTCCCATTTCCTGGACTTCAGGTTAATGGGAATGACATCTTTATCTTGTGGGAATAAGAGCCAGTCAGAGTGATTGTCTGGGCATGGTCTGAGCAAAGTGATTCCAAATGATTCTGGAGAGGAGAACAAATGAGCATTAAACCAGCTTTCTGCTAACATCATGCACAGGAGGAGAGAACATCTCCCTACCATCCAATCCTGGCAGAGTCTCGTTGAGAACAGCAACGGAGGGGTCACAGTAAGCTTCCTGTAAGAGATGTTCCACCTGTGCAGCTCTCAGCAGCTCTGCGGCTGAACCGTCTTCATGTACCACAAACAACCTAAAAAAAGAGATGGTTTTAAGATGGGTTATTCTTCAAATGAACTTAACATTTAAAATTGATTACCCTGAAGAATTCTGCATTTGTTGAACAAGGTCTTGCTGTTTAATTTCTTATCAATTTTGCTTCTCTTCATTATGTTTTATGATGTTAATTACTTCATAGACAGTAGGTGAATTATTATCAGTATAATTCAATTATGTTTTAACCCTGGTCTAATTTCATTGAGTTACTTAAAAAAGCCTTTTTAAACAGCCCAAAGTCTATGGATAGGCCAATTATTGCTCTAACGATGACACTCGGTTTTAACTGGTTGAACTCCAGTATCTGTTCCATCAGTGGTTTTATATGACTAAAGATCTGAAAAGACTTTAATCATAAGTCTTTTTTATAGGTGGTTTCATTGGAATGGCAAATGTTGGGGGATGCAGTCAATGTCTACTGTTCACATGAGATTTTTTTGTAAACTAGTGTGCTTGCGTGGTTATACCTGGGTGGGTGTGTTTTAAAGCCTGTTTTCTGTGGAAGCTCTGCCTCTGAATTCCTGTTTTCTGATCCCTCAGCCGTGACCATAATCTGACCATCTGCATTGACCTGGATCAGGAATAAACATAGCGTATTAAAACCCATTTCCTAATACATTTAAAATACATTTAAAATGGTTAAAAATATAACCTAAAAATAAATTGTTCATCCTTTAGGCAAGGCAAGTTTATTTGTATAACACATTTCGTACACAGGGTAATTCAAATTGCTTTATATTGGAAACAAAGAATAAAAAGAAAGTACATTTAATAAAACCTAGCATTAAAAAAAAGTCATATAAAATCGTAGCGATTAAAGACTGAAAATTTAAAAGCATCGATTAAAACAGATTATGATAGTGAAGTGAGGAGGTAAAATAGTTGTTCGGACATTGGTGTAATAAAAAGGCTAAACTTATAATAAATATATATAATAAATAATTTATTTGTGTGTGTATATATATATATATATATATATATATATATATATATATATATATATATATATATATATATATATATATATATATATATATATATATATATAATAATCAACATAGCTAACTACATACATTACATAGTTTTAAATAAATAACATAATTAGAATAAATGTTTAAATACAATAAGATCTTGTAAAACAACCTTAACGGATGCTGTCTACGGAGAGGGTTTAATAGCTGTATGCACATTTTTAATAATTTAATTCTTTTTTTTAATGTAAAGAACCTGAAAGTGGTTTCCTTCAGCATCTGTCACTTGGCATAAGACCTCTCCTTTAAAGTTGTTCATCTCATATTGGCTCGGGGTTCTTTCTGGTTGCTCTTCAGACTGTTTGGATGTGTAAACAGCTCTTCTGTGCTCATCAATATAAAGAAGTCCTCCATCATATGGACAGATCTGCATTACAAATAGATGTTTTAAAACGTACTGTCAGATACCGAATAGAGCCATCCCATTAATGCTTTTCCACCATCCTCATACTTTATATGATCCTTGGGCTGTTGCACTGATGAGCGTGCCATCCCCCAATATGACCTCACAGCTTCTTTCCTCATGGTCCATCGTCACTGTAGCAAACTCAGGCTTCTCCACCCTCACTTTTTTTTCTCCTGGTTTAAGCCAACAACAACTATTACACAGAGTTTCTGATGAATGACTTTTAAACTAGGCCAGCTGAACAAATTGACAGAAGAAATAAAAAATATTAGTGTACATGTGGGTCAAAGATTTTGATTGAGTATGTGATTTTAGGGAATTATTTAAGATGAGACTCCCAAAGTGAAAAACGTAAATGTAAAGTTTAGTAAAATGTTGACAGTCAAAAAGCAGGCAGTTTGTTTTAAAGTAAAATGATAAAACATTAACACAAATATTTCTTAATTTATTTTTAGTTATACCAGAAATGACGTCAATTAATTCAAGACTAGAAATTAATTGACCACAAGCATTGCTCTTTGGCCTTATTTTGAAGAATTCACAATTGCTTTTTTAAACAAATCAATTATTAATATATCTGCATCTAAACATAATCTGTACCAATATTTAAGACAAAGAAGAAACAAAGTTTGTTAGGCGTATTATAAAATTAGAAAATAGAGGCTGTTAGTCATTGAGCTAAACGATGATGAAATGACCTGAACTAAGATGTTGCTGCTCTCGCTGCTGGTGGTAGGTGGTGATGCGAGTTCCATCTGCATGATCAACAATCACCATTCCATTTTTCTTAAGGACAGTCATCACTCTGTCCTCTCTGGTAACCACTACCTACACATGGAGCATTTCCATTAGACCACGCATCCTTTAAAATACAAATACAGAGAGAGACGCCACTTACTGTCCCGCTGAAAGGGTCTGTCGCCTGAAAGGCCTGAATCGGTGGTACCTGCACCTCCTTCCCAGAGAAAGAGGCCACTCTCTGTCCAGATGGAAGGGTGGAGATCCAAGAGCCTCCGGTCAGCTCATTTTCTTCTTGCTCTGACCCTTCATTTATTTTTGGTTCTGCCCTGTCTGCACATTACACATTAAAACATGTTGCATTAAATCTATGTTGCAGTTAAGATATTTGTGATACTATATCATTAAGCTTAAATAAGAATTATTGTGTTCAGTAAAAGTATTATGCTAAACGTATTATTCTAGAATATTATCAGTCTAATAATAAAAAATAAATAATATCTAAACTGGTAGTATATATATATATATATATATATATATATATATATATATATATATATATATATATATATATATATATATATATATATATATATAGGAATTGATTAATTGTTTTAAATGTTTCAGACTTATAGGGTATTTAAATTAAAAAAATGCCAGAAATAAATTTATAGTGCAAAAATCCAAATTTGTGTAAAAAATTTCAATATTGTTGAGATTTATGTGGAACCTTTGTTTTCTTTAGTATCTTTGGTGCCGTCCACTATCGGTCCCTTGGCCGGCTCTGGGTTTTTGAGATGTGGAACCAGGATCACTGGTCCTGAGCCTGAGTCTGGACTACCACTGACTGTTCCATCCGGAAACATTACCTGAAACACACAAATACACTTCCTGAGTTCTCTGAGAATTGTGTTTTCATCAGTAAATTTCATGTGCTTTTTAATGAATGAATGAATTTTTTTTATTTTCATGTGTAGTAGCGTACGGTTACCTCAGTCGATCCATCTCTCTTGTGCTTGATGACCGCTCCTTTGCTGGTGATGACCCTGCACACCTCAGTGTGTGTGCCTAAGTGCGAATTAGAGCCTGTATTTACAAATCTCTGGCGCATTAGTAGAGGCTGAGGGCCAAATTCCTCATCTGAAACAACAGTTAAACATCAGTCACCATATACGATTGATGTGCTTGTATACATATATGTAGAGTGCATATTATTACGATTTATTTATATTGCACCTTATAAAATAACACAAAGCCATAAACACTAGAAGCAACAAATAAACAACCATGCAAAGCAGTTTGGTGAAAACTTAAAGGTGCAGGAAAGAAAATAGACAATAAGAAATCGAAAAAAAAACTGTTGGATTCAAAGTGTGAATTACATTAAATAAACAAAAGAACCATAATATCTATATCAGTGTGATTGATGTTTAATGAAAACATTTTATTATTCATATTTAACATGAAATAAAAATTAACCTGAAAAAAAAAATTACAAGCTCACATTGTTTTTTCCCTTTTATACTAGATATTTAGATAGTTGGGAAGGCATAATTTAAGGGAAATTACTTTGTAGCTTGCTTTGTTTGTTTATTTACAGGGATTTGCTCTCTCGAGTCATTAAGTGTCATTTAAATGTCTAGTTTCTGGTTTATTGTGTCTTTCTTTTTTTTTAGCTTGTGCTGAACACAGACTCTTCTCTCGCTCCTTTTAGAACCTATCCTGATGCTCACCTGCTCCACGCTATAAGTATTGGAAGCATGTGTATAACCAGATTGTGATCAATCTCAAATTAAGTCTTTTCTTTTTTTTTACCAAAACAGACATAAATGTCCCTAAAACCTGAAAACAAAACTTGTCATAACAAATTATAACAAACATATAAAGAACAAGAACATATAAAGTACAAACTTTAAAGTTTTTCAAACATCTCACCTCCTAAGTCCTCCGAGTCAAAGTGCACAACGAGTCCATCGGGAAGAGAGACGTACAGATGAAGAAAAGATGATGAGTCAATTACAGACTCATAAGGTTCATCTGGTCCCTCAGCAATCTAGTTTTTAAAGAGAGATTTAATTTGTTTTATTAATATTATTTTGAGTCCTCCCCCTATTTACTTATTTTACTGCTTAATTACACAGCAACAGCTTTAGGGAATACAATACCAACTAAAGTTGTTTTGAGTCTGTCCAGTCACCTGTTCCAGATGTGGCTGGTGTCTAGAGAAGTTATTAGGCACAGAAGTTTTGGGAGTTTGAGTTTTTGTTCTATTTGGCTTCTTCTGACAGCAGGAGAGCTTAATGCCATTGGCCAGAACGGCATAGAAAGAGCCATCTGGTGGACAAAAAGTGGAAGAGTTTATAAAAACATTAACTGTAAATAAACACTCTATCTAAACTACTTTATTAGGTGCATTAGGCAATAAGCTGTTTGGGACCTCAGTTGACTTTAGAATAGTGTGTATGTGCTGTGGGAAACTCAAGAGACTTTGGGCTATTACAAAACATATTTTACTGTTCCACACTGCAGTCCTACAAAATCTGACAAATGTTACACAGTATTCAGTGAGCAGTCTCTGAGATTGTTAGCTCACTATCAAGATATGACTTCAAAGCAGTGGCAAATTCACTAGATATGAAAAAATATCTCTCGATATATCTCTTGATTATTTCTTGTTTCAGCTTCAAGCTAAAACTAATAGAAAACATTATGTTATTTGTCTCCGAAGGATGATCAGATGGCTATTGCCTTTCATTGGAAATTATATTGAACTGTGTCATGGAGAGACAGGAAAGTTGTTTGCAATAACACATTTTAAAACACAATCTTATTATCCTAAAGTGTATTTTACCTTGTTTGTTGAGTGTCTCATCATTTGGTCTGTCTGATATATATGTGTAGAAGCAATGACCATCCTTCTTCACACATATTTTCATTTGTGTCAACCCTAAAAATGCCAATCAATCCAGCAATTAAGGATTAAATGTTGTAATAAAACAAAAACAAAAAAATATTTTCTCTCTCATGGACATGCAGTATCAAACTCACAAACCTTGTGTAAAACTAAACCTCTCCACGTCTATTTGTCCTCCATCACAGGGATACAGAGACTGGGCTTTGCCTGTGACTTGCACCAGTTTCCCATTTAAATTGTAACCTGTAAAAATCTACAGAAAAACCAGTAAGCCAAAGGTAGCAAAATCACTACTGGAATCCCTTAGAGATGGTTCATACATGTGAGCTTCCATCTTTTGGGGATTCCTGAGGTGTCTCTGGGACATCTCTCCTCTGGTCTTTTTGTGTTGTGGCTGAGTTGGGTGTTTTACTGCTTGGTGTTTGAATGTTTTCTCGACTCTTTTTGGCTGAGATTGGAGTCTTCTTGTTGCCCTTTGCGGAGTCAGTTTTCTCTGCAGCTTTTGGCGCAGGTTTATCTCCTTTGTCCTTCTTTGTCTTTTTCACTTGCTCCTCTTCATTTAACCTATCCTGTTTGATTTTCCATGCCTACAGTAAATATATGAGAGTAAGGCATAATAGAGGGCCAGAACAAATTTCTCAATAACAGTACTTTAGCTTCAAAATAAAATGTTAACAACAGTGCCTATGTCAAGCCGCAAATTAAGTGCTTAAGAAATCACAACATGTGCTTCAGTGGCAATCTCTTTCATATCCCGTGAGCTGTTGCACGGGTTTGGGTTTTTAATGACATTAATGCAGTAGTGCTAAAGGTGCTAGCATACATACCTCCTCTTGATAATCATTCTTGTCGCTCTCTTTTACTTTAAAATGCTTCCACACTGCTGACATTTTAAAAAGGTGCTAGATCATCGACGCACATAGATTAAACAAACTTGCGTCATGTCACATGTTATTATTCAGCTTTACTTAAACTCGGCCCCACCGAAGGCCTAATGTGGCTTTTTATATATATATATATATTAGACCGAATATATTCAGCACCTGAATATTCAGAGCATTCCTAACTTAAAACACATATATTCCAGAAAATACACACCCACAGATCTTTTATGTCTCCACGAAACAATTCCATCAAAGATATAATTTTTTTTTGGTCACTACTATTTCTTTTTTTGTCAATGCTTGCTTTTAAAATAAAATATTGTTTTATCTCAAGATGACCCCAAACATTTAACAATATTTTTTTTTTAAATCTCACCTTCTGACAGATCTGTGACACTCGGCCTCTGACTGATGGGTGGCGATCGAATGACTTCATTGCTGTACATGAGATAACTGTCATATTCTTCTGCAGCTGCTGCGTCCACGATGGGTATGTCAGGAATGATTGGAACTACAGAAGAGTTGAGAGTCAAACCAGAATCAACTGACCAATCCATGATAGATTTCAGACTCGATTTGCAAGATTCTTACTTGACATGGGTCTGGTAGGCTGTGTTGCCAGGTTGATAGTAGCATCTCTGTATGGCCCCCACCCCACCTTATTGAAGGCACGCACTTTGTAACAGTAGGTCTGCGAAGGCTTCAGGTTCTCAATGAGCAACATGCGCTTTTTAGGGTTGTCTATCATCACCTTCTTGGAAGCCTCCGTAGGCTCTGGAAACAGAACCAATATGTTTGCAATCATGTGGAATCATTGAAACAAAAGTATTTTTAGGACTCTTACTCTTGTTCTCATCGATGGGTGTGTAGATGACCTCATAAGCTGTGATGACACCGTTTGTTTCCGCTGGCTCCGCCCAGCTGACTTGAGTGACAGTTGGGCTGATGACATTAAAAGCTAAGCGCCCAGGTTCACCGGGTACTGGAGGGGAAGAGAGAGCATGCTGAACACAAATTGAAAAAGTTAAAAAAAAGTTTTGAAATCTGGTGCAATGACTTTTTACCATCCTCTAGAGTTTGGCATTGGATGATATCACTGTAATTGCCATCTCCCAGTGCATTGTATCCACAGACACGCATCTCATAATCACAGTATGGATAGAGATTCGTCAGCTGAGCTTGAGGGGTCTTTACATCCAGGACCTGGGCATCAACCTCAGGATCTCCATATATCCAGTACTTAACCTAGAAACAGCAAAACAAGCCAAGTCAATGTAAAACTCAAAAATGGGTTTTTGCTACGTGCAAAAATGTCTGTTACAGTACACTGGTGCATGTAAGTGCAAGAAGTGCAAGAGTCTGCAGTAGAAAGGATGTTTTTTACAGTCTAGAGATATAGATGCATTTTTGCCTGTATTTTCAAATCATCAGGAAAAAACTCATGAACTAAATAAACTGGCACCATACATCAGGTAGATAAAATGTTTATGATTAACCTTGTATCCAATAACATCGGTACAGGGCTTCCAGTTCAGTCGAATGTTTTTAGGGCCAGTCGCAACAGCTTTAATGTTGCTAGGAGAGTAGAGTCGTCCTCCGGGAGATGTGGCCATATTATTAACATACTCCATCTCCTGGAAATCTGGCTTTCTACCACCTATGGAAACAAATATAAACATTCAGGATATTGAGCGTTAAATTGATACATAAAGCATATTCAAATTTGTATTTCCTTTAAAAAAATAACACATTTCCTAAATAAAATAAAACATTGTTAGGGAACATACTTTAAAAAATGAGATTTTCATCTCATTTTTTTTGTTTTATGTTCAAGGTGTTCAGAGCCTTTGCCACCAAATAATGCAGCCGAAATCATGTGAGAAACGAGGAAAGCATATCACCTTCAGCAAACTCTTCTGCTCTTTTTAATTCACAGAGTAATTGACTGAGGTATTGCATATTGCATCAATCCTACTTAAACCCGACAAGCTTTTTAAAGCACGTTTATTTAATTTTACATGCTTGCTTTACTCTTAATATAGGTTGGTTGTGGATGGATCAAACACGGCATGTCTCATTTGAAGATAA